>CP045890.1:26352913-26379415 GCA_013387185.1 Caligus rogercresseyi
TTATCACATCCAATGATCCCATCAACACGCCGTCGATAGGTCTGTCTTGAGTCTCTTTTTCTCATCCAAGGAGATGTAAAAATCTTTTCCCTTGGAAATTCTCTTTTGATAGGGACAGATGTTGGAGCTCTGGGATTTCAAATGGTGATATAGTCGTGCGGGAGGGAGGGCCTTGTCCACAATATTTTTCCATGAAGGCATGAAATGGATGATTCACGACTGGACAGAGGATATGTACCACGATGAT
The DNA here is from genome assembly GCA_013387185.1 of Caligus rogercresseyi. Classification (NCBI taxonomy): domain Eukaryota; kingdom Metazoa; phylum Arthropoda; class Copepoda; order Siphonostomatoida; family Caligidae; genus Caligus; species Caligus rogercresseyi. The sequence goes on from CP045890.1 coordinate 26,353,161, forward strand.
AAAGTTTGCGTCACATCATCCTATGAGGAGGACGAACTATCCAAACTAATTAAATTAGCTCGAATCTCCTAAGTTGATCCTGTGATTCTTACTATCCATGTGTCGCTCCAAGGGATATAGCTTGACAAGGATTACACTAAAGCTGCAGAGCCGACAGGTCATTTCTTAGTGCCATCATTATAACTCCAAACGTCGGAGCCACCATTGGCTTCAAACCGCGTTGGGCGTTATTTTAGGCATTATTTATCTAACGGATAGTAATTTAACTCGATGATCTTCGGACACAAATTCTTACTGTGGAATACATAGAACAGAAGCAAAACAGAGATTCAAATATAAAATAAATATCTCTGTTCTGGCCGACTTGGCCTGCTTCATAAATGAAATAAATATTCCTCAAGAGAGGAGAGAGCATAGTGATAAAAGGAGCTTGAACTCAATTGCAACCCTTCAGACATTCTCCCTTCACATGCCCGAAATATCCCTCACTTTACATCTCTAGTAATAGGCAACGAGTTAAAAATCTTTTTGTAATGTTGAATGTTAGGAAGAAACCTTTAACACTCATGTTTTTACTATTTTTCCAATCTAGGAAGATTTTTTTCCCACACCGGGTTGTTTAAAACAATTCCTTGTTTAAGTTTCTTTGATGTAATTTTACTTGCGTAAGAGGTCTCCTTAGCATTCTTCTTTTCTTCTTCTTGTCCCTTCTTCATCTCTTCTTCTTCATTTCTTTCATGTTTGCGGTCCCTGGGGTTGATTAAGCGGGAGCTGCATTGCTCCGTAGCTAGTATGCCATCTTCTTGTTTCTTCTCTCCCTTTAAGCATGCCACCCCGATCAGGAGGTTCTTCAGGGAGGAGAGTCATCTCCCAAGTAAAAGGGGAGTTTATACGTCACAAGCTTTACGTCGATATTCTTGTAATATATATTAATGGTATTTAAAAACCATTCAAATAGCCTCAGACGATGTTGACAACGCGAAGTTTCCTATCTCGGAAGTCCACGGAAGTTACCGACACGAAGATATACAACTTAACTTATAAAAGTCCCTGTGACACTGTAAAATTATTTTTTTCACTCACGAAAAAAAACTAACACTTGTCGCGAGAAATACAAAACACAAGAAATTTTTTTAAATTGTAAACTTAAATAGTATGTGTGGTTGGTTTACTAACCTGATAAACGAAGATTGAATAAAATCTACATGGTTTGGTGATATAAATAATGAAAATTAATCGCTTTTGGAATTTATATCTTAACCAATGATTTTATACCGCTTTTCTTTTGATTGTAAGTATAAATTTCGGTAAAAATATATGATCTTCTTGACTATACACATATGGAGTTGTATAAAAATTGACGTGACACTAGGAATTAAAGGAAAATATATTAAGTGCTAATCAAAAGAACCCTTTTTTGTTTAAAAATACTCCATTAGATCGATAATACAGTATATTAGCCTGATAAACTTTTCTCTTGTTTCTGTTATATATTTATCTAAATCACAATATGTACTACAAGCATGACTTTTCCCTTCAATTAAGGATTGATCTCTATAATATGCGAGTTCTTCCACATGTTTGTATAGCGTAACAGGACAACCACCCCCCGACAATCACCTCCTGGACTAGCACAACCCGTGCCAATCTCCCCCGGGCATTTACCCCCGTTAGTTATATTTTTTATCTCTTAAAGTCCACTTATGAAGTTAACTCTGTTTTCAAGCTATTAAAATGTGACGTCACTGGTTAGCACGAAGTCACATTTCTTTAGAATTGGAATCTCTATAAATTTAACGTGCATTATTTGCAAAACGAATTTTACTTCACATCCTGAGGTTGTAAAATATGTATTTATCCTTTTAACTCATTTTACTCGAATAGTTTTTGTAGCCCCCCCCCCCCCTCCTCCTGTTTTGTTGATTATTTTCATAGTTAGATGTCAGGTTAATAGGGATATGAAGCAAAAGAGATATTTGTCCCCTTATTTAATTTTGTAGTATAGGTCAGTACTTGACCAAGTTTCCTTTTTGTATCGAGCATTATATATGTTGTAATCCGTGGAGGTTTCGTTTTTAATATCCCTGCATTTATTAACCTTAAGCGTTCCTCAGAAGATTGTTGTGGTCAAATGAGCCAAATATTTTACCCCATATATATAATTAGAATAATATTATAGCTAATTGAGATCCTTCATTGGTTTTTAAAGGGAAATGATGAGTTGGAACTTGAGCTTTCTATGTTCAACGCCTGCGACGCCAAACTTGTTACGCACTGTAGGCTAAACCACACTGATCCCTAGTCTTATCAACTCTGTTGAAGGTCTCCAATCAAAAAATTAATTAATTGTTCAGTATTCATTATCCTCAATAGATCGAAGACATATGCTAAACTTAATGAACGGTTAAATCTAGAGGCTACGATTATAAATCTTATATATTTAGTTAAAACTTATGATTCTTAATATACGGTCAAATTTTAATTTGGTAAGAAATAATATAAGAACTGCTATTTGGAATATTAATAATAATAAAAATTGTACATCCTATTCAGGACACATCGAGATATTTGATTGGGATTCACTACACTTTTGCCAGCTCAAAAAGGGTCGTTCCTATTATGATTAGGCATTGTAATAGTTACACACTGTAGGCTACACCTTACATATCATTATCACAACCGCTGAGGAAATAAAATCTCCAAAAACAACCCAAGTCGTCTACCGTAATCAAAGAGGTATTGGCAAGCCTGAAAGTAAAAAAGCAATATGGATTTTCATAAATTCATATTTTAAAAAAGAAAAATGAAGGATTTATACTTATTTATATTTATTTTCATCAGAACATAATAAAAGTTATCTGCGAAACCTTTGTCAAGTGTTTCTTATTTTTTTTTAAAGATTGCAATGGCCGTTTTCAAAGGTTGCAAAATATTTCTTATCATAATAAATATCTCTAACAGATAAATCGAGAGTGATTGGGGGCGGCTAGAGCATTTACAATGCCTTAAACAACTCCCATTCTTTATATAGCATTTTACATGCTAAATGTGTTAAATTGCATTTAAATCTTCTCGTATTATATAACAAATAGATTGGCTTGATACTTATGAAAAACATTGTTGATTTCATAATAGTATTTTATATTTTAAATTCTTTTTTATCCGATTCTATATATTAGACAGATTTATATATATTAGACAGATTAAATTTTAAATATAACCGGAGCAACTGAAATCAATATTAATTATTGAATTTAAATATATATTCGATTTGTTAACATGAGTCTTAGTGGAAAGTCTAGAAATGCATAAAATATTCATTGAAAATATATTTGAAATATGATATTGGCAAGCATATGTTAATTAGATTTTAAAAATTGATTTAGCTTTGTTGTTGAAAGTGATATTTGTTTGCTCAAAAAACGGGGTGCATCATTTTTTTGCCTACTTGGTCGGATATAATTGTTTCCATCTGGATAAAAATAAAGAATATAGCGCGTAAATTAGTCTATCGAGTCTAGGAGCTTGACCAAAATTGCATTTCTCTTGGCAGGAGACGAATCTGTGCCCTCAACATTGAGAGTTGAACAAGCCTTAAACCACTCAGTTATCCGGCTTTATCAATCATTTTAACGAAAATTGATATTTATAATTACAGCCTATCTCACGACATGCTTTCCGCCTTTAAGATAAGTCCATCAAATAGCATCAATTAATGAAATAGGCATTTTCATAAAGAATGGAAACCCTAGAAACAATGGTTTATAAAGGGGGATCAGTGCGGTTTTGCCTACAGTGCGTAACTAAGTTGGCGTCGCAGGCGTTGAACATAAAAAGCTCAAGTTCCGACTCATCATTTCCCCTAAAAACCAATGAAGGATATCAATTACCTCTATCATTATTCTGCACTATATATGGGGAATAAAGATATAGTTCTTTTGTACTAGACAATCTATTGATATACGCTTTAGGCTAATATATGGACTAGTATTAAAAAACCTAACATTCAACGATTACCACATAAAAAATACTCATAGCAATAAGGAAACTTGGTCAAGAACTGATCTATAGTACAATTTTAAATAAGGGAATAAATATCTTGTTTTGTTTCATATCACTATTAACCTGTCATCTAACTTTGAAAGTATTCAACAAAACAGGAGGAATGGGGCTATAAAAACTATGGGAGTAAAAAATATAAATATATGTTTTACAACCACAGGATGTGAAGAAAAATTCACTTTTATACATATTATACCTGAGTGCAGAGTTTGTTTAAAAAATATTCACAAACCAATATATTTATATAAAATGCTCGATACAAAAAGGAAACTTGGTCAAGTACTGAGCTATAGTACAAAATTAAATAAGGGGACAAATATCTCAAAAAATATTCACAAACCAATATATTTATGTCACTTGATGATAGTTTATTTATCGGTTTTGCAATGTTAGATATACCGTTTCATATCACCTTAGGTAAATATTCTTACGAATGGTATATTTCATTTATAAAACAATATCAAAAATTAATTCCACGGCGTCAAAAATGTTTTTTAAATATACCAAATATTACACAACTATCATAAGGAAAGTGTAGACATTTATCTAAAAGTGCCAAAATTTCTATATGGTTACATTATCAACCGAACCACATAATATTAAGTGCGTTAGATTGCTTTATATTTAAAGCCTTAATGGGTAACCAACCGTATTTCGTACTTGTTGTGAAAATGGAGAGATTGAATGAGCCTAAAAAGGCTGTTAATAGTCTAAAATATTTTCTTCTTTTAATTATCAATTTTAGACATTCCTAAAACAGATGAAGAGATTCCTCATCCTACTGTCAACACCCGCACTCAAGATACATAATCTGGTAGGGATGTTGAAGTAGGCAATGCACTCTAAAAAAAACTGTGTTTTTGGGAAACATCCAAGAGATGTTTTGCATTTATGCACGACTTTATAAGTTTATTAGTTGTATACAATAGACTCTATTTACTTGCATTTTTTGTACAAAAGATGGATAAACTATAAAGCTGTACTCAAGCAATCATAAAAAATACTTATGAAGAAAAAGTTTCACAAAGATCCGTTTTGCTCGAATCTTTTTGGACTGACAAATTATGAACTACTCTGCAATCTATTATTCGAGTTTTGGCAGTTCTAAACGGCTAAATAGGTTTATTAATTACCACAACCCTTCCATTATACCGTTTTTTATAATACTCTATTGTATTTGATCCATTCAATTGGACCATTCATAAAAAGGACGAGAAACGAAGAAAAATATAAATAGGTTAAAATCAATCTTATTGTACAACAAAAAAGTGAATATACATCACAAAAGTTAATCGGCCTGAAAATTTCTTGAAAATATTTTAGTCACTGCCATAGGGTAGGAGAGTCTGGACGCATGACAGCTGATTCATAACATGGGATTGACGAATTCTCATAATAAACGATTTCATATCATAAATTAGTAGGTGCATTAATTTAACATCAAATAAGATGCTTTTTTCTAAATCAAAAGGAAAATAATTTAATGTAAACAGACGGTTATTGAATTAAATTTGCTATAAATAGTCTCATTTTTATTATGATTTTGCCACTGTTTTTTGCAAAAATAGGATTTATATATTGAATAACAATATTAATACATGTTTGATTTTATTTGTAATGTGTGCAGCCCTTCATCAACCCAAAAAACCTATATATATATATATATATATGGGATCAATCAACAAAATAAGTTCCTCGTAACACTTTACTAACGATAAAAACATCAAATGGGCGTTCCGAAGTCCAATAATACATCGGAAGCATCCCACATACTGCCATCGGGGAAACCTTATGTCTAATGGCAATCCTATCGCACAATTCAAGAGTAAAATGGAGCTACTGCCAATAGTCTCATTCTACTCTTGAAAAGGATCCACTATATTGACAAAAAAAGTTGTGTGATGTACGAGAGGATTGACTGCAAACACAAGGTTTCTTCTAAAGAACGTTTTTCCCAAGATAGAAGCACGAGTTTTTATTCGTGACATTTTAGTCTTAAGAAAAACTCGATTTTTTATATAGCTTTTCAACAGATCATTTATGTGAAGAACTCATAGGGACTCATCAGTCATGCGTCCAGACTCTCCTACTCTAAGGCACTAGATTTTAGTAACATGCAGTCTATATCTTGATTCTTAGTACTAGAACGATGTATACATCAACAATATAAATTCTCTTTATAAGAAGAGATAAGCAATGATTTTATACATCTTTTCTTTTGATTCGTAAGTATAAATTTCGGTAAAAGTGTATGATTTTCTCGACTATACAGAGATTTAGTTGAATGAAAAAATTGACGTGACACTAGCAATTACAGAAAAATATTTTAAAGCCTAATCAAAAGAACCCCTTTTGTGTTAAAGAAATGCTTTGAAAATCAGTAACTGCAGAGCATATCAACGCCAAACATTACAACGTAATGATCCCTGTTGGCTTCCGTTATTAAATCGTTATTCAGGAATGAACGGAATTTACATCCATAATGAAATATTTTAGCCTGCTAATTTTTTTTTCATAATTTTGTCATATTTATTTACATCAAAATATTTACATGGGCCGGGACATACCGTTTGATCTATAGGTTGCAATCAAAAATCGACGAAAAGGACTTAAATACTTTTCTTAATTTGTTCGACCAAATCGTATAAATGATTTATTTCTTTTAAAATTATTCATATGAAAAAAAAATATTGATTTTCCCCGTTCTTCAAACAAACAAATCTAATTTTCAATAAGAAATGAAATCAAAACATCTAAATAATCAATAAAATATGGATACTCTATAATATCATATTTCAAATATAATTTTTTCATAAAAATATTTTATTAAGAGACATTTCATTTTGCTTATTGTTCAAATATTGGATATTAAGAGGCATAATTTAACTTTATAAAGAAATTGTTTACATTATATTAAATATTATCAATAAAATTGATATGATTCAATAATTTTCAAAAATAATGCAATATGAACATACTTAGCTTACAATTTATACAAGTCATTATTAGATAATCAAAATACCGTACTTGGGTAAATATTTCATATAGGAATTTAAATTTAATTTTCCAATAAAAAACAATTTTTGGTCAACCATAATATATAAATATATATAATATATACGTTCAAATATATTTAATGACAAATTATTAAAAATATAAAAAAGTGTTGGAAATTTTAGTTGGTTTGAATTAAATAGTTAATATACAGATGTAATGTAGAATCCTCTACATCGATCATAAAATTTAACTTTAATAATAGACCGGAAGCTAAATCTGTGTCGGACGAGTATTTAAAGCTGCATAATCTTCCACTCTCTTGGAGACAGAAAGTTATAAAATTAACATGTAGTATATTTGATGGCTCTTAGTTTACAGCACAACTTCAAACTTCATCTAAGCTACTTAAATTTAGTTATCCCTGAAATAATTGTGGTTTTTTATGTAATACAATAATTTATTAATTTGATGCGTGCCCAAAACAAAAGTATAATATATATATATAAATTAATTTTACTTCACATCCTGAGGTTGTAAAATATGTATTTATCCTTTTAACTCATTTTACTCGAATAGTTTTTGTAGCCCCCCCCCCCTCCTCCTGTTTTGTTGATTATTTTCATAGTTAGATGTCAGGTTAATAGGGATATGAAGCAAAAGAGATATTTGTCCCCTTATTTAATTTTGTAGTATAGGTCAGTACTTGACCAAGTTTCCTTTTTGTATCGAGCATTATATATGTTGTAATCCGTGGAGGTTTCGTTTTTAATATCCCTGCATTTATTAACCTTAAGCGTTCCTCAGAAGATTGTTGTGGTCAAATGAGCCAAATATTTTACCCCATATATATAATTAGAATAATATTATAGCTAATTGAGATCCTTCATTGGTTTTTAAAGGGAAATGATGAGTTGGAACTTGAGCTTTCTATGTTCAACGCCTGCGACGCCAAACTTGTTACGCACTGTAGGCTAAACCACACTGATCCCTAGTCTTATCAACTCTGTTGAAGGTCTCCAATCAAAAATTAATTAATTGTTCAGTATTCATTATCCTCAATAGATCGAAGACATATGCTAAACTTAATGAACGGTTAAATCTAGAGGCTACGATTATAAATCTTATATATTTAGTTAAAACTTATGATTCTTAATATACGGTCAAATTTTAATTTGGTAAGAAATAATATAAGAACTGCTATTTGGAATATTAATAATAATAAAAATTGTACATCCTATTCAGGACACATCGAGATATTTGATTGGGATTCACTACACTTTTGCCAGCTCAAAAAAGGGTCGTTCCTATTATGATTAGGCATTGTAATAGTTACACACTGTAGGCTACACCTTACATATCATTATCACAACCGCTGAGGAAATAAAATCTCCAAAAACAACCCAAGTCGTCTACCGTAATCAAAGAGGTATTGGCAAGCCTGAAAGTAAAAAAGCAATATGGATTTTTCATAAATTCATATTTTAAAAAGAAAAATGAAGGATTTATACTTATTTATATTTATTTTTCATCAGAACATAATAAAAGTTATCTGCGAAACCTTTGTCAAGTGTTTCTTAATTATTTTTTTTTAAAGATTGCAATGGCCGTTTTCAAAGGTTGCAAAATATTTCTTATCATAATAAATATCTCTAACAGATAAATCGAGAGTGATTGGGGGCGGCTAGAGCATTTACAATGCCTTAAACAACTCCCATTCTTTATATAGCTTATACCCCATTTCTACATGCTAAATGTGTTAAATTGCATTTAAATCTTCTCGTATTATATAACAAATAGATTGGCTTGATACTTATGAAAAACATTGTTGATTTCATAATAGTATTTTATATTTTAAATTCTTTTTTATCCGATTCTATATATTAGACAGATTTATATATATTAGACAGATTAAATTTTAAATATAACCGGAGCAACTGAAATCAATATTAATTATTGAATTTAAATATATATTCGATTTGTTAACATGAGTCTTAGTGGAAAGTCTAGAAATGCATAAAATATTCATTGAAAATATATTTGAAATATGATATTGGCAAGCATATGTTAATTAGATTTAAAAAATTGATTTAGCTTTGTTGTTGAAAGTGATATTTGTTTGCTCAAAAAACGGGGTGCATCATTTTTTTGCCTACTTGGTCGGATATAATTGTTTCCATCTGGATAAAAATAAAGAATATAGCGCGTAAATTAGTCTATCGAGTCTAGGAGCTTGACCAAAATTGCATTTCTCTTGGCAGGAGACGAATCTGTGCCCTCAACATTGAGAGTTGAACAAGCCTTAAACCACTCAGTTATCCGGCTTTATCAATCATTTTAACGAAAATTGATATTTATAATTACAGCCTATCTCACGACATGCTTTCCGCCTTTAAGATAAGTCCATCAAATAGCATCAATTAATGAAATAGGCATTTTCATAAAGAATGGAAACCCTAGAAACAATGGTTTATAAAGGGGGATCAGTGCGGTTTTGCCTACAGTGCGTAACTAAGTTGGCGTCGCAGGCGTTGAACATAAAAAGCTCAAGTTCCGACTCATCATTTCCCCTAAAAACCAATGAAGGATATCAATTACCTCTATCATTATTCTGCACTATATATGGGGAATAAAGATATAGTTCTTTTGTACTAGACAATCTATTGATATACGCTTTAGGCTAATATATGGACTAGTATTAAAAAACCTAACATTCAACGATTACCACATAAAAAATACTCATAGCAATAAGGAAACTTGGTCAAGAACTGATCTATAGTACAATTTTAAATAAGGGAATAAATATCTTGTTTTGTTTCATATCACTATTAACCTGTCATCTAACTTTGAAAGTATTCAACAAAACAGGAGGAATGGGGCTATAAAAACTATGGGAGTAAAAAATATAAATATATGTTTTACAACCACAGGATGTGAAGAAAAATTCACTTTTATACATATTATACCTGAGTGCAGAGTTTTGTTTTAAAAAATATTCACAAACCAATATATTTATATAAAATGCTCGATACAAAAAGGAAACTTGGTCAAGTACTGAGCTATAGTACAAAATTAAATATCTCAAAAAAATATTCACAAACCAATATATTTATGTCACTTGATGATAGTTTATTTATCGGTTTGCAATGTTAGATATACCGTTTCATATCACCTTAGGTAAATATTCTTACGAATGGTATATTTCATTTATAAAACAATATCAAAAATTAATTCCACGACGTCAAAAATGTTTTTTTAAATATACCAAATATTACACAACTATCATAAGGAAAGTGTAGACATTTATCTAAAAGTGCCAAAATTTATATATGGTTACATTATCAACCGAACCACATAATATTAAGTGCGTTAGATTGCTTTATATTTAAAGCCTTAATGGGTAACCAACCGTATTTCGTACTTGTTGTGAAAATGGAGAGATTGAATGAGCCTAAAAAGGCTGTTAATAGTCTAAAATATGTTCTTCTTTTAATTATCAATTTTAGACATTCCTAAAACAGATGAAGAGATTCCTCATCCTACTATCAAAACCCGCAACACAAGATACGTAATCTGGTAGGGATGTCGCAGTAGGCAATGCACTCTAAAAAAACTGTACCAAGGTGCTATTTGTTTTTGGGAAACATCCAAGAGATGTTTTGCATTTATGCACGACTTTATAAGTTTATTAGTTGTATTTGGCTTACAATAGACTCTATTTACTTGCATTTTTTGTACAAAAGATGGATAAACTATAAAGCTGTACTCAAGCAATCATAAAAAATACTTATGAAGAAAAAGTTTCACAAAGATCCGTTTTGCTCGATCTTTTTGGACTGACAATTAATGAACTACTCTGCAATTTATTATTCGAGTTCGGGCAGTTCTAAATAGCTAAATAGGTGTATAAAATACTGCAACTCTTCCATTATACCATTTTTTTATAATACTCTATTTTATTTGATCCATTCAATTGGACCATTTATAAAAAGGACGAGAAACGAAGAAAAATATAAATAGGTTAAAATCAATCTTATTGTACAACAAAAAAGTGAATATACATCACAAAAGTTAATCGGCCTGAAAATTTCTTGAAAATATTTTAGTCACTGCCATAGGGTAGGAGAGTCTGGACGCATGACAGCTGATTCATAACATGGGATTGACGAATTCTCATAATAAACGATTTCATATCATAAATTAGTAGGTGCATTAATTTAACATCAAATAAGATGCTTTTTTCTAAATCAAAAGGAAAATAATTTAATGTAAACAGACGGTTATTGAATTAAATTTGCTATTAATAGTCTCATTTTTATTATGATTTTGCCACTGTTTTTTGCAAAAATAGGATTTATATATTGAATAACAATATTAATACATGTTTGATTTTATTTGTAATGTGTGCAGCCCTTCATCAACCACAAAACCTACATATATATATATGGGATCAATCAACAAAATAAGTTCTCGTAATACTTTACTAACGATAAAAACATCAAATGGGCGTTCCGAAGTCCAAGAATACATCGGAAGCATCCCACATACTGCCATCGGAAAAACCTTAGGTCTAAAGGCAATCTTATCGCACAATTCAAGAGTAGAATGAAGATACTGCCAATAGTCTCATTCTACTCTTGAAAATGATCCACTGTATTGACAAAAAAAGTTGTGTGATGTACGAGAGGATTGACTGCAAACACAAGGTTTTTCCGATAGAACGTTTTTACCAAGAAAGAAGCAGCACTGTGAAGAACTCATAGGGACTCACCAGTCATACGTCCAGACTCTCCTACTCTAAGGCACTGCATCTTTGTTAACATGCAGTCTATATCTTGATTCTTAGTACTCAAACAATATAAATTCCCTTTATAAGAAGAGATAAGCAATTATTTTATACTTATTTTCTTTTCATTCGTAAGTATATATTTCGGTAAAAGTGTATAATTTTCTTGACTATACAAAGATTTAGTTGAATGAAGGAATTGACGTGACACTAGCAATTACATAAAAATGTTTTAAAGGGTAATCAAAAGAACACCTTTTGTGTTAAAAAAATGCTTTGAAAATCAGTAATTGCAGAGCATATCAACGACAAACCTTTACAACGTAATGATCCCTGTTTAATTGGCTTCAGTTATTAAATCATTATTCAGGAATAAACGGACTTTATATCCATGATGGAGTATTTTAGCCTGCTAAACTTCTCTTCATATTTCTGTTACATAACAAATATTTACTTGGGTCGGGACAAACTTGTCGATCTATAGGTTGCAATCAAATCAATCAATTAAGAAAAAACACTTTTCTTAATTTCATAATTGTTAGTTCTGCTAAGTCGTATAAATGATTCATTTCTTTACATATTTACATATTATTCATATGAAGAGAATGAATAATTATTGTTCCCCATTCTTCAAACAAACAAATCCCTTTTTCAATAACAAATGAAATCAACACATTTAAACTATTAAATGAAAAATATGCATACTCTCCAATATCATATTTCAAATATATTTTTTTCATAAAAATATTCCATTAAGAGACATTCCATTTTGCTTATTGTTCAAATATTGGATATTGAGAGGCATAACTTAACTTTATACAGAAATTGTTTACATTATATTAAATATTATCAATAAAATTGATTTGATTCAATAATTTTCAAAAATAATGCAATATGAAGATACTTAGCTTACAATTTATACAAGTCATTATTTATATATATATATATATATATACGTTCAAATATATTTAATGACAAATTATTAACAATATAAAAAAGTGTTGGAAATTTTAGTTGGTTTGAGTTAAATAGTTAAAATACAGATGTAATGTAGAATTAAGTTTTTGTGTTGTTGAAAAAACGATAGAAATTACGATACTTTAATCAAGTATATTAGAATCGACACAAATATATATCCTTTTGTCTTAAACAAGGAAATGCATAAGATTATATATATTTTATGTGACGTACTCTTAGGCATAATAAAACTCCGGAATTGTTATCACTTGAATAACTATATTCTCACTAATTCATAAAGCCACCAAAATATATGTACAAACCCCTTCCTAGTGATGAGACTGCCCAGAGTGATGTACCGGTCCAGTTCATGGTTCGAACTCTTGCGACATTTTATTGATGTTGGTCCTAGTTCATCACTTTTCATATTTTTCAAGGATTTGATTGTATGTTATAGTTAAGACATTAAATTGGGGAAAACCAGAAGTCCATTGTTGAAGAGCTTTATGCTGTAATGATACATAAAGGATGATCGATTAGAGAGTCGCGGCGCTGCTACTTTTAATTATAATGGTTTGTCCATAAACAAAATAGATGGTACTCCGATGGCAAAAATGATTTTAAATATGAATCATAACAAAGAACCCGAAAATATATATTGAGTGCTATTCTTTTATTTCAGCTCTATTTACAAAATATATATTTATGGGGGCAGCAGAATTTTTATCAACTAACTAAAAAAGCATGACTTTTGATGGTAGTCTTTTCATAAAATAGAGTAAAAATTATTACGAAGAAGGGTTCAGGAAATAGTCCATGTAGGAAAAAACAGATTTGTGTAATTTCTTATCTTATCTTCACTTTGTTTTTAACGCATGAATTACGTCTTCCATCGAATTTATTACACCAGCATGAGAGGAGATTCCTTGTATTAATGCTTATCTTATTAAATTGAAGTAATATTTTTGTTTACAATTTTTTTCTTAATTTATTTTTTTGGTTTTTTTTTCTAAGAGTCATATCACCGACCTATAATATACCTGAATGCACAATTGACTTAAAAAAAGTTGTGTTTTCAAGGCACAAATATTTTTAAAAATATATGAAAAAGAGAATAAATAGCATGTAGGAAGGGAAATCTCAAAACATCAACTCCTGTATGGTCCTACGGCATGGGAGACACCAATACATATTGTCTATAACTATACGCCTAAGATACAATTGTATTGTTTAAGCGCCTAATATCACTCTTTTGGCTCTAAATAAATTTGAGGTTTCTTTGTTTTGTCAGTTTCAATATAGGTAAGTCCCGCAAATATTTTATAGATGCATTATTTGATGGTGTAATTAAGACTTGTATGTATGTTTAAATAAACAAAAAGGCTATTTTAAAGATCAAAAAGTATTTCCTGGCCCAGGTATATATTTGTGATTTAGATATTGTTTATGATTGCTTGAGTACAGATTTATAGATAATCCATCTTTTGTATATAAAAAGCAAGCAATAAACTTATAAAGTCGTTAATTGATACCTAGAGTTTAGATGCATAAATGGAAATATCCCCTGGATCTGTCCAAAGAAAAAATTAGCACTTTGGTACAGTTTTTTTAGAGTGCATTGCCTATTACGACATCCCAACCAGTGTATGTATCTTGTGTCGTGGGTGTGGACAGCAGGATGAGGAATCTCTTCATCTGTTTCACGAATGTCTAAAATAAATAATTAAAAGAAAAATATTTTGGTCTATCAAGAGCCTTTTTAAGCTCATTCAATCTCTCCATTTTCTCAACAAGTACGCAATACAGTTGGTTACTCAATAGGGATATAAATATAAATAAATCTGACACACTTAATATTATGTGGTTCGGTTGATAATGCAAACGTATGAAAATTTGGCACTTTTAGATAAATATCTACTTATGATAGTCGTGTTATATTATATTCGAGAAAATCAATTTCTGAGTCCTTGAATTAATTTATGAAAAATGTTAACGGTATATCTAACGTTACAAAACTGATAAATATTCTATCATCTAGTGCATTAATATCTTAATTTGTGAATATTGGGTTTTTAATAACAAAACTCTGCACTCAAGTTTGAAAGTATAATATGTATAAAAATGAATTTTACTTCACATCCTGAGCTTGTAAAATATGTATATATCTTTTTAACTCATTTTACTCCTATAGTTTTGTAGCCCCCCCCCCCCCCCTGTTTTGTTGATTATTTTCCTAGTTAGATATAAGGTTAACAGGGATATGATGCAAAAGAGATATTTATCCGATTATTTAATTTTGTACTGTAGATCAGTTCCTAACCAAGTTTCCTTATTGCTTTGAGTATTTTATATGTTGTAGTTGTTGAAGCTTAGGTTTTTTAATACTAGTCCATATATTAGCCTAAAGCGTACATCAATAGATTATCTAACACAAAAGAACTATATCTTTATTCCCCATATATAGTGTAGAATAGTGTTAGGGGATATTGAGATCCTTCATTGGTTTATAAGGGGAAATGATGAGTCGGAACTTGAGCTTTATTTGTTCAACGCCTGCGACGCCAACCTTATTACGCACTGTAGGCTAAACTGCACTGATCCCCATTTAAACTGATCCTCTTAAAGGTCTCCAATCTTGAAATAGGGTAATTCCTAAAAATAATTAAGAATTTGAATAGTATATATTTGGATTAATATATGTTAATACTTGACTATATACCTTTATTTTTCAGATTTTTTATTCAAAAAATATTTTATTTATGATATAGAGCAAAATTAATTTTAAAATAACTTATGTCCTACAATACCCGATAAACTAACATAAGTCAATAGTCTTCCACAGAAAATTTATAAAACATATTTGAATATGGCACTTTGAACCTATTTTTATATAAAGTTTAATTGTTATTGAAGGGGGATTTGTTTATTCGAAGTACTGGGAACGACTAAATCAATAATGAGGGAACCAAGTAATCCTAAATTACACCGTTTTCTTTATTATATATTTATATATATAATACATTCATAAAAATGATTATTTCAATATACAAATTATATCCATAAACCAAAGGATTGCATTATCTATAAACCTTGATATGTGCAAGGAAGGCACAAAATACACTTTATGGGATCAAATAAATGAATTCTACCATATATAAGTTAAAATTTACTAGGAACTTCAATAGTGCTCGTATATGGAAAAGGTTATCCTTGTATTTCCCAACAATACCAGCAAAAAGAGGCCGATTTGCATTGTGATAAACTGCATTATATTTGAAAATTGCCAGTCTATCTGGCGATTCATAGATTTAAGCTGCAAAGAAAGTGAAATCCTACCCGTCATGACCGATAATGCGTGCTAATATTATTAAAATATGTTTTATGTTTAAGAGCAATTCATAGTTTCAAATGCAAAAAAAGCTACTAATAAAAATAGGAGTTATAACACAACAAATATTACATAACAATTTATTTGTCATCAGACATTATCATTCAAGTTTTTGACATATGTTTTTTTAAGGGAAAAGGGTTAGACTTGCCTTATCATATCTTTCATTGGATTTTAATTTCGGGATAAATCAAATTCCTTTGAATTGTACAGGAGACACATAAATAAAAAACTTTAAAATTGCTATTACTTTTTGATTTGTTTTGTAAGGAGAATAATCTAAAATGATTTTTTACTGCACTGTCAAAATTAGTTACACAAAATAAATCAATTTTATTTAAAGCTTTTAGTAATTAGTCGTATAATATTGGAGCAATAACTTTTATCTTATTCGTATAAGGCCACAATAATTCAATTAAATACAATTTTATGGAAGCAATAAAGATAATCAGATTTGTTTTAAATGCCTATATGGTCCCATGCAGTTGCTTTAAAATGTAATGTAATGATCATGTATATTAGGGGGTATTATAGAAACCTAATATTAAGATATCAAAATTTATCCCCCCGCGAAAGTTGCGTCATAAGAAACTAAATGATCGTAGAAAAATGGATTTTGGTTTGACCCCCCCCCTTACCCCCCCCCCCAAATTGCGTTCAAAGGTTACGTTATGAAGCAAAAAAATTTTGTATTACTGATTTTGAAAAAAATAAGGTTTACAAAATTTAGCTATGATCAATTTATGACTTTGTTATTTTTGCAAATTTTCGTCAAATAATATTTAGTGCCAATAAATGAAAAAAGTGCTGACGCACTAACCATTTTTAAATAACGACTCCTACTAGGGTACTTTATAGTTTCAAGAAAGAAAAAGAAAAAGTGGGTACTCATGCTGATGGTTTTATGGAGGAACTGGAATACCAACTCACAATGAATAATTCATCTCGCCAACCCAAATCCAACCCCAATATAACCCAAAAGCAAGTTTTACCCGTTCTTAATATTGGCCGTCTTATTTGTCCCTCCAGGGGCTATGGCGGAACTGGAATACTAACTCACATTGAATAATTCATCAATAAGCCAACCCAAATCCAATGCCAAAAACTCATTGAGACATATGAACTCATATAGCATGTGTGATTTGTGTACGACCCCTAACACTTGGTCCCAAGTCTGTGTAGTCATAAACCTGTACAGTCACAAACCTGTATAGTCACAAACCTATGTAGTCACAAAACTGTATAGTCACAAACCTGTGTAGTCACAAACCTGTATAGTCACAAAGCTGTAGTCACAAAGCTGTAGTCACAAAGCTTTGTGGTCATAATCTTTGGGAACCATATAATCTTATGCATTTCCTTGTTCAAGACGCACAGATATATTAGTATCGATTCTAATACATTAGATTGAAAGTATCGTGATTTCTATCGATTTTTCAAAAAAAAAAAAAAATAATTTTTTTAAACTATTATATTAAACTTATAAACCTACTTAAAATACACACTTTTAAATATTATTAATAACACTGGTCAACAGCCAAAAAAAAGTCTGGGGTTTCTCAGCTGATTTAGACTAATTTTGGTGTTCTGAGTCCGAATATCACATTGATTTTGCTCCATCAGGTCAACTTTTTGAGATACAGCCATAGGCCTACCTGACGAGCTATACATATTCTAATATCAGCGGTTTTGAGTTCAATCATATTATTCGTGAAAAATATATCGAATTACAATTCACAGACACGAATAATATTATAAATAATTTATTTGTGTTTATCATAAATTTATGTGCATAAATATGTGTATAATTTATTTAATATATGTTTGTGTGAATTTAGGCCGACGAAGGTTATATACTTTAGCAAATTTCAGTTATTCTTCCCAAGGACTCCGTAGTGACAATATTGCCTCTTAGATTCTCTCTCATATTCACATTACCTTTATATTCATTGCCTTCACTATGTCCAGCACTATGTAAAGAAAGAGTGGCCGGCGCGAGATCAGTTAGTACCTGGGGCGAGAAACATCATACACGAACCTTTTGTTGACCGGGAGAAGATATTGATCCCACCGCTACACTTGAAGCTTGGGTTAATGAAACAGTTCACGCGCGCTCTCGACAAGGATGGGAGGTGCTTCAACTACCTGTGCCGAGCCTTTCCTCGACTGACCAGTGAGAAGGTGAAGGCCGGCATTTTCAATGGTCCACAGATACGGAAGCTTATAAAGGACACAGAGTTCCAAAACTCCATGAACACGCTAGAGTGCGCCGCGTGGAAATCGTTTGTGCAGGTGGTGAACAACTTCCTGGGGAACACGGAGGCAGCAAACCACGCCAGACTCATTAGCACCATGATAGAGGCCTTCCAAAAACTCGGTTGTTTGATGAGTATAAAGATGCACTTCCTGTTCTCACACATGGAGAAGTTTCCTGAAAATCTCGGGGCGATGAGCGACGAGCAGGGAGAAAGGTTCCATCAGGACATGCGCCAAATAGAGGAGAGGTACCAGGGGAGGTGGGACGCAGTCATGATGGCGGACTACTGCTGGTCGCTGAAGCGAGACAACACAGCAGCTGCTCACACACGGGAATCGAAGAAACGCCGATTTATGCCGTGAATTCTGAACTTCTGTGTCATGTAACGCACATTCTTATACTAATATTATGATAATTGTGCTTATAAAATTTGATGGACTAAATAAAAACCAGGGTTGTTGATTTTTTTTATTTAAATCGGATTTTTTGATTTAAATCAGATTTTTTTGATTTTAATTGTTAACCATATTTTATTAACCAAAAATCTTTTTTTCAATGTGTAAATTTTGTCCATACTTTAAATTGTAACTTTTTAAAACATGCCCAATATACATATAGGCCTACCTATTACTCAGGGGACTTTAAATGCTGTCTTTGATTAAATTCTAGTTGCCTTACTTAATGATTTCATTTTAATAAAGAATGCAAAGGAGTAAACAATAAAATTACAGAACTTCAAAGGCCTTGTAATGAGTCATACTCGCTAATCACGTGACAGTTCAAAATCCAAGCGAGGATCGAAGACTCATGACAATTTTCTACCTTAAATAAATACTGGGTGGAGCTGCCAACGGCTGATCAAAGATGACTACAAGATGGGTCACTCTCGAATCTAGGACGCGCCAGGTACGCTTGGAAAAGGAGGCGCAAGACAATCGGACAATTGATAACTCGTTCCTGTAATTGTCAAATTTAATTGAGTTTACTTTTTCATTCATATTGTACAAGCAGAATAGAAGCAAATTGTTAAATATGTTCATCAAATCTTAAGCTAATTAGAAGATTTAGAAGAGCAAGAAGACTGACAATTAATAACTCGTTCCTGTAATTGTCAAATTGAACTGCGTTAACTTTTCCATTTACATTGTACAAGTAATAAACAATTTATTTGATAAAACATGACTTGATTTTAATCATTGATTATAAAATGTCTTTGGAAAAAAACTTAATTTAGATTGCAATCCAAATTGCTTGATTTAAATCAAATAATCCTAACTCAAAGCTTAATATGATATATTATATGATATAGGCCTATATTCTGAGGCTATAGATATAATGAAAAAGGCCACTGCTCAACTATTAAGAAGACAGACACGAAATGTTTTGTTTCTGTCATTGATAATTAGAAGCATAAAATTAAATATCAATTTAATTTATTGAAAAAAACATGAATTGATTTAAATCAATGATTTTAATTGGAAATCCACTTGATTTAAATCGCGATTTAAATCAATGATTTAATCGGCCTGATTTAAATCAAACAACCTGATAAAACTGAATAAATTTGGATACGTTGATTTTTATTTCTTGAGGAAATGGGAAAAAAATCGTCAGGGGTTTCTCAGCTGATGATCCACAGAATTTTTTTATTACAAAAAATCGATTTTTAAAAATTCTGTAGTAAAAAAACCTGACCTGATTGAGCAAAACCAAGGTCATATTCGGACTCAGAGCATCAAAATTAGTCTAATTCAGCAGGAAAATCCTGGACTATTTTCAAAAATATTTTTTTGTTGCCCTGTGCAATTTGTCATCAAATAGATTTGAATATATATATTATATATATTATATTGGATAACAAAAAATAATTGTTTTATTGGAATATATTAAATTAAATCCTAAAATGAAATAATTACCCAAGCCCAGTATTTTGTAGTCTAATAATGACTGGTATACATTGTAAGCTAAGTATGTTCATAATGCATTTTTTGAATTAAAAATTATTGAATCATATAAATGTTCATAATAATATTTAAAATAATAGAAAAAAATTAAGCAATTAGTTTTAAAATTAACTTATACCTCTCACTATATAATAGTGAGTATTAATCAAAATGAAATGTCTAACAATAGAATCTTTATTAATAAAATATTTGAAATATGATATCGGAAGGCATGCATATTTTTGTTAATTAGTTTATATGTTTTGATTTAATTTGTTATTGAAAAGAGTTTGTTGGTTTGAAGAACGAGGAACATCAATTATTAAATTGCATTTATAAATAATATGTATAGAAATAATCATTTATACGATTTAGTAGACGACTTTCGTAAAGTTACCAAATAAGAAAAGTATTTGATTCCATATGGTCGATTTTTGTTTCAAATTTATATATGAACAAAAAACAAAGGAGGCTATTTGTAGATAAAAAAGTATTCAAGTATGTATTTGTGATTTAGATAAACATAAACTACACTTGAAAGTAAGTTTTTTAGTGCAAAGTACTTCAATATCGATCTCAATTCTATCCATGCGTATAAACTTATTAATTAATGGAAGCCATTTAAACAGGGATCATTACGGTGCATAATAATGTTATGCTTTTACTGATTTTTGAAGCAGTTTTTAACAAAAATTGATTCTTTTGATTAGCGATAATTTTTCCCTTTATTGCTAGTGTCACGTCAATTTTTCCATTCAACTAAATCAATGAATAGTCACGAAAATCATAAACTTCTACACAAAAATTATTTTTGTGAATCAAAAGAAAAATAGATATAAAACCATTGATAAGATATAAATTAAAAGATCGATCATTTTACTTATTTATATCACCAAAAATGTACATTTATTCACTCTCCACCTATCGGTAATAATCCATCAAAAAAAACTCTTTCAACAAACATCAATGAACTAAATAAAAGGGAGCTCGATAGCCGTGCGTGCTAAGGCGGTTCAACTTTCAATGTTGGGGGCGCAGGTTCGAATCCCGAGAGGGGATGGTCAATTTTGGTTAACCTCATTAATAAGATCCTATTGCAAAATATAATTCATTTAACTAATTTGAAATTCGGAAATAATGTCATTTTTTTCTATTTCGAACCAATTTTATCGATACTGTTCTCTGCATTTCTGTTTGTTTAGTCTTTAGGTTCGATTGTAATTATGCCCATACAAATATAGAATCAGTTAACCTTTTTCACACACATGAATTCCTATTTCAATGATGGTCTGTAAACCACCTTTTTCATATCAACGCCAAAAATATAAACTTTTTTTTCACAGTTCATAATATATATACAATAAACAAAGTATATAAAAGATGCTTATGCGTAAAAAAATACATTATTAAACATTCTAGTTTAAATTTTTAGCATCCGAGCTGAACAATCTTAAAAATATATATCAATTAAAAGCACATGAAACCGAAATGACACAAGTAAACGAAAAAAAAACACGGAAAATTAAAAAAAGTCTATTTGTAGTTTCTAAATTTCTTTAAAAGCTTATTTATGGCGTCATTATAAAACAGGGACCGGGAAGGGAAGTATCGGATTTCATCGGCGGCTAGTGTCCACGAATCACCAAATACGGAAGGAATTTTGAGGTCCAAAGCGGCGTACCTCGCCGCAGCAGAAAGAATTATTGGCCTCAGCTCTGAAGCTTGCAGAGGATGATATATTGTTAATCGTTTGGCTATTAAAGCCTTGGCAGAAAGAAGGGCATTGTTAATTGCTTTCAGTCGTGAGGAATTCTCACGACCTCCAACTCCAAATAATATTGAAGCCTTGATGTATTTATCTGCATTTTCACCATCCATTCCACGTACATTTAGTTTCAGAAATTGCATTAGAATTTGAACAGCCTGGCACTCAACAAAAGCATGAATTACGGAGTTATATAAAATACCACAGTCCTTACAAGGTAGATAAAACTTAATAAGCTCTGCAGAAATCAACAGCTGAGCTGTGAATTTTTTCCCGTCAGCTATTCCACAGAGAGACCTCATGATCTTCCTTTTCCAACTTTCTGGAAGTTTCAGACTGATCATATATTTGATGCAAAGCTCATCACATTTCCTGCCATCAGACTTCGGAGAACCAGACATTTTAAGGAACCAGGGCTTCAATAAGCAATGATCATTTGCTGATCTTTGCAAAGGATATCTGAATCTCCCGTCCTTAAAAATGGGATGGAGATCACTACTGTGGAGTGTCAAAATTCCATTTGTAATTGCCAATTCTTCCAGTGTTTCTGGTATTCCCAAATTTTTAAAGAAGTGCTTTTTATGACAATTATGCCTTATGACATCCACCGTTGAATTGTTTTCATATATCGGAGTGTTTCTCCAAATAATTCTCTGCGCACATCCCCAGACGACCGAAAAATCAGAGGTAATTTTATTAGTTAACTCTGAGCCGAACATGAGCAAGGAGTATAACTTATTATTTGATGAGATACATTTTCTCCATTCAGACGCCGGATATTTTGGAATAGTAGCAAACACTTTTAAATACATTTTGGGGATAATAAGAGCTAACTGAGTAAGGCCCCCACCAAGGTGACCTCTCTTCCTTTTCATTGTTGGCAGATACCATTGGTGGAACAAAGAGCATAACCACTTTGTCTCATCCAAAATAGCTTTTTCGGCAAGCAAAGGAGAAGAGGCGGCTTTGTATAACACAAATGGGACTATTTTCAAGTTGTAGAGATCGATTCTTTTCTGCAAACGATAGTTTCTCCATTTCCTTATATTCTGCATTACCACAGAAGAGAGGGTAGTCCAGATTTTTTTATCAATCCCATTTCTACACCAAACTATTCCCAAAACTTCAACTGAAGGTTTAATTGGACAGGAACGAATACACGAATCTAGACTAGGAACCCAGGAACCAATTGGTAAAATGGATGTTTTCTTTTTGTTTATTGATAATCCAGACGTTTTCTCGAATTTAGAAAAAAAATCCAGAATAATTTCAATTCTTCTTACAATTTGTGCTTCTGAATTAGCCTGGAGAGTTACCGTCACATCATCTGCGTACAGATCAATTAAATGGGGAGAACCCTCAAAGTCTACTCCGAACCCTCCATATTTGTGAATAATTTTCTGAGCGAACTCTTCAATTGCGGCTATGAACAGCAACGGTGCTGAAGGACACCCTTGTCTACAGCTTTTCCCGAGTGTAATTTTTTTGCTTTCTTGTCCATTTAAGATAATGGAGGACGTCCCATTGAAAAGCAAAGAACGAACGGGATTAAAAAATTTCTTTGGCAGTAAGCGTTTAGTAGCTCTGAGAATTTGATTGTGGGATATAGAATCAAATGCCTTTGAAAAGTCAACTGCAATGATAGCTCCATATTTCCCCTTGCTTTGAACCGAATCTATGGCAGCTTGAATATTGAAAGAAATATCATATATTTTACGGCTTTTTAAGAATCCTTTTTGATGTGGTCCGATTTTTTATTTAAAATATTCTCCATTTGATGAGCAAGGACTCCAGAGAGAATTCGGTATGATTCATTCAAGACAGTTATGGGTCTCCAATGACTGAAGTCAGTGCCATCCCCTTTCTTTGGAATAAGAACGATCCTTCCTTGATTTAGAGAGGTAGGCATCTTACCTTTCCTCTCCATCTCTTCTCCCACTTTCAACAAAATGGAACTAATTGCTTAGAAAACTTTCGAAAGACCATTCCACTAATTCCATCTGGACCACTGGCTTTGTTGATCTTGAGAGATTTCAATATATAATTAGAGATTTTTTCCAGAGAAAAGACAGTGTCTTGGAGAGGCCGTAATCGCTTCTTTGGCCTAGGAAAATATCCCACTCTCTCTTCAACGAGAGATTGAAATCGGAAATGAAAGAAATCTAAAATATCACGACTATGTACAAGAGCTTTATCACCATCGATAATCTTGCGTACAGTGTGAGCCGAGATTTTTTCCATTCTTGAGACATCTCTTAATCTCTTATGGGATCCTGCTCACGTAAGACTTTGGCCTCCATTTCTGCTTCAGCAACTTCAGATAATCGAAAGGAGTTTACAGTGTCCGCCATAAATGACCGCACAAATAAGGATTTCTTTTCGAGTATATTTTCTATTTGTCTTTGATGTTCCGCAGATTTATTTTTTCTCTTTGCTTTTACCCAAGAACTTGTAACCAAGATGGTTTTAGTCATTATATTTAATGCCTGAAAGGCTGACAGAGAGTCTTTATAGCTAATTTCAAGGTTACGCCTTAATTTAACATTAAAATCTTCGTCGTTCAGCAACCAACGTGGAATCTTAAAGTTGTGTCTAAACTCGTCACAACGAAAAACCAGTTCAATAATTTTATGATCCGACGAAGGATCGGGACGATAACACGCATTTCTAATCCTAGCTACAATAGAAGGAGAAGCTAAAGCCAAATCTAGTCGAGATCTCTTTTTTCCATTCGACCAGGAAAAGTTCCCAGGACTAAATTTATCCATTACATCAATTAGATCGAAACTAAAAATTACTTTCTTAGTATTAAGGATTTGGGTGTAATTGAATGGATTTTTCCAAATCGATATTCAAGTCACCAATTAGAAGAAGGGGGATATTGCTGTCCTGCTGCGAATTTATATAGCTTGGAAGAATTGTGAAGACTTTTCATTTGGTCCGTAGGCATTGATTATGTAAAACAACTCCGTTTGAAGAAATACGAATCCTATGCCAATCACTCAACCCAGAATATTGATTTACACAGTAGAGAATTGAAATTTTCTTCGAAATTAAAGTTAAAACGCCTCTCTTCTCTCCAGAGCCCGTAAAAAAATGATGAAAGCTTTTGGGAAGACATAATGGACAGTTATGTTTACATGTTAAAGACGTGATTGCCTTTATATCCTGAAGGCAAATAATGTCAGGACTAAACGAAAGAAGGTGCTTCATCAAAGCATGCCTCGTTTTTTCTCTCCTTCCCGCCCCTTGTATTAAAGACAGTATTTTCTTTATTCCCAAGTTTAAAATCATATCAGTGTGAACGGTGTCACTTAGGTAATCTGTTATAAGAGTTTGCATCTAAAAGAGAAATGAGTAATGAAGGTTTTGAGTGGATCAACTTTTTGAACAAGGAGAGGAAACCCCACAGAAAAAAATAAAATAATAAACCACCACACTAGGTCTAGATCCTTTGAAGTTTCAACGGATTCTTATCCTTGTCTGGTGAATTCAGAGTCCGGTTTATTACGTTTTCCAACGGATTGTGAACGCGTCCGTCCGTCCAAGATGAGATTTTGATCCAATGCGAAGTAATGGCATCCTTATGGTATCGGTATTGGTGTCGCCTCCACTTTCCTTGGGAGTTGCTTTGGGCTTTCTACACGTGGTCTAGTATTGGTATCATTTTCTGAAAAAATTCCGTCAAGATGGGAGAGTCATCGGTCCAACGCCCTGAAGACTAAGGACCTCCTTATATAAGTTTTATAAGTTTTTCTCATAATATTAACACCCCCTTGTTATATCCCAGAAAAAAATACTTAATCAAACTACATTGAAATGTTTGGAATTACTGAACTCTTTTTTTTGCGTTCAACGTTCAGCGATCAAAAAAAAGTTGCACTCCGTTCAGCGTTTTCATTCATTGATGTGCACTCAGCTGAACGCGCCGTTCAATCTTGCGTTCCGTTCACAAGCCTGCTAAAAACCAATTAAGACTATATTAAGATAGTTTTTATGTGATCTTATATCTTTTTATATAAAAATGTACGCTTATATAGCAGATGTGTTGATGGTTTACTAACCTGATCAGCTAAGATTGAATAAAGTCTACTTAGTTTGTT
>CP045890.1:26379515-26390083 GCA_013387185.1 Caligus rogercresseyi
TGCAACCAAATACATATATTTCCATTTTAAATATTCTTAGTACTATTGGTAGTAGCCCATTGGAAGATTTTTTTATTGATGCTTCTATATATTTTGAAAGTACATATCGAAGAATTATAATTTTTGTTGTGTTAATTTTATTATTTTTGTGATAATGAGTGACTAACAAAGATTCATTTACTTTTTTTAATATATGAAAATTCCAAATATTTATTTAATAAATAGTTCAATTGTTAATTGTTTAACTATTGTTTTTATTATCCCAATTGGAGACATACATTTATTCAGTTAATAAATTATTAACAATCAACAAACAATAATCACAGATTATATAAAGACTAAAGGAAAAGACATATAAAATTAAATATGTGGAAAAACACGTAGTTTATAAAAATTATAATGTAGATGCATTTTAAAAAATGTCTCCGGAGATATTATATTCTTTTAAAGCCACCTCCGCTATCCTTGTGGAAACTTTGTAGTTCTTGAACCTAGACCTCGCCAGAATTGATTGGAGTTTTGCAATGACTTTCGAGGCCAGTCTCAGTTTAGGATCCTTACTTACAAATCCATGTTGGATAGATTTTTTGGTCTTTATATTTAAGAAATTTTTTGATTTATTTGTATAAGATGAAGCCTTGGGATAATATATGCCAATTGGGTCAAAGAAAAAAAAACTAATATTATTTGTGGTTCGATTGTTAGTGGAAATCTTTGGATTATTAAGATGTATTTTGATCTCTCTTAGAAGTGTTGTGTATTTTTTAAGTTTCTGGAACATCGAATCGATTCATAAAAGCGACGTTTTTCAATAGGAGTTTTTATGACATTTACTTAATGTGATATGGAATGTTATATTTTAATTTGAAGAAATGAAAAGGGCATACGTTTACTAAAAATAATTACTCTCAAGTTTACTAAAAAAATCTTACGGCCTCTAAGGAACAATTTTTTATTTATATAATTAAGCGAATTTGTTTTAAAAAAACATCAAATAAAAAACAATGGTAAACATCATCACGTGAAACATAATTTAAAATAATGAGTGTAATGTCCTGCGCTCAAGTGGAAGGTATAACATCTATGAACATGAATTAACACTTCACAACCTGAGGTTGTAAAACATATATTTATCTTTTACTCATTTTTCTCGCATAGTTTTTGTAGCCCAATCTCCTGTTTTGTTGATTATTTTCCTAGTTAGATGTCAGGTTATAGGATATGAGGCAAAAAAGATAATTATCCCCTTATTTAAAATTGTACTAAAGATCCGTTATTGACCAAGTTTCCTTATTGCTATGAGCATTGTATATGTGGTAATTGTTGAAAGTTACGTTTGTTAATACAAGCTAATATATATTAGCCTTAAGCGTACATCAATAGATTGTCTCGTACAAAAGAACTATACCCTATTCCCCATATATACCCCCAGAAATAATGTTAGGGCAAATCGAGATCCTTCATTGGTTTTAAGGGGAAATGATGAGTCGGAACTTGAGCTTTTTATGTTCAACGCCTGCGACGCCAACCTTGTTACGCACTGTAGGCTAAACCGCACTGATCCCAAATTTAATCCACTGTCTCTAAGGTCTCCTATCTTGCTGTTAATGACGTAGTCATTTTTTTATCATCACCTTTAAATGTATCTTAGGTTCCCCCAAAAAAATTAACTGTTTACTTATGCGCCGTGGGATGGGTTATCCCACCAAAAACATGATCTATATCACTTTCCAAAAGAACATCCACCATATTATTGCCTGTCTCCTTAACAAGATGATCCTAACAAACTTAAAAAACAACAACTAGAATTTAATTTAATATTACGATAGTGTCTATTAAATTCCTTTATTCAACTCGACAACTTTTTTCAGCCAGCTGAGTCATGGGATCACAAAATAATTTGGGAAGGGGCAAAATACACTCTTTGAATACGAGAGGGGGTGCAATCGTTTGTAAAGAAATTAAGTTATGAGAAGTCCAGAATTGAGGAACTCTTCGATTCTACAATTGAGGAATTAAACAATTGATTTTTTTTTCATTTTGACACAAAGATGGTATTTAACCCGCATGGATGATATACAAATATATCAATAATAACCACCACAAAAAATTGTACTATGAGTGACAGAGAAATTTCAACACTCAACTAGCATTGATCTGTTTTAATGCATCACTCTTGATTCTTCATGGCTGTTAGTTAAATCCTTACCCATCTATAAATGATTCAAAATATTTATCTTATTCACATAACTATTCATCTTTATGGTCATAAGAATAATTGTGTTATTTCCCTATCTGTTTTTAAATAGTAATAGTTTATGTTTAAAAATGTACATACTACTACAGCACAATGAAGTCGGATTTGATATCTATAATCTAACTCACAGCAGGCTTTCTACATGTATTATTAGTGAATGTGTCTATCAAATACCAGAAATGGAAGAATGGAGACCCTTGTAATATGGTTTAAATTGGGGATCAGTAAATCCTTTTTGATCGTGCTTATGTAGAGCTTCGATCTTTCAGGCACATATTTGATATTATCGCCACCCATTTCCACACGTTGGCGCTCCTAAATCCGGGATTTTTTTTTGCCTATATGTTTTGATAGAATTCATCCGACAGGATATAAATAACATTATAGACTATAGAACCTAGGATCTTAATTAAAAAATATTTAAAATATGATATCAGAAAGCATGCATATTTTTTTGTTCCATTAGTTTAAATGTTTTGATTTAATTTATTTTTAGAATGGGACTTGTTTGTTTGAAGAACAGGGAACATCAATTATTTATTCTCTTTAATTGCATAATATGTAAAGAAATAAATCACGATTTGGAAGAACTAACAATTATGGAATTAAGAAAAGTATTTAAGTCCTTATCGTCGATTTTTGATTGCAAGCTTTATGTATGTTCAAATAAACAAAGAGGCTATATTATAGATCAAAAATTATGTCCTGGCAGAAACATGAAGAAAAGTTTAGCGAGCTAAAGTACTTCAATATCGATCTAAACTCCATTAATTACTGAATAATTATTAAATAACAGAGGCCATTTAACGGGGATCATTAGGTGTCACCTACGGTACGTAACAAAGTATGGCGCATATATGCTCGTCAATTACTGATTTTCAAAGCAAAAGGGGGTTCTTTTATTAGCCCTTCAAATATTTTCCTTAGTTCTTAGTGTCACGTAAATTTTTTATGCAACTATATATTTGTATAGTCAAAAACATACATTTTTACCGAAATTTATACTTACGAATCAAAAGAAAAAGAGGCTAAAATCATGGTTAGGATATAGATTCAAAAATTGATTATTTTCAATTTTTATATAAACAAACTATAGACTTATTCAATCTTAGCTGATCAGGTTAGTAAACCATCAACACATATGCTATATAAGCGTACATTTTATATAAAAAGATAAGATCACCATAAAACTATCTTAATATAGTCTTAATTGGTTTTTGCAGGCTGTGAACGGAACGCAAGATTGAACGGCGTTCAGCTGAGTGCACGTTCAATGAATGGAACGCTGAACGGAGTGCAACTTTTTTTTGATCGCTGAACGTTGAACGCAAAAAAAAGAGTTCAGTAATTCCAAACATTTCAATGTAGTTTGATTAGTATTTTTTTCTGGGATATAAACAAGGGGTGTAAATATTATGAGAAGAAACTTATAAACTTATATAAGGATGTCCTTAGTCTTCAGGGCGTTGGACCGATGATTCCTCCCATCTTGACGGAAGATTTTCAGACAATGAAACAAATACTAGACCACGTTGTAGAAAGCCCAAAGCAACTCCCAAGGAAAGTGGAGGCGACACCAATACCGATACCCATAAGGATGCCCATTACTTCGTATTGGATCAAATCTCATCTTGGACGGACGGACGCGTTCACGATCCCTTGGAAAACGTAATAAAACCGGACTCTGAATTTCACCAGACAAGATAAGAATCCGTTGAAACTTCAAAGGATCTAGACCTAGTGTGGTGGTTTATTTTTATTTTTTCTGTGGTGTTTCCTCTCCTTGTTCAAAAAGTTTATCCACTCAAAACCTTCATTACT
This sequence comes from Caligus rogercresseyi, assembly GCA_013387185.1. Classification (NCBI taxonomy): domain Eukaryota; kingdom Metazoa; phylum Arthropoda; class Copepoda; order Siphonostomatoida; family Caligidae; genus Caligus; species Caligus rogercresseyi. The sequence continues at coordinate 26,383,594 of CP045890.1, forward strand.
CATTTCTCTTTTAGATGCAAACTCTTATAACAGATTACCTAAGTGACACCGTTCACACTGATATGATTTTAAACTTGGGAATAAAGAAAATACTGTCTTTTAATACAAGGGGCGGGAAGGAGAGAACAACGAGGCATGCTTTGATGAAGCACCTTCTTTCGTTTAGTCCTGACATTATTTGCCTTCAGGATATTAAAGGCAATCACGTCTTTAACATGTAAACATAACTGTCCATTATGTCTTCCCAAAAGCTTTCATCATTTTTTTACGGGCTCTGGAGAAAGAGAGGCGTTTTTAACTTTAATTTCGAAGAAAATTTCACAATTCTCTACTGTGTATATCAATATTCTGGGTTGAGTGATTGGCATAGGATTCGTATTTCTTCAAACGAGTTGTATTTTACATAATCAATGCCTTGGACCAAATGAAAAGTCTTCCACAATTCTTCCAAGCTATTATAAATTCGCAGCAGGACAGCAATATCCCCTTCTTCTAATTGTGAACTTGAATATCGATTTGGAAAATCCATTCATTACACCCAAATTCATTAATACTTAAGAAAGTTTTTTTTTAGTTTCGATCTAATTGATGTAATGGATAAATTTAGTCCTAGGAACTTTTCCTGGTCGCATGGAAAAAAGAGATCTCGACTAGATTTGGATTTAGCTTCTCCTTCTATTGAGCTAGGATTAGAAATGCGTGTTATCGTCCCACTCCTTCGTCGGATCATAAAATTATTGAACTGGTTTTTTCGTTGTGAACGAGTTTAGACACAACTTTAAGATTCCACGTTTGTGTTGCTGAACGACGAAGATTTTAATGTTAAATAAGGCGTAACCTTGAATGTAGCTATAAAGACTCTCTGTCAGCCTTTCAGCATTAAATATAATGACTAAAACATCTTGTTACAAGTTCTTGGTAAAAGCAAAGAGAAAAAATAAATCTGCGGAACATCAAAGACAAATAGAAAATACTCGAAAAGAATCCTTATTTGTGCGTCATTTATTGGCGGACAACTGTAACTCCTTTCGATTATCTGAAGTTGCTGAAGCAGAAATGTAGGCAAAGTCTTACTGAGCAGGATCCCATTAAGAGATTAAGATATGTCTCAAGAATGGAAAAATCTCGGCTCACACTGTACGCAAGATACTCGATGTTTTATATATCTCTTGTCATAGTCGTGATATTTTAGTATTTCCTTTTTCTTTCATGTCCGATTTCAATCTCTCGTTGAAGAGAGTGGGATATTTTCCTAGCCAAAGAAGCGATTACGGCCTCTCCAAGACACTGTCTTTTCTCTGGAAAATCTCTAATTATATATTGAAATCTCTCAAGATCAACAAAGCCAGTGGTCCAGATGGAATTAGTGGAATGGTCTTTCGAAAGTTTTCTAAGCAATTAGTTCCATTTTTGTTGAAAGTGGGAGAAGAGATGGAGAGGAAAGGTAAGATGCCTACCTCTCTAAATCAAGGAAGGATCGTTCTTATTCCAAAGAAGGGGATGGCACTGACTTCAGTCATTGGAGACCCATAACTGTCTTGAATGAATCATACCGAATTCTCTCTGGAGTCCTTGCTCATCAAATGGAGAATATTTTAAATAAAAACGGACCACATCAAAAAGGATTCTTAAAAAGCCGTAAAATATATGATATTTCTTTCAATATTCAAGCTGCTATAGATTCGGTTCAAAGCAAGGGGAAATATGGAGCTATCATTGCAGTTGACTTTTCAAAGGCATTTGATTCTATATCCCACAATCAAATTCTCAGAGCTACTAAACGCTTACTGCCAAAGAAATTTTTTAATCCCGTTCGTTCTTTGCTTTTCAATGGGACGTCCTCCATTATCTTAAATGGACAAGAAAGCAAAAAAATACACTCGGGAAAAGCTGTAGACAAGGGTGTCCTTCAGCACCGTTGCTGTTCATAGCCGCAATTGAAGAGTTCGCTCAGAAAATTATTCACAAATATGGAGGGTTCGGAGTAGACTTTGAGGGTTCTCCCCATTTAATTGATCTGTACGCAGATGATGTGACGGTAACTCTCCAGGCTAATTCAGAAGCACAAATTGTAAGAAGAATTGAAATTATTCTGGATTTTTTTTCTAAATTCGAGAAAACGTCTGGATTATCAATAAACAAAAAGAAAACATCCATTTTACCAATTGGTTCCTGGGTTCCTAGTCTAGATTCGTGTATTCGTTCCTGTCCAATTAAACCTTCAGTTGAAGTTTTGGGAATAGTTTGGTGTAGAAATGGGATTGATAAAAAAATCTGGACTACCCTCTCTTCTGTGGTAATGCAGAATATAAGGAAATGGAGGAACTATCGTTTGCAGAAAAGAATCGATCTCTACAACTTGAAAATAGTCCCATTTGTGTTATACAAAGCCGCCTCTTCTCCTTTGCTTGCCGAAAAAGCTATTTTGGATGAGACAAAGTGGTTATGCTCTTTGTTCCACCAATGGTATCTGCCAACAATGAAAAGGAAGAGAGGTCACCTTGGTGGGGGCCTTACTCAGTTAGCTCTTATTATCCCCAAAATGTATTTAAAAGTGTTTGCTACTATTCCAAAATATCCGGCGTCTGAATGGAGAAAATGTATCTCATCAAATAATAAGTTATACTCCTTGCTCATGTTCGGCTCAGAGTTAACTAATAAAATTACCTCTGATTTTTCGGTCGTCTGGGGATGTGCGCAGAGAATTATTTGGAGAAACACTCCGATATATGAAAACAATTCAACGGTGGATGTCATAAGGCATAATTGTCATAAAAAGCACTTCTTTAAAAATTTGGGAATACCAGAAACACTGGAAGAATTGGCAATTACAAATGGAATTTTGACACTCCACAGTAGTGATCTCCATCCCATTTTAAGGACGGGAGATTCAGATATCCTTTGCAAAGATCAGCAAATGATCATTGCTTATTGAAGCCCTGGTTCCTTAAAATGTCTGGTTCTCCGAAGTCTGATGGCAGGAAATGTGATGAGCTTTGCATCAAATATATGATCAGTCTGAAACTTCCAGAAAGTTGGAAAAGGAAGATCATGAGGTCTCTCTGTGGAATAGCTGACGGGAAAAAATTCACAGCTCAGCTGTTGATTTCTGCAGAGCTTATTAAGTTTTATCTACCTTGTAAGGACTGTGGTATTTTATATAACTCCGTAATTCATGCTTTTGTTGAGTGCCAGGCTGTTCAAATTCTAATGCAATTTCTGAAACTAAATGTACGTGGAATGGATGGTGAAAATGCAGATAAATACATCAAGGCTTCAATATTATTTGGAGTTGGAGGTCGTGAGAATTCCTCACGACTGAAAGCAATTAACAATGCCCTTCTTTCTGCCAAGGCTTTAATAGCCAAACGATTAACAATATATCATCCTCTGCAAGCTTCAGAGCTGAGGCCAATAATTCTTTCTGCTGCGGCGAGGTACGCCGCTTTGGACCTCAAAATTCCTTCCGTATTTGGTGATTCGTGGACACTAGCCGCCGATGAAATCCGATACTTCCCTTCCCGGTCCTGTTTTATAATGACGCCATAAATAAGCTTTTAAAGAAATTTAGAAACTACAAATAGACTTTTTATAATTTTCCGTGTTTTTTTTTCGTTTACTTGTGTCATTTCGGTTTTATGTGCTTTTAATTGATATATATTTTTAAGATTGTTCAGCTCGGATGCTAAAAATTTAAACTAGAATGTTTAATAATGTATTTTTTTACGCATTAGCATCTTTTATATACTTTGTTTATTGTATATATATTATGAACTGTGAAAAAAAAAAAATTTATATTTTTGGCGTTGATATAAAAAAGGTGGTTTACAGACCATCATTGAAATAGGAATTCATTGTGTGAAAAGGGTTAACTGATTCTATATTTGTATGGGCATAATTACAATCGAACCTAAAGACTAAACAAACAGAAATGCAGAGAAGTATCGATAAAATTGGTTCGAAATAGAAAAAATGACATTTTTCCGAATTTCAAATTAGTTAAATGAATTATATTTTTTGCAATAGGATCTTATTAATGAGGTTAACCAAAATTGACCATCCCCTCTCGGTATTCGAACCTGCGCCCCAACATTGAAAGTTGAACCCGCCTTAGCACGCACGGCTATCGAGCTCCCTTTTATTTAGTTCATTGATGTTTGTTGAAAGAGTATTTTTTGATGGATTATTACCTGATAGTGTCTAGTGAATAAATTGTACATTTTTGGTGATATAAAATGATCGATCTTTAATGTATATCTTATCCAATGGTTTTATATCTATTTTCTTTTGATTCGCAAAAATAATTTTTGTGTAAAAGTTTATGATTTTTCGTGACTATTCATTGATTTAGTTGAATGGAAAATTGACGTGACACTAGCAAATAAAGGGAAAAATTATCGCTAATCAAAAGAATCATTTTTGTTAAAAAACTGCTTCAAAAATCAGTAAACGCATAACATATTTATGCACCGTATGATCCCTGTGTAAATGCTTCCATTAATTAATAAATTTATAACGCATGGATAGAATTGAGATCGTATTGAAGTACTTTGCACTAAAAAACTTACTTTCAAGTGTATGTTATGTTACCTAAATCACAAATAAATACTTGAATACTTTTTTATCTACTAATAGCCTCCTTGGTTTTTTGTTTCCTACATAAAATTTAGAAACAAAAATCGACCATATGGATCAAATACTGTTCTTAATTTGGTACTTTACGAAAGGTCGATTTAAATCAAGTGGATTTCCAATTAAAATCTTGATTAAATCAATTCATGTTTTTTTTTCAATAATTAAATTGATATTTAATTTTATGCTCTAATATCAATGACAGAACAAACATTCGTCTCTGTCTTCTTAATAGTTGAGCAGTGGCCTTTTTCATTATATCTATAGCCTCAGAATATAGGCCTATATCATATAATATATCATATAACTTTGAGTTAGGATATTTGATTTAAATCAAGCAATTTGATTGCAATCTAAATTAAGTTTTTTTTTCCAAAGACATTTTATAATCAATGATTAAAATCAAGTCTGTTTTATCAAATAAATTGTTTATTACTTGTACAATGTAAATGGAAAAGTTAACGCAGTTCAATTTGACAATTACAGGAACGAGTTATTAATTGTCAGTCTTCTTGCTCTTCTAAATCTTCTAATTAGCTTAAGATTTGATGAACATATTAACAATTTGCTTCTATTCTGCTTGTACATATGAATGAAAAGTAACTCAATTAATTTGACAATTACAGGAACGAGTTATCAATTGTCCGATTGTCTTGCGCCTCCTTTTCCAAGCGTACCTGGCGCGTCCTAGATTCGAGAGTGACCCATCTTGTAGTCATCTTTGATCAGCCGTTGGCAGCTCCACCCAGTATTTATTTAAGGTAGAAAATTGTCATGAGTCTTCGATCCTCGCTTGGATTTTGAACTGTCACGTGATTAGCGAGTATGACTCATTACAAGGCCTTTGAAGTTCTGTAATTTTTTTGTTTCCTCCTTTGCATTCTTTATTAAAATGAAATCATTAAGTAAGGCAACTAGAATTTAATCAAAGACAGCATTTAAAGTCCCCTGAGTAATAGGTAGGCCTATATGTATATTGGTCATGTTTTTAAAAAGTTACAATTTAAAGTATGGACAAAATTTACACATTGAAAAAACAATTAAAATCAAAAAATCTGATTTAAATAAAAAAAATCCGATTTAAATAAAAAAAATCAACAACCCCTGGTTTTTATTTAGTCCATCAAATTTTATAAGCACATTATCATAATTTAGTATAAGATGTGCGTTACATGACACAGAAGTTCAGAATTCACGGCATAATCGGCGTTTCTTCGATTTCCCGTGTGTGAGCAGCTGCTGTGTTGTCTCGCTTCAGCGACAGCAGTAGTCCGCCATCATGACTGCGTCCCACCTCCCCTGGTACCTCTACTCTATTTGGCGCATGTCCTGATGGAACCTTTCTCCCTGCTCGTCGCTCATCGCCCCGAGATTTTCAGGGAAACTTCTCCATGTGTGAGAACAGGAAGTGCATCTTTTATACTCATCAAACAACCGAGTTTTTGGAAGGCCTCTATCATGTGCTAATGAGTCTGGCGTGGTTTGCTGCCTCCGTGTTCCCCAGGAAGTTGTTCACCACCTGCACAAACGATTTCCACGCGGCGCACTCTACGTGTTCATGGAGTTTGGAACTCTGTTCCTTTATAAGCTTCCGTATCTGTGGACCATTGAAATGCCGGCCTTCACCCTTCTCACTGGTCAGTCGAGGAAAGGCTCGGCACAGGTATTTGAAGCACCTCCCATCCTGTCGAAGCGCGCGTGAACTGTTTCATTAACCCAAGCTCAAGTGTAGCGGTGGGATCCAATATCTTCTCCCGGTCAACAAAAGGTCGTGTATGAGTTTCTCGCCCCAGGTACTAACTGATCTCGCGCCGGCCAATCTTTCTTTACATAGTGCTGGACATAGTGAAGGCAATGC
>CP045890.1:26390183-26416892 GCA_013387185.1 Caligus rogercresseyi
GCATAGTTTTTTATCATAATTTGTTTGGCCATTGATATTGTTTATATCTATTTGTTTATTTCAATGTAGATCTCTCCGACATTTCTAGAAAATCTACCTATAGTTAAATAATTTAATATAAACAATATATTGTGTCGCTGTCGTTAACCTTTCAAAGCTTGGAGCCTGTCACAGATATTAAGATAAGATAGGCATGCACCTTATCAAGTGCTCGGAGGGTGGCAAAGACAATTGAGGGCTGTCTAGATCCTTTTAGCTCCTTAAGATTAATATAATTATATATAATATATGTATATATATTATTTTGTTATTTTTTAAAGTAATATTTTATTATTGTATACTTTGTTTATATATAAAGATAATGTTTTTTAGTACCCATGAAAGCTAAGTTATATTACTTCCAAAATAAAATCATTCAACAACAACACATATTGTTTTAAACTCCTCATAATATTTTCCTCCGTCATAATGTTTCTTATAGAGAGACAGCTCCTTTTGTTCACATTTTTCTGTATACAGTTCAAAATAAAATGACTTTGGAGCTTCCCAACTAATACATCACTAGTGGTCACAGATGATCATGGGTTGTATCATATTCTATAGATAGAGATATAAGGATAAAGAGAGCTGATTCCCTTCAATAGCAAGAAACAGCGTCCTATTGTTTCTGTGTGTCCACTATAAACAAAGTAATTTAAGCTATGTCATCGTAAGCTGATCATAGAGACATAAAACATAACACAATGACGTATTTCTATTCCCTCCAATAACAGAGAAACATCGTTCAGAGCTAGATTCTTGAGACAATGACGTATTTCTCTGACGAGTCCAATAAGCTCTCTATATCTTTATATCTCTATGATTCTATACGACTTTATACGTTTATTAGTTTCTTTTGTTCAATAAAATATGCAATAGATAGGAATTATGAATGGCTTAACAACAAAATTGTTGAGTAACTTGTCAAGATATTTCACTCATGGTATATATCCGTGTATGACGGTAAGAATACCTAATACACGACTATATTTGGAACAGAAAAGTAACTTTTATGACAATGTATTTTTCCAGCACTCAATATGACTTTAATACCAACATTGTTGATTTTGTGTGTTCAAGATACATATATTCTTAATCATTATTACTTTTAACATTAGCTGAGTAGAGAACCGAATTTGTTCGGTTCCGAAACTTAAGTAGGGATGAGGAGGTTTCGAACTTAAAACGTAACTGGTTCTAAGATTCGCTTTTAGATTCTAACCCGCCCCAAATGTGCTGTTTGCAATAATAAACATACAATAGAATCCAAAATATAAAAATACCTCACATATGTTTAATATAATTTCCCTTCAGACTTCCATACAAATATTACCTCCATTGTTGTTTAGTTACCTAGAAATGGATAATCCTCCAACCAAATAAACGCCTCCTTAATGAACCATCAGAAAGAATATATCTTCATTGCAATAATGAATATGCAAATCATCACATAGCTTCTAAACAAAACCCTAAAAGTGAACTCATGCCCGTAATGAGAGTTTAATAGACAGAACTGCTATGATACCAAAGGAAACATTGATTTTAAGTGTACTTTTTTGTGAGGTCTAAAAAAAAACCCTTATATTTAACGAACCCCTTTATTTCCAAACTATGCCTGGCTATGATAATTTGTAAATTTATTGATCTATTAATTATGATAATTAATCTTAAATATAAAGAAGAAATGCATCAATAATATCTCTTGAAAATAATTATAATATGTTATTGTAAATATTAAAAATGTTTGGGATGACGAATTCACAATGGAGTTTGCCAAAGCTTTGCGAAAAGCCCTTCTACCGACTTGTTTTTACCCCGTTTGTTTCATTCTATGTGCTCTATCGTTGATGCAAGCTTTTTGCTCTGGGGCTTTTTTTTTGTTCATGCGTGTCTGTGTCTTTACCTTGCATTGCCTCATCAATCCCAGCATTACTATGTACAGTCTAGGCCAATTATGGGAAATCTGAAAGTGGGCCAGGGAGATGCATAATTGGAATAATCCAAAAAATGTGCCTCCTTCTATTCTCTGTAATGGATAGACATTATCCACTCATTTATATGTTGACGATGAAGCATTATTGCATTTATTCATTTCAACAAAAATATCTAGATACGCAAGAAAATATTACATTCTATACGATAAAAACTCTAATTACGTATATTTGCCTTCTATTGATCATGTATATGTTAGAATAAGAAAGCGTAATCAGCATTGATGTGGTATCATTTGAGATATACCTTTGTAGCGAAGGACTCTCCCTCTCTCTGCTCCTCTCTCTCCTCTTCTTATATAGCAACAATCATAGAGATAAAAAGATATAGAGAGCTTATTTCCTTCATATATATTTTTTGTATCCAAAATAAACAAAGTAATTTGTACTACGTCATCGTAAGTTGATCATAGAGATAGAATCTATCTCTATGATCAGCTTACGATGACGTAGTAAAATTTTCTTTGTTTATTTTTAAAAGACACAGAATACAGCAGAACGTTGTTTCTCTACTATTGAAGGGAATCAGCTCTCTATATCTTTATATCTCTATGGTGATAATATATATAAAAACGTAAGCAGATGGAGCGACAGATATCTTTTTCTCTTTTTCTCAAGATGGATTAATCCAAATAATTTGTACATAAATAATTCCCTTCAATGAAAATACATCTTAGTTTATATCAGATAAATGAAGGTGTAAGCCAGTTATTCCCTTCTGGTATTATAGTTTTTTTGCCTGTATGGTTCGATAGAATTGATGTATCCGACAGTATATAATAAGCATTTTAGCATTAAAATTAGTCCCTCAAACCTAGGATCTTATCAATGAGGACGACCAAAAATGACCGTGCCTCTCGGGAGTATTCGAACCTGGTCCCCCAACATTGAGAGTTGAACACGCCTTAACGCACTCGGCTATCGGTCCCTTCTATTACAGTTTTTATTTAGTGTAGATAATGATGATATGTACAACAAAATACATTAAAAACCTAAGATTATGTATGAAAATCACATAAGTAAATATTTAATTTTTCTTAGGGCTGAACTAAAAGCACTATTTTCAATCAAAAAAATTAATTTAAAAATCTCAATAAAATATATTAACATAGATTTTGAGGTTTAAAATGGCATTACTTGCAATTCTTAAAATTTGGCATTATTGTAGATAATGTCTTCCGGTGGATGGAGATAAGAGAAGTGAAGTATAACAAATAATGTCTTAAGGGTCTGCGAGAATAATTTAAGTGGTCGCTAATCCGGCACGACTATAATTGTTTCGGAGACTCTAATCATATTTCATATAGAATCCAAACCCTTTTTGATCACAGGTTCCATGGAACACCCTTCATTATTTGTCCGTTTTGAGAGCCCTTCTATATTAATATATTAGTATATTAGTGGGTATCGTCGGTGTCCACGATATCAAACAAAAAAATCCAGATGATGACGTGATACCCCTGGTTATGTATTCTCACAATTATGAGAATACATAACCAGGGGTACACGTCTCATCTATTTTTTTTTTTGCCTATGTGGATCGACAGAATTGCATCCGACAGGATATAAATAAGCATTATAGCATTATAATTAGTCTATCGAACTAGGATCATCTAGAAATTTGGTTCCGAGGGCACCAACTATAGTTTATTGGCAGTGCAAGTCAATTATCGAACACTATGCCTCAGGTTTGAAAGGCTACAGCCATGACATATTGGTGTGTCAGATTAAGACCTGACACTTGGGCTCTAATTGTCAAATTAGGACAATTAGGGTATGCAATCTATCACCAATGGAACAATGGGTGTCACATTTGTTCGATTTAGATTTATAATAGGCATCTGCGTGTCCTAGATTTCACATGCCAAAATTATGTGAAATATTTGGGCATATAGGTGGGCATTCCTGGAAATCAAGTTCCAGATATTGAGGATACACAGTTGCGGCTTACGAAAGGACATAATCATAGATGAATGAATTTTAATGGGATCCCACAATACAGGGTCATTTGTGATCAGGGTTATGTCATGTAGTACAAACTTGGGGTTATCACTATTGACAGACAGAGAATAAAAAGTAGATAATCAAAAATCAAAACCTTTTATCTTATATAAAACTATCGTGCACTTTTTTTGCTGACAGTAAGAGCACTCAATCATTTTCAACCAACAGCACCTACTTTGACCCAATCAAAGAATTCACCTAATTACTGAGCTCGCGAAAATAGTATTAAAGATTGTTTTAAAATGTATATATCTATCATTCGTAGTCAATTTACACAAACGTTTTCATTTTCTAAGATTCTATGATGTATATTTATTTTAAACCAAACACTTTTCAAAAGGATTTTTTGTAAAATCCTTTAAAATAATATCATTGATTATTTTGGATGGTAAATATATTCTGTGAAATAAATGTATTTATAATATTCAAAGGAAGATAATTCATCCGTTTAGATTATAAGGGTTATATAGACGCTGTACCTTGAAAAATGATTATTCGAATACATTGCTACATTTACTTTAACAAGAAACGACGGGTTTCTATTCAAAAGGGTGTTATTTTTTTTATGATCTAACTTATGTTTTATTTAAGTTTTACTTCATAATCAAACCTTTGGTCCGACAAATGGGAAGGGATGTTGGGGGAACCTCTCAAAATCAATTTATCTGTCCAATCATTTATTTTTCCAAAACACAAAATATTTGATATCGGAGACTCCGACGAAACCCATAATATACTAAATACGGGCCTTACTTAAAAAAAAAAAATGCCGAACAGGAATTAATTACATATATACTTTTAATAACGCTTACTCACAATTAAATAAATTAACATTGCAATGAACAAACATCAACCATTCCCTATGATATTCATGCATAAAGAGCTTCAAAATTACTATTACGTTAAACAATTCTCTGTTCTTCTTCTTCATGATGTGAAAGGTATCATCTGGGAGAATAAAGTAATATTTATAAGCATCTCATACCCAAAGAGTATCTCTTGACATCGAAAGAAGGAAAAAGTTGTATTCTTCTTTTATACATATCCTTTTGCTTGAAGGTGAAAGGAACCTTCAAAGACGAAGGATAATTCCTTGAATCTAATTTCTCAAGAGCCCTAGAGAAGTACTTTGACCCAGTCCCTGTGACAATAATCATTTGAGTGAGGCACACATGCACACAGAGTGAGAAAGAAACAAAACCTTCCATCTCCAGACATAAACTTTTTTTCCTCCTACAAACTCTTGGACGTGATGCAGGCCACTCAAGCGCAAGAGAATTCTGAAGATTGTTTTTCTCCTCAGTTTTTGTAATTGAGCTTTTAAGAGCTGACCAGTTTTTTTCAAATGAATGTCCCCGTTTATTAGGACATGGATCAAATGTGTTGACAGCTGCCCTTGGTACAATGGCTTTCAAGGTATGTATAATACAAGGCATGCTAATTTCATGTCGTATTTATGATTTTTGCTTTGAATTCATTAGAATACTAGAGGCATATATACACTCAGAGAGTGTGTACCTCCGCCGATCCCCACAACATTCCTATTCAAACATTCTCCCTTTCACACGCCCGATTTTCTATCTAATCATTGTTCCTCTCTGTTAGCTCAATTTGCATATTAAAAAAGCACTCAGAGACGGGAAGAGGGAGAAGTTTAAGCTACGTCACTGGGTTAACATAGTCCTGAGCTGATATATGAACAATAATACGTCAATGAATATTTTTTTAGCGTTGTTCTTTCCTACTCCCTGAATAGAGACCCAATTTCATTATTATTAGTATTTTGCTCATTTTGCATATTAAAAAAGCACTTAGAGATGCCAAAATTTAACACTTGTTCCTTGGCATTTTCAACAACTCCACAAAGTTTCATTCGAATCCGTTCAGTACTTTTTGAGTTATCTTGCTGACAAACTAAAAAACCAACAACCGCCAGTGAAAACAATACCTCCTTCGGCGGAGGTAATAAGGATGAGTTATCCTTCAAATTTTACGGTGTTTAATGACGTGGAATGTCAGTTCTTTTGGCAATTTGGACATACCTTGTATTGCAATAAATGCGAGTAAATGATAAAAAATGTGCCTACAAGCAGATAATAATTTGGTATGTCTCGTTTCTCACTTCGTACAATGCAAAATCATATACAAATCAAAGATATCTCAATTAGGTTTTGCATGGGATCATAAAAAAATATCATGGATACAATTGGGCAAAGTTTGTGTCAAGATTTAAAAACTTGAGAAATAAGAGCTACGTCTTCAAGTTGGCTTATGATATCAAACCACTTTTCATTCGAAAAAGAGGGAAGGCAATAAGATCAACATTTTTTTTGCTTTTGATTATGGTCTAATATATCGTAGCTTGATATAGGTGTAACTACAAAACCTTGGAATTATAAGAATTATGGGCATTCTTTCGGTTATATGTTTTTATTTCTTCTACAATAAAAGCGTAAAACTATACACTAAAAACAAAGTATGACATAAAAAGAAATAAAAACTCACTGGACAGTTGCGCAAATACAAATACATAATAAACATTATAGTTCAAAATTACTATCCATGATAAAATAATGTAATATAAAATCACTTGTTAACGGATAAAAAAATTGTCTATCTTTCTGTCTTCTATCAGAGAATTGTGGTTTTAGATAAAACAGAAAAAATTAAACATTAACGCTATATTTGATTTGAAGTGAAATAAGGTAAAGGTAAATAAGGTAAAATGACTTGTTACTTTATTATGTTGTATTATGTCATCAGAAAACTAAAAATAATGGGTATATATATATATATTTGTTTATGCTGATAGTGAACTATAGTTTATCTAGATTGACCAGGAATATATTTTTTATCATAAAGAATTATGACATTATATAAAAACGATAAAAAATAAACAAAAACGCTATATTTGAAAGGGAAATGGTAAAGGTAAATAAGGTCAATATACCTTTTTTTGGGTTTTGATTATTTTGTATTTTGTCATCAGAAAACTAAATATAATGGATATATATATATATGCTGATAGTGATCAATAGTTTTTTAGATTGACCAGGAATATATATTTTTTAATATATAGCTTAATTATAAATTCTTTGACTTCCTTTTTTTTAAATAACATTATTGGTTGTTTTCATGTTCATAACGATTGACACTCGGATATGAAGTCTCCAAAACATGATTAAACGGAATATACCTATACCGTCAATCTTATTTAGAATCAGCCATTTTTTATATTGCTTCATAAAATAAACCCATGAAATGAATGTATATTTGCTTATCAAAATAATTAAGGGAACCAAATTTTTTCAAGCTTACAATTATCTGTAATACTGATTTGTCATCTTTTATGAAAGGTTCTTGTTATTGTTACTGATAATAATCAAATTAGATCAGTCCCATAAGAAAAAAGTATTAAATAATGATTTCCCCTCACTTCTTTTAGTCCGTATTAAATTATAGATATACTTAATAAAAAATGTAATTGTCATCTTATCTAAAATCTTGTTAATGCAAGCATTTATATGAGTAATTACGTTCGGAAGGGACAAGATCCCTGAAATATATTTACATTTATGCCTGCAATATATTTTATTGTATTTTGAATGGATGAAAGTAAATTTGGGTGGGAGTTAATGACAAAGATTACTTTTTACAAGTATTTATTTTCTTTGTAATTTGATGTCTGAATCAAAAACTCCCTTATAGCATATAAAAAGTTCCCCTCAAATATTAATTTTATTTTTACAGTTTTTTTGCCAATTATGTTGAACGAAATTGCACTCATCCTTACTATAACGTATATGTAGACATTTCAAAATAATAATAAGTTTTTTGAACCCAAGTTTTTAGGGATTCATGATATACATTTATCTATATAAATAGATAAAGCTACTTTTTTGTAGACATTTTAATATGTATGTATATATAATCATATTATATATAATACTTACAAGCTTTAATAATTTGTCGATATATATAATACATATATATAATTGCTTGCAGTATTAAAAACTAAATAACCATTTATGAAGCATATAAGAACTATGTTTTGCCAGTTATTTATTTAATACATGAACATTTGAACGACGTTGGATACTTTTTGGCCTTAATTTCTTTATGGTTCTTTTCATTTTGCATTTATAAATCTATAACCAAGATATATACATAAAATCCAGAGCAAATGTGAAGTAAAAATATAAATAAACATTGTAGTTTAAAGTTTTTTGCTCTGCGATAGAAAATATCCACAAAAAATCATTTAAATCCTCCAAGAGTAAGTATTTATTTAAAAATTTAGAAATAATAGGGTATTGATCTTGAGATTGAAGGACTTTTTTGCGAAGAAAGGGTTTAATGCAAGAGTAGATAAACTTTACACTTTTAAATCATTGGGAGCAAAGTTGATCCAACAAGTCGCTTGGGAACAATTCGGAACACTTGCCGAGATTTTTAAATAAGTGCAAAGCTAAAAGAATCTCGATTTTTACCATAGTTCATAAAATAATTGTAGAAACCAGACAATAATTTAGATTCTGTATCAAGCGAAGCCTAACAAAAAGTACACTTGCTAAACTTTCAAGAAGCGACACTTTTAAACTGGAGTCAATAACACTATGCAACAAAAAAATTACTTTTGTCTTACCAACGCAAAAAACAAATGAATCTAGTAATTTAGAGAATGGGGATTACAGATAATGATTATTTAGTCGTGATATTCGTTTTTCTGGCACAATTCAAACTTTAAAATTTTCATGTTTTAGGGCAATGGTAACATCTATCATTTTCAGGGACAAGACAGCAATTAACATTAATGCATTACCAATACAATTTCAAAGAAAGATCCAATAAATCTATTGGTAAAGTAATATTTCCACAACTCTGATTATGTAATGAGATAATTGCATTATAGTCGTAAAAAATGGGACAAAACGGACACTTTCACGTTATGATAGATATATTACTCATGGACAATTTTTTCAGCTGCAAAGTTATATTTACATACGTTCCAGGCTTTAGAATAGCCATCGAGACCATTAGAACCATAAAAAACGACTTTATTATCGAATAATTGAGAAAAAAACATTAGGCACCTATGCTCCTCATATCTATGATCATCGTTGTAAAGGTTTCGTAGATTGTTAAATTTTCTTCGTTCCGTAACAAAAGGATTAATATCAATAATATATACATTTGCATGTATTCTACCTCAGTAAGTTATATGTCCTTAAAATTAAAACAATAAATTTTTATTAATGGGAAAATATAAATACAAATATTCATATTGAAAATTATATTCAAAATAAGTATTTAGTATAAGTATATTGATATTAATCCTTTTGTTACGGAACGAAGAAAATTTTTACAATCCACGAAACCTTTAGAATGATGATCATAGATATGAGGAGCATAGGTGCCTAATGATTTTTGCTCAATTATTCGATAATAAAGTCGTTTTAATGGTTCTTATGGTCTCGATGGCTATTTTAAATCCTGGAACGTATGTAAATATAACTTTGCAGCTGAAAAAATTGTCCATGAGTGTTATATCTATCATAACGTGAAAGTGTCCGTTTTGTCCCATTTTTTACGACTACAATGCAATATCTCATTACATAATCAGTGTTTTTGGAAATATTACTTTACCAATAGATTTATTGGATCTTTCTTCGAATTGTATTGGTAATGCATTATTGTTAATGCTGCCTTGTCCCTGAAAATCATAGATCCGTATGTACCATTGCCTAAAACATGAAAATTTTAAAATTTTAATTGTGGCCAGATAAACAAAATCCCATTGTTCGAAATAGTTATTTATCATTGCAGGACTCCATAGAATCATTTTGAAAGTTTTGGCCGTTGGCAAATTTTTTGTTGCATAGTGTAATCTTCAATGAATATAACTATATAAGACGGATGATAGTACATTTCACCAGATGGCTCGACTCATGTTGTTCTGCATCGAGACCTTGACACATGCATGTATTTTACCTATCCTGGAAATGACAGCAATCAAAAGTTATCTATACTTTTCAAAGAGTGTAACTCGAATACATTTTCACGACGTGGCTGCACACAAAAATATTGTCCGAGAGTTAACGGGATGTTGTGCAATTGAAAAAGATAATGAAAATAGTAGTTCATAATCTAAGCACGCAAAAATAAAGTGACGACAACTTTATAAAATGAAGGGAAGAAAAAAAAATAATCACTCATGCGATTTTTGCTCAAACCTTTTTGCGGTAGAAAATGCACTGCGTTTGGATATTTTTCTATATTAATATGTGTTGTATATTTTTGTGCCTTTTTTAATAAAAAGTCCATGATAAAAAATTATAGAAATAAATATAGAAAAAAGACCATAATATTGCCTTAATCTTCGATACATTTTGCTTCAAGATAAAAGTTCCCCGTGTTTAGAATGTTGTTTTATTCAAGATTAAGAGTAATAAGTATGAAAACCCCATGAAGCAATTTATCTATTTTCGTGGGCATAATAACTATCACTTAAGGGAGTGCGATACCCGTGTGCGTTAAGGCGTCTTCAACTCTCAATGTTGGTGGCACAGGTTCGAATCCCTACAGGAGATGGTCATTTTTGGTATACTTCATTGATAAGATTTTAGATTCGAGTTACTAATTATAATGCTATAATGCTTATTTGTATTTGTCGGATACAATTTTATCGAAGCATATAGGCAAATAAAATATCCGTTCTTCTAGGTATGTATGTTTTTTCCGCCCTTCTAGTGTTAACTAAATTGAAAGCTTTAGAGGCTATTTATTTCATCATCTTTGGTTAGTTGCGAGCAAATACAATTGTACCCATTCATAGAATCACATTATTTAATTTCAATATATGCTTGGATGAGCCATTAAACAAAGAGCTGAGTATTTATGAATAAATATTGACTTTCTCACAAGCTGTCACCTCCCTTGAAAAGATGAACGTTTTTAAATTTCTCTCACAGAGAAACGTACATATGCTTACAAACACTGAAGATGACTACGAAAATATATATCAATAAAATTCATTATGAAAAGTCAAATAAACTTTGATTTAACTTCATCAGCTCTTACTATAAATCGGAGAAGAAGAAGAAAAGATATTATATTGACACAAAATCATTTGGAATAAAAATACATATGACATTATTTTGAAATAGGAACTTTTGAGACCGTGAAATACAAATATTAAGACATTTTATATTCATCCTCATTCTAACACCTTGTACTTGTAAATTTAATACAAAACGTTTTTCCGCAGATAATATTTATTTGGAAAAAAGTGTTTCAATTCTTAGTATTAAACATATATTTTAGGAAAAGAAAAAGAAAACCAACTCATGAATTATATTCAGAATGTTATGAAATTTAGCTTTTTATTTTTTTCTTTATCCAAATATATTTAACTATTGATCATATTATATGAAATAGTTTTGAACTATAATGTTATATACATTTTTTACTTATTCACATTAATATATATATATACACACACACACCCCACATATATATATACAATATATATATGATATATATATATATCTATTATAAATATATATATATATATATATATATATATATATATATATTAGGGTTGTTCTTATTTTTCAAATGTTTGAAATGTTAGCAACATTGTGGATTTTCTGTTTCTTGGTGATAAAAGAAGACGACATACAAAGTTTGAACAAAATCGGTCACATAACGAGGTCGCGCAACGAGGTCAAAGTTTTAAAAAATTAGTTAAAATATAGGTTTCCGCAAATTTCTTCAAAATGGTGGACGTTACAGACTTCAATAATAATTATTAATTTAAAGGAAATCTAATTTACTACCAGACGTATGTTTGATAATTTTAATAAAACAAAGTTGTCAGTAAAAAACAAAGCAAGAAAGGGAGTGTGTAATGTTAGCATATTTCATAGCTTTTTTGTACCAATTAACTTCACTCGCCTGTTGAAGATGATTTGTTCGCTTCAGAGTAAAATAGTACTTTTAAGCTTAGTAAACCATTAGATGATAATCCAAAAATGACCTTGGTTGCATTCTATCAATTCCGAATTCAGTACAATCTGAGCTTACATCATATGATTCAGAGCCTGTATTGACCTATAAGAAATCGATTATGAAAAAAATAAAAATAATGTGTTTCCTTAGATTTGCGGCAAGGTTTCGCTTCTTAGAATTTTACTTTTTCTCTGACGTATCATACTCCTTATATGCTCATTGTACCCGAGATAGCTATTTTAATGTACATATACTCTCTACTTATTAATTGACATGATTTACTATACCCAAATATATTAAATCTGGTAACACATCTTTCATTTGATATTTTGGTGTTCTAAAAAATCGCTATACTTTAAGTGATATAATACATCATGTAGATCTCCCCCAAATTTATCTTTTCAAATTCGGAAAATACACCTATCTCCGAAAAGTCAAGAAATTTCAGAAAAGTCATTGGGATATATTTAGATCTCAAACCGAAAATGTGTCACTGCCTAAAGTAATTCCCAATTCTATCGCCATAGATAAATGTGCAGAATCATTATATGATACAATAATGAAGGCACTCGACATTGCTTGCCCTTTAAGGAAAACAACAGCAACTAAGTCCGTGCCATGGTGGACAAAACATCTTGCAAGCCTTAGATATAAACTCAATAAACTCGAGCCTAAGCGTCACTACAGCACACATAGAGAGGAGTACTTAAAAAAGAAAAACGAATATCGTACAGCACTCAGAAAAGAGAAGAAAGAGGCATGGAGGCATTTTGCAGTAAAGCTGCAAATGCTAAAGATATTGCAAAACTGATTAAATACAAAAACCAATGGAAGACTCAATTGGACTACTGAAAAAAGACGATGGATATACGCAATCACCTGCTCAATCTTTATTAGTACTTATGGAAACTCATTTCCCTGATAGTATAATACGACCTATGATAGACCATTGGAAGAAAGAAGCTTTAACATTAACTATGTAGATAAAAATAAGGTCAAAGAATCATTCAATTCTTTTCAACCATTTAAAAGCTCAGGCCAGATGGGCTGAAACCAGTTGTACTACAGCAACTCGGTAAAATTTAATATCTTACATCACAAACCTTTATGAAGTAATTCTCAACACTGGCTATACACCAAGGATCTGGAGAGAGATGAAAGTTACTTTTTTGCCGAAACCGGGCAAAGATGACTACAGCTCAGCTAAGGCTTTCAGGCCAATCACTCTTTCGAACTACATTCTTAAAGGACTTGAGAGAATTGTACAATGGAAAGTGGACGACGTTATCCCAAGACTTTATTCACAACATGCTTATACTAAGGGATTATCAACTGAAACAGCCCTGTCACAAGTTACGGACTTAATCGAAAAATCAATTTTTCAAGACCACTGCACACTTGCAGTCAGTTTTGATTGCACAGGTGCGTTTGATTATGTACAATTTCACTCTGCAAACATAGCTATGTCACGGCTTGGAATTCCAGAAAGCATTCAATCTTGGTACTGTAACCTTCTTAAAACAAGAACAGTCAAAGCGGAATTAAAAGGGGAAAAGTCAGCGTCAATCCAACACGTGGTAGTCCACAAGGAGGAGTTCTATCTCCAGTTATATGGAACTTAATCATGGACACTCTTTTGACTAAGTTTGAAAATGGCGCCATCCATGTTGTAGGCTATGCGGATGACGTCCTTTTATTAATAAGTGGTAAAGACCCTGGTACACTTGTTTATAAAATGCAGGAAGCAATTAATATTGTTCTGGAATGGGGGAAAACAAATGGTCTCACATTCAACCCATCCAAATCTAATGCTATAGTCTTTTCAAAAGCATACAAATTAAGATCAAAATACTTTCCGCGACTATTTATGGCAGGAAAAGTAATTAAATATGCTACACAAATAAAGTACCTAGGCGTGGTTTTCGATCAAGGACTCACCTGGACTGAACATATAAAAGAAAAAGCTGCCAAATGTTCTCGAATATGGAATATGGCAAAGGCTGTCATAGGTCAAAAATGGGGCTTAACTTCGGATAGGGTTCTCTGGCTCTATGAAGCAATGATTAGACCCATTATCACATATGCATGTCTAATATGGGGACACACTGTTACTGCAAAGAAAGTCGAAATAAGAAAATTGAACAATATTCAGCGAAAGGTACTTATGAGTATGACTCATACACTCCGATCAACACCAACATCAGGAATAGAGGCAGTATTGGGCATCACTCCATTGGATCTCTACATACAAGCACATGCAACAAAGTCAAGATGGAGAACAAAGTTCTTTCTCCGGGATACCTGGGATGGTGTGGGCAATCTTTCAAGGCGTCGTGGACATCGTTTCGTTAGTGATAAAATACTCCATCGACTTCAATTGAATGAAACTAGCGACTACATTACAGGCAATCGTATCTGGGTTGATAACTCTCATGTTGAAAACTCTGACATTATTATATACACAGACGGATCAAAAGACGATAAAGACAACACAGGAGCTGGATGGGCAATCACTAGAGGTGATATATCCTTTTATCAATCATATATATCTCTTAATAAGGAAGCATCAGTCTTCCAAGCTGAGGTAATTGCCATCACACAATCTGTTAAAGCTTTACTTGAACAAGACAAGCCATCTAAGAACGTGATTATTCGGTCAGATTCTCAATCAGCAATTGCTGCTATTCTAAACCCCTTTACAAAAAGTGCCACAGTTAAGCAATGCAAAGAAGTATTAAACAACGCAAAATCCAAAATAAATATACATCTTGATTGGTGTAAGGGCCATTCAGACATCTCAGGCAACGAATTTGCGGACTACCTTGCAAAGAAAGGAACGCAAAGTAAAAATCGCTTATGTGTTGGAGCACCACCAAGCTACATAAAGAAAGTGATAGATGGCTTCTTCTATGAAGTTTGGTGCAACAGATACAAAAAGGATCTTGGAATGAAACATACTCATAGGATGTTGAATATTCCAAAACCAAAGGTTGTCGAGCTTTCACGTCCCAACATTAAATTACTTGTTCAAGCCTACACAGGCCATGGACCATTTCTGGCCCATCTGAGCAAATGGAAAAACACAAATGCCATTTGTAATATATGCATGGAGGAGTCCCAAACCGCTGACCACCTAATCAACAGATGCCCATCGCTTTCATATGAGAGATACCAAGTCATGCAAGAGGAGGATGAAGATCTTCGTATGATTAAATTTATTAAATGTAAAAAGATGCAACAAATTATTGATTCTAACTTTAATTTAATTGCTTCATAAGTAGATTATAAAATTTTATATAATGCAATGCTCAATATCCATTTTTGCTGTTGTAGCACATATACCCCTTTGTGTGGTCGTGTTCTTTTGCTGTATGTATGTATTTGCTTTTATCATTGTATAATTGTAGTATTTGTATGTACTATCGTAAGACAGCAATAAATTCTTAACTAAAAAAAAAAAAAATGAATATACGATTACCATTTTTACGCTGTAGTGTAACCTGATAGAAAGAAAAAAAGAAGGAAGAGAGTATTTTGCCACACTTCTCTCCCTTCTTTTTTCTTTCTACAGATAATAATAAACTATATGCCAATTTAGAGAAAAGGACTCTTTTGGTATTTACCTCAAATGCTCGCATAAGAGGATTATTTTATTGGAAAACATTCACATGCCCCACGGATCATTTAACCTACAAAGCTCATTAAATAACATAATAAAAGGGAATATAACTATTTGTGAATAGCCACAAAGGGCAACGACATTCAAACAGAATGGCCTTCATTAACACAAATATAAATAACTGCATTAATATATTACAATTATTATTTGCTTTGCAAAAAACTGAGATCCAATGCATACGTCATCTATTATGCGTGACAACTTAAAAGTTATATTGACAAATCACGGAGACTTCAGACGTCTAATAATCCTTCATGTCACTTCTTCTAAGATCCATACTCAGTTGCTGAGGTTGAGATATTTATTTTGTCAAGTCCATTAATATTAGCTAGCCATTGTTTTTGAGGAAATCATAGATATAACTCAGGTCTGTATAATAATAACAAATATGAGATCCTAGCAGTGTAACTACTCATGACATCACTGGAGAACGAATATATATATATATTATATATATATATAACATATATATATATAAATATATATCAGGCTTGTGAGCGTTCAGCTTTTGTTGCGTTCAGCGTTCAAAAAAAATTAGCGTTCCGTTAGCGTTCAGCGTTCAAATATTTAAAAAAGAATTTCCAAAAAAGTACTCCGTAGTGATGACGTTTTTTTAGAAAAGAATTTCCCCAAAAAGTACTGCGTAGTGATGACGTTTTTTTAGAAAAGAATTTCCCAAAAAAGTACTGCGTAGTGACGTTTTTTTAGAAAAGAATTTCCGAAAAAAGTACTGCGTAGTGATGACTTTTATTTAGAAAAGAATTTCCGAAAAAGTACTGCGTAGTGATGACGTTTTTCCGAAAAAGGTCCAAGAAATGTTTGGAAAAATTGAACGCTGAACGCAAAACTCTTTTTTTTGCGTTCAACGTTCAGTGTTCAAAAAAAGTTGCGTTCCGTTCATTGAACGTGCGTTCAGCTGAACGCCGTTCAATTTTGCGTTCCGTTCACAAGCCTGATATATATATATATAGTTATATATAGATATTCGTTCTCCGTTGACGTCATTGAATATTCACACTGCTACATGTTTGTTTTTGTATTGCCCAGACCCTATTGTACAGACCTTGGATATAATGCAAAACTAAGGAAAAAAATGGCCATAGAGTGTGAGATGAGCAATTTAAGGAATCATACTCTTCATGACCTAGAGAAATACAAAAAATAGTTTGATTGACAATCATATAGGGCCAGTTGTCCAAACAGGATTAGCACAAGGACTCCTTAATAACGAGCGTCAACAACCACTGATTCGTCAATTGTATGTCCCACGTTGACAAGATAAACAATGTCATTCACAGTAACAATAAGAAAAGAGGTCCAATTAGTGCCCTTATCTAAAAATAAGATAAAAATGTTAGTCCTTATGTCTAGAATAAATGCATTATAAGCAATCCAACGAAGTTGGGATATGTATATTGATAACCTTGATTTTACATCTCAGATATACAACATTAAGGATTAATTATCTCACTCTATGCTTCAATAATAATTACTTATTTAATAATTACTTTTATCTTTTTAGCTATGACTTAAAAGGATAATGTTAATATATGTATATATTCATTCCTATGATATGATTAATTACTGGCGGATGCTACTCAGCGTTGCCCTAAAGCGTAAAGTAAAGAAGCGCATGCATAACATAAATTTCTTCCTTTTTTCCCAAAAGGAATTGGCCAAAATTTAGTTCTTCTTTAGTCCGTAAGGGGCGCTGCTTTGATGCTAGAGCTCTTTGAAAATAATAACAAAGTCCTTTTATTTTTTATATTTGGAGACATTTTTCATCTTTTTTTTATTTTTTATTTTTTTCATTATTCATTATTTATTCACACCTTTGAGAAACAACAAAATTTTCAGTTTTTTACAGTAAAATACATCTGTAAGGATGGGGGAGAGCAACTGTTAAAGGACATGAAACATATCATAAAAATGCTTAATAAAATATAAAAATATAAAATCATATACCACGTAATTTTTTATCTTGATTTATATCAAATCATCAAACTTAATTCCTTTAAACCGGTTTTAAATAGGATTGTGACGTAATTTCATAGACTAGCGACATCTAACGTTAAAGAAGATAACCAACATTTTGGCCAATTTTTTTTGTTTACTTTTTTCTTGCATGCACTACTTCACTTTAACGCTTTACGTTGCCCAGGATTTTCCTGGAGTTTTCACTTTGACCTAATATTTCCTTGATCAAACAACTATACATGTATAACAACCCCTTCCTCCAAAATATTCTTATCAAACCTAAATCCTCCACAATTTTTTGTCCATTATGAACATATCAAATAGATATAGAGATTTTTCGAATAAATTTCCGAGATTCACTCAAAAGTTATAACACACCTAAGCAATTTAATGAAATCGTAAAAAACACGTTTTGGAGAATAAAATAAGCATGGCGATAATGAATTTTTCCTTGAGTATCCACCACCACCCTTACACTCATTTAGCTTTCAAATTATTCATTTAAAACTTTGTTCAGATCTACTGAATCGTTTGGGGGAAGTGTATTTTTAATTCATTAGTACATATTTTAAATAAGTGGTTTAAAAGATTATTTTAAAATGACACAATTTCGAATGATTTTCTGTCAAAAAATTGCAATCAAAAACATCCTAAAAAGTAGCTCCTAATGCAATGCTGTAATTATCTCAATGGATTAATACCGAACAGGTTACAAACACTTTAGGTACAGGAATATCTTTCGGCAAGGTTTCGGCATATTGTTTGAAAATAATATGAACGACAATAGTTGGTTTAAATATATATGTTGTGCTTTATACGTCATCGGTGGAGGGTTTTGTGAGTTTGAATTCCTCCTCCGGACAGCCCCTTTTCAAGGAGCAAGGTTTTAACGAAAAAGAAGAAGAAGAATATCTGCCCTTTTGAAATATATATATATATAACATAGGCGTAGGGGATGTTTGGTTTGGGGGGCAGCATTCAATTTGCCCGAATTTTAACAAGAACTGTTAAATCGGTGAAAAAGTAGCCGAATGAAGAAAGCTATGTTGAATAATATTTTCTTTATAGTAATTTCATACTATTCATTACATTATATTTGTTTTGTTTTACTTCAAAATCCAGTTGCTTTCATAGTTTCATTTTTTCTTCAACAGAAATGCCCGAATGTCTCAACCAATTTGCCCGAATTTGAGTACTCACCCCAAATTTTGGCCCTTGTCCCCCTGTCTCCTACCCCTATATATATATATATATATATAATACATTAACCTCTTTTATCAGAAGTTATTTGATATTATATTTTTAGTTTTTCTTCCCTATTTGAATGTGATTTTTAAATTAAATATGCACAATAAAACAAACTAAAAATATTTTTTTATGAATAATAAGTATCTCTTTATAAGTTCTTATACTCAGTTAAAACCTTTGTTTATATCGTCGTCCATTGGTACTGCAGTACATTTCCATGTTTAAAAGGCAAATATTGTATAATTTATGAACATATTATATATATATACTCATATATGTATATTGTAATGTACTTCAATTTAAAGTATCATGCATATATTTCCAAAATGCTTATATTCAGTAATGCATAGGTTTTGTTGTTGTTGTAATCTCCTAGGAGATCCTTTGTACACAATCAAGAAAGTATAAGTAAATATTACAAACAACATAAACAAAAAACAAACTCTTGAAACCCTTTAAGTATTATATTATTTTAATTAGAAGATTTAAAATCACAAACTACTTCTTCTTGCAATTGAGAAAGCTATTTTTGTCCTTCAATGTAATCTACTTAAGATTTTTAATATAGCAAAACCAGTAATGTTGTTTATTTAGATTTATTTTTCTATATAAATTGATGATTTGCATGGATCCAAAAGAGTATGATAATTTGATATATGCATGGGATTGTACATAAGTATGCTTAAAATATAATGAATACCAAAAAAGCTAGTCATTAAGAATATCTCAATTGCCAAAGTTTTCTCGCCAAATGAATATGATATTATATATATATATATATATATATATATATATATATATATATATATTATATATATATATATATATATATAAGGAATACAGATTATATCACTAACCTATTTCTTCCCTTCATATACGTACATGTTTTATTGCTTATATTGTCCTCTCAGTTATAGTGGCCCTAATCATAAAATCATAACTACGGAATCGTATATATTTCCTTTTTTGCCTATTTGGTTCGACAGAAATGCATCCAAACTGGATATAAATAAGCATTATAGATTGTAAATTATTTATCGAACCTAGGATCTTATCAGTGAGGTTTACCAGATTGACAATCCCCTTTTGGATTCGAACCTGTCCCCCAACATTGAGAGTTGAACACGCCTTCACTCACTGAGCTATCACACTTCCTTTTGGATCCATGGTACTGGTATATACATATATTTCTTGTTACGTCCGAGTGGAAGTAGATGCTTCTCTAATGATGAAAAAAACAGTATATTTAAATAATACCATATATGAAAAAAATATTTGATGTTCATAGTTTGATAAATATGACGAATGCGATAACCTTTTTGATCTATGACGTCACGATACATAGATATATGCATACACATATGTAATCCCCTATCTTGTTAAGGTAAATCCCCTTTTGCTTCAGTGAGAGGGTAATTGAATGCTTCTAAAAACATATTGATACACTTAAAATAGGCAAATGCTAAAAATGACTTATTTCTAATATTATCAAGGATTAATTTTTCTCCATAATTTTTTTTGAGGCTTCTTGAAATATTTCAGGGCGGGAAAGAAAGGCATTTCTATACATATTTTACTTTTCTTAAACTATATTTTTCGGACCAAAAGAAAGAGACTTCAATGTGTATATGCAAGGAAAAACATTCGTTACACGCGGGAATATATCAATTTTTTTTTAATATTAAAATGAAGAAGAAAAAATTATCATTTGGATATAATAAGAATATTTTTAGAAATCTAGTTATATGATGGTCAAAGGTCTCTCAGAGATTGTTATTTATTAGATCATGGGTAGAGAGCGGAAAAAATGTGAATCACATAAAAAATATTTTTTCACATATTTTCCATTTTTAACAAATATATATTTATTTTTTGGAAATTTAAGAAAATCACATTTTATCATAATATCCTGAAATAATCCTTTTTTTCTTTTTATAAAAATTGTTGATCTTATTTTGATCACCTCTTGCATAATTCTTATAATTTTTAAATTCATTTCATTCTTTTGTTGATTTTTGGAGGGAAATAATGCACGCCTAATTTATGACGCCTTTCCAATAAGAATGAGGCTTTTGGTCAATCAACGTTTTCCCCAATAAAAAGAAGATTTATGCATCTAATTGGGTGTTTAGTAGATGATAACTCCTTTCATATTCCATTGTGGTGAATTGCTCATTCGTCCCTACTTCTGACTCAAACACTATGGCAAGGATCGTCACTGATACTCTCAGTTTGAGGCAAGCTTGGCAAAAATTCTCATGACTGACGCAGCTGAGTATATGAGGAAGTGTGGACGAGACCTAGGGTCTTTTATCCGTCTCTAATACATTTGTCATGTATTTGTAATTTGCTTCATCGTGTGGCGGATAAGTTCAAATACCATTTTGCTGACGTGAATAGTCTCATTTCTTTGGTAAAGAAAGTATTCAAAGTATTCCTCAAAGCCCCATCCCAACGAACTGAATTCAGAAAATGTTGTCCTGACCTAGAGCTACCCCTGATCCAATTTTGGCCAGATAGGGAACCTGAATCCAGGCAGCTGTCTGGTATGGTCATAATTTCGAACAAGTCAAAGCAGTCGTGGATATGTTTGACCCTGATGATGCCAAATGTATATGAGATAGTCAGCGGATTTTTAAAATGAAAAGCATCCTAGTTGACTTAACATTTATTGCAAGTCATTTATCGCTTCAGCCAGATTCAATTACCAGGCTGGAGACCGCAGGAATTACACTCGAAGATGGGTTCAAATCTTTGAAGATGCTGAGGAAAGGATCCGTAAGATTCCAGGTGACGTCGGAGAGGGTTAAAACTAAGTTGGATCACGTGTAAAGAAAACCCTGACCTGCCAGCATTGAGACAGGCACAAGATGTGCTGCTAGGCAAATCTGGAGCTGCTCTTCCAGATGGGATGAGCCCAATGGACGGAGCTATTCTAAAATACTGTCCCATTACCTCGGTAGATGTGGAAAGATCATTGAAGTTTTTTTATCCGACCGTCGCCAAACCTCACCGAGAAAAATTTGGCAGAGATTATTGTATGCCACTGTTGTTATGAAAGAATAAATTCACATTAATCAAATTTGGAGTCTACATAATTAACATTTTTTAACATTTTTGCTCATTTGGGGTAACATTAAAAAAACATTTTTTGACAAAAATCAACACATTTTTTTCC
This sequence comes from Caligus rogercresseyi, assembly GCA_013387185.1. Classification (NCBI taxonomy): domain Eukaryota; kingdom Metazoa; phylum Arthropoda; class Copepoda; order Siphonostomatoida; family Caligidae; genus Caligus; species Caligus rogercresseyi. The sequence goes on from CP045890.1 coordinate 26,412,310, forward strand.
GCTCTCTAATCATGAGGGATCAGAAAATATTTTTTTTGTGCTTTGAACAGCTGTGAGACGGAATGAGATGTTTGTATTGCGTTTCAATGCTTCACAAATGCAGTATTTTAACTACAAAGGCAAATTATTTTTTATATAATACATTTAATAAACTTTTTATTATTTTTTGAATGTTTTTTTATTTAAATCATTTTTACTGTGTTCTTTTAGTATTAATTTAAAAGAGTATGAATATGAATACAAATTAAAATAGATAATGTTCTAAGTCTATTTAAATTATGATATAAGGGATATTACATATATTGTTGCTTCACTATTTCTATATTAAATTTAGATTTGATTATAATATATATGGAGAACCATTAACAAATATGATTGAGATAGGGATCAGTACGGTTTAGCCTACAGTGCGTAACAGTTTGGCGTCGCAGGCGTTGAACATAAAAAGCTCAAGTTCCGACTCATCTTTCCCTTAAAAACCAATGAAGGATCTCACTTTCAATTACTTGTTATTTGATATATATCGTAAATAATATATAGTTACTTGCAACTTACCCGTTAAAACAGATTATTTAAAGCAATATATACACCATCAAAAAAAGAAATATATGCTTATAACGTTATCTTAAATCAAAATAACCAATAAAGCTATATTATAATAAATTTTTCCTATATATATTTCCAAAAGACGTTATTATATTCCTCTTCTAAGAATAGTACTATTTAGCTGCCATCTAACTATGGAAATCACAATAAATAGAAGAAGAACTTACAAGAAACACACCATGCATGAAGAAGATAAGAAGAAAAGAAAAAAAAATACAGTGTATATATTTTATGACCCACGTGGAGCAAATATATATGTATGAGTATATTTTATTTTCTTGCCACCTATATATATATTTTTTCCTTCCTTTTTTCCACACGATTCTTTTCTTAAGAAAAGAAAACACGTGGGGCATTGTGCAAGAGAGGGAGTTGCACAAAGTGAGCTTCTCTCAATTTTCATAGGGGTTAATATGACTTAAGAGTGTTTTATTTGTATACTATGTATAATATATAAATAATAATAATAATGATAAAGTCCCGAGTTGTAACACCTATTATGATTTAAGTTGATTGCAAAAGTAGGTATAATGCTAAGTATCGTTTTTATCCTTTTGGCCCCACCAGAAACTTTTTTGTAAATTAATAACAAATATATAAGCACAAATTATTGCCTAACTATTCAATCGGGAGAGTTGCCATTTTATATACCAGAAATGCAAAGAGACAACATACAGTTTCTTGGCCGAGTGCAAAGCGATTATATAAGCAGGAAACTGCATGAATATTTTTTTGATAAGGTTTGTTTTATTTAGGGCCTTTCGAGTACAAAATGTACTACTTCTTTTTTTTTGTATTTCAAATACAATTAACTAAGACGTTGATTTAAACATTTATAAAAATACAATAAGAATAATGTAGTTATAAGGATTAAACATAAGACAGGATAATAATAGGGGTTAAGTAATATTGAAAATGAGGTAATCTTAATAATACAAGAAGAAAAAAATAACTGAAGAAGCCGTCATGAGGGGGTGTGAAGCTCAATTTGTAAACAAACGGCTCCTCCTCCGGAACCAGCACACCTGATGAATAATTGGGACGCCATCGAGGTTCTCCAAGCTTCTTCTTACCATGCAATAAATCCCCAAGGACTCTAGCGGCATAAAGATCCCTGGACAATGAGATGATGTGTTCCATTTCGAAGGCATGCTTATAGGAGGCAGACCAGCCATCCCTAGAAATATACTACTACATAAATAAAGTTTAGATCATTCTTAAAATTATTTTGAAGTACCAAGCAATTATTCTTGAACTTGTTTTACACATATTTTATATGAATTTTAAACACTCTCTCTGAAGTAGGCTTTTTTAATCATAAAGAAACTTTTAGCTGAATCTCATATTTCCCACAAGAGATAATTCCTCTATTTTTTTCCTTCCCTATCAAAACCTTACTGACTTACTAAGTGGATGTTATATGATATTATTTGTGGATGTATTCATATAAAAGTTTTGTTGTATTTAGGTACAGGAAAAGTATTAAAAATGTGTAGGTCAAATAATTAAAAATACATTCTTCCGGCTCAGGGTAGGCGACATGGTTAGAAGCCCATGTAACTCCTAATTTTTTCGAAGATGACGTTAATGATGATGCAGTTACGAAGTATTACATGTTATTCTGCTCGTATAAAAAAATATTATTGTTTATCTAACGTCTAATCGTTGATATATTTACTATGAAAGCTGCTGAAACCTCCTCAGTGATTTGTAGAGATAACAAAAGGTGGGTTTTTCACAACTCACCATAACATGGTTTTTTATAACATTATTTTCTTTTATTTTATGTTCGCTGTTCAGAGAGATGATCCCCTTATCGACAGATTTGATCTAATCAAACAAACATTATTTTTTCTGGAGTTGGAGAAACTTCTCTATTCAATTTATATTGATAGGTGATATAGGAGAAGTTCATTCAAATGATTTGACAATGACGTCATGTTTTTACGGCCATGAAAAAGAGAATATTTTAAGGATGGATTCCTTTTCTCTTATTGATGCTCATTCTTCAAAAGAAGCCATGATTGAAGTGATAGTATAATAACAACTGTTTTTACTATCCCTTCTCCGTTTCTTTCAAACAATCACGCTTCATAGAAGGACCACCTTTTTTGCTTTATTCTTAAATATGTGAGCCTTTATCTATGGAAGCATTGAAAGGAATGTATCTTTATTCACAACGACAACCAACGAATATATCAACAAAAACTTTTTTATAAATTCATACCAGAGAGAAAAGGGAGCAATAAAAAATAAAACAAACCATATATAAAGGTTTACTGTAATTTAAATTCGTCGTAGACCTTTTATAGCCGTTTTTGTCGTGGGTATTTACCTCGCTTGCTCTTTTATAGTCTGTCAATTTACTCCTTCTCTTTTTTCGTGGGTATTTTTGTCACGAAGCTTTTTTGTAGTGAAGTATTTTTCTCCTTCGTCTTTTTCACGAGGACATTTTTGTCACAAACCTTTTGTGAGGTGAAGCATTTTCCACGTTATTTTTTTACCTTGTGGACCTAATCATTAGAGATGGAAAGTCAGGGATATTTTGGGCGTGTGAAAGGAAGAATGTCTTAAGGGTGTAATTGAGTTCAAGCTCCTTGTTATCACTATTCTCTCTCCTCTCTTGAGGAATATTTATTTCATTTATGAAGCAGCCAAGTCGGCCAGAACAGAAGGTATTTATTTTATATTGAATCTCTGTTTTTGCTTCCGTTCGAGGAAAGAGAATAGTGATAACAAGAAGCTTGAACTCAATTGCACCCTTCAGACATTCTCCCTTTCACACGCCCAAAATATCCCTCGACTTTCCATCTCTACTAATCATTCGAGCTCTGCCGGGGGTTACTGAACACCTATATAAGCTAATAAATACACTATGCAATGAAACATGTTAGATCAAGCTGCACGAGCAAGGGAACAAAATAAAAGTGTCAGCAATCTCAGGTTTTATTTGTAATCAAAGCATAATATGGAAGAGGATCACTTATAAGACAACTATTATTATGCATGTCAAATCCTTATATACCACAACAGAGAAGGAGGCATGTCAAAGGAGATAAAAGAGGCGCTACGCTTCCACAGCAATTTTATATCTCTTTGTGACAGTCAATAACAAAATGTCCTTTTTTGTCACTCGTAGAATCTATATAAGTTTGTATGAGTCCATTATATAAATATCTTCTGAAATAAGTATGTATATATATTTGCAAATTCATGTTATTTATTGTCCAAGGAGAGAATATAACTTCCGGAGAAATACTACTACATATTATATAAGTCACTTCATTTTTTTTTGTTGGTATTCTTCCCCTCTATGTTGCCAAGTCCTTCATGTACAACTACTTCTTCCTCTTCCAATGCCAAATTCTGTGATTTATGAACGGCCTCCCTACATCCATGCCGCTGCTTCATAGTTCGAATTTGTAAACATGATATGATGACAAACTCACGATATTGGGGGGAACCATGTGCTTACATATATATATATATAGCTCTGAGAGTTGAGAGTGTCCCAAAGAGAAGAAGGCCCTTTTAAATCAACGAAATATATGCAAATAGAAAACTGTCAAGGGCTATGTTTTTATAACTTGTGAGAACCGTTTTAAAAAGATAGAAATGTATATAAAATACACATTTTCCATACTATGAATAGTATTTTTTCCTTTAATTGTTAGATTTGTAGCCATAATATATATATTTATGCTATAAACTCATTCAATCATTGAGACTTTATTAATAACTTCATGGTTAAGGGGGAAAAAAAGTTATCAAGCTTAAAATTGGATCTCCATACATGGAGTCAATCATGAACTGAGATAATCACATCCAATTAATTATATGGTACGACTCATGGTCAAAATACAATGGAATAACGACAAATAAAATAAATGTTTGTGATTAAACGTAATATAATAATATTAAGATTATATAATAAAAAATGCTGCTTTTTTTCTCACTCTCACTCTGATTCATACGTA
>CP045890.1:26416992-26439090 GCA_013387185.1 Caligus rogercresseyi
AAGATAAAGAAAAAAAGAAGGGAGAGAAGTGAGGCAAAATACTCCTCCCTTCTTTTTTTCTTTCTATCCAGGCTAACACAACAGCAGTTACCAGATGGTAATCGTTATTCTCATATCAAAAGACAATTTTGGGGGAGGAGTAGTGGCACGTATTTGCTTATATCTCTTAAAGTATAGCGATTTTTAGAACACCAAACATATCAAATGAAAGCTTGGTTAACCAGCCTTAATATTTTGGTAACTAAATCTAATAAGTAGAGAGTATATGTACATTAAAAAAGCCTATCTCGCGTACAAAATGACGCATATAATGGGTTATAAATGCGTCAGAGACAAAGTAAAATTTTGAGAGGATACCTCGACGCAAATCTAAGAAACACATTATTTTTTTTTTCATACTCGATTTCTATAGGTCAATACAGGCTCTGAATCATATGATGTAAACTCAGATTGTACTGAGTTCTGAATTGATAGAATGCAACCAAGATTTTTGGATTTATCATACAAAGGTTTACTAAGCTTAAAGTACTATTTTACTCTGAAGCGAACAAGTCATCTTCTACAGGCGAGTGAAGTTAATTGATACAAAAAGCTATGAAAATATGCTAACAATCCACACTCCATTTTTTTCTTTTGTTTTACTGAAAACTTTGTTTTATTAAAAAAACATCAAACATACGTCTGGTAGTAAATTAGATTTCCTTTAAATTAATAATTATTATTGAAGTTTGTAACATCCACCATTTTGAAGAAATTAGCTGAAAAGTATATTTTTACAAACATTTTAAAACTTTGACCTCGTTACACGACCTAATAATGTTGACTGATTTTGTTAAAACTTTGTATGTCGTCTTCTTTTATCACCAAGAAACAGGAAATCCACATTGTTGCTAACATTTCAAACATTTGAAAAATAAGAACAGCCCTATATATATATATATATATATATATATATATATGCGAGGTTTGAAGGACTCTTCCTCAACATGATGCATGTCACTTGCATCTGTCACGCTCTCAACAAGGTGGCTGAAGTGGTTCGTTACGAATTTCCTCTAGTGGATGAACTGATCTCTGATATCAAGAACGTGTTTGTCAAAGCACCTCGCCGCAAGAAGGCCCTTGCCGCTTCCGGGCAAGTTCCTCCTGTCCCAGAGCCTTGCTTGACGAGGTGAGGAACTTGCTTCGAAATGGCATTCTACTACTGAAAACCATTTCAAGGGGATTGTAGACTCTCAATGACAACAGCTTGTAAATCGTCAAAGCCAAGAAACTGTTCAAGGACCCAAAACTGCCGGGTCAGCTGGCATTCATCAAGGGAAACTTTACTCAACTGGTACGCGCCATTTCAAGCCTGCAAGAGCGCCTTCCACTGACGGAGAATATTGGAATCCTTGAGAGGGTGCAGATGCAGCTGACCGTTGAGTCCTTTGCCAGCAAGTTGAACAATGTCCTTTGAGAAGAACCCGGACTTCGAAAAAAGTTAAATTCTACTCCAGAATTTCGAAGAGAGACATTGGAGCTCAAAGATGATATCAAATTGCCGTTCCTCTTCTCGTGCTCTCCAATTGCCTCTGTGGACTGCGAAAGGGTCTTCTCCAAACTAAAGTCTCTTTTGTCTGACCAGCGAACCAGTCTGACAGAGAGGCATGTAAAAGATATGCTCATTCTTCAGTGGAACAATGATTGCATTACATTATTTGTATTCATTTATAATATAATTTTTTCACATATTAAGGCTTTTTGCTTATTTAACCTTTTTCGCATATTTTTTAGCATATATAGTGTTAGTATTTCTACAGTAATGTGGAGTTCCTTCTTAACTATTCAAGCAACTGAAAAATATATAAAATAGAATGAACTTATAAGCTGATGAATTATTATAACTTCTTGTTTTTCTTCTTTAGGTCATCAGAAACCCTGTTGAAAAACACATCCATAGTAGATTGTCTCTTTGGCTTTGACTTTTCCTTAGTTTTTAAGTAATCGTCTGCAGCATCTGTAGATTGATTAGAAGGATATTCCTCGGAGCTAACTGGCAATTGAGTAGCTCCTTGGGAAATTCCATTTTGTTTTCTCAACTCATCCGCGGCGCAGTCCTCAGTAGTATGTCCACTAAGGCTGGTCACTTTCTGGGTCTTTTGCTGAATGGCGTTGACATTCTCAACGTTTACAGTTGAGGTTTTTTTGTAGTTGGATTCATCCACTGTTTCCTCATGGTTAGGGTGTTTTTCGGGCACGTCTTCTTCACGTTCTTCTTCCGCTTTCTGGACAGTCGGTGCTTTCCGAGGGTCTTGAAAGAGAACTCTTCCAGCGGAAGCAATATTTATAATGAAGTTTACAGATTTTAGGCTTTCAAATGCCTCTTTGTCAACTTTCAAGTGTAGTACTTTTCCGAGCTGTGTGATGTCAGATTTGATGACATCAACTTTGCCTCGGATCTTATTAACATTGCATTGATATGCAATGAACTTGGCGAGTATTTCATCAACCACCTCCCCTGTGACTCCTTTTATAAAGCCAGTAAGGGTTTTTCCCTTTTTCTCCTCTCTTATCTTTTCCAGATCCTCCTGTGAGACTGGCAAGAAAGGTGTTTCCTCTGAAATAACTTTTCGGACGTGCTTGTATGAAGTAGCGTCGCCAACATAAATCAAAGCTCTTTGATTTGTGTATCGACGACCTTCGTAGTTGGGAACAGATTTCCCAGCTGTCCCACACATTTGACGATAGTAGTCTGTGTCGAGAATTTTTATTGTTTGATTCCATTCGACAATGGAAATATGATCACCATTTTTTCTAACGATGATGATCTTGGTGGCTTCTTTAGCTATTTCTGCATAAAGAAACTTTTTCATAGGTTTTGGGTTAGGTGCTTTCGATTGCGAAGCCTCCTGCTTTGGTTTTTGTTGTCTCTTTGAAGGAGGAGTGTCACCCAAATTGGCTTCCCTCCGTCTTTTCATGCCATTATTTTTTCCAACAATATGGTTTTTAACACAGTTTTTTTTTATCTTCAGGCCCTTTCGATGCCTTATTTTTATCGGTGGGATGGGCTCGTACCCTCTTATTGTAATTCACCGTTGTCCATTTCAGGTCACCGGCATTTTCTTTATTTCCAGACAAGAGCAAAGCTTGTTGTTTACAGTCCCTGAATTTCTTTCCTCAATCATCTTCACGTAAAAGAAGACTTCAATTAATGAAATAAATCGAGGTTGGGCGAATATCAATAATGTAATGTTCCGCTTGATTTTATGATGAAATGTTCATCTCAAGGGGAATAATAACAAGATGACGTATCCTTAGCTGGAGGCCCAAAGAGAGCTTTCAATCGACGGAAGTCCTGGCTTGGAGCAGCTGAAGACAGGCTTTGATCTTGGGGAGGACGTGGGCAACATGCACAACACTTTTTGGTGCCATAAAAGGCCAGAAATACTTGTAACCTCTAGAAAAATATTATTTTCTAGGAGGGCGTGAATGATGTGTTATCACCTTGAAAGGTAGGAAGGAACTATTTCTGGGCATATAGGGCATTGTTTTTGTTCCAAATTCCAACAGCCCTGATTATCAGTGAGTTTAATTAGATGTCATTTGTATTATAAAATATCGTTGCAATGTAATAATCTGTTTAATTATCAGTCATTTTAGTTAGAACGTTCTCTGTTGAGGTTAAAAAAATAAACTATTATTTGTGTATTTTTACGTATTTACCTCAATTTTAAACAAATATAATATATTTTTATGGTGTTTTTAAAAACTGTGAAATAATATTAATAATCATTTAGGTATGACAAAAGTTTCATTGAATTCCCGCTAGTTTTTGATGTAGAGCTTTATAAATACTGGAGTCCATTTTTATGGGGTCACCCAATATTAAGACATCCATAATTTTCCTAGATTGCTTTTTTATGCATTTTTATATTATAGAAAAAATTACTAAAAGGATTTCAAAAGAACCTGAACAAGGATGGCTTTCTAATTCTAATTTATTCAGTGAGTAAAAGGGGATTACCAAATCAATATCCAACCACCCTTTCTTGGTTTCAAGCTACCCACAACACCATAACAATTCATCTTTGAATATTATGGCCGTGTATATTGGTACATGAATAAGATAAGATATCAAAGAATAATTCAAATTCTAGTAGCGTTTCTTGATGTAGGGTGCTGTGTGATTTCATCTACGTGTGTGTGTGTGTGCTTTGATATTTGAATGTTTCCTACATGCAAATTTTATTCCCCTTCACCATGTATATACATATATTCAATCATGATTCCTATCAAGAATTTATTATTATTATTATTTTATCTAAATTGGATGATATATGTTTCCCCCCCCCCTCATCAAAGAAACGTAGGCCTCATCGATTTGTTCGAATCTGATACTACGTAGATACTACCTACATATGTAAATGAAGAGTTTTGCAAAACTAACTACATATCTGCATAAAAATACAAAAATGATCAATGTGTGTGGATAAAAAATGTACGAAATATATTAAGGCTTAAAATAATACTTCAAATATAAAAAAGGGATATCTTTAAATGAACTAAATTTATCAAAAGGTCAACATATGTTCTCATTCCGGAGTGTAATTCAAATTGTGTATTTTTGAAATATTGATCGACATAAAAAGATATTGCTTACAAAAGAAATTGGTCTTACAATCAAAAACAAATTTAAAAGAGAGTGCGATAGCCGTGTGTGATAAGGCGTTTTCAACTCTCATTGTTGGGGGCGTAGGTTCGAATCCCGAGAGGGGATGGTCATTGTTGATCATACACATTGATCCTAGGTTTCGATAGACTAATTTATTGCTATAATGTTTATTTATATCCTGTTAAATGGAATTCTATCGAATCATATAGGAATATGTATATATATATATATATCCTTTGGGGTTGTTACTACCATTTCTTTAAATCTCAAACTATCTGCTACCCTTAGCAAAAACATCAATTCCTTCCTCAAAAAGGGAACACATGAACGTCGAACATTTATGGATGTAGCTTTCATTCCATCTAAATGCAAATAATTATCAGTTAAAGAGTATGTTTTCTCCAAACAGGACTTAACAAGATGTCTGTCAAGAACATTTATATTATGCGTCTTCTGTTCTTCTTCTCTTATATATTTTATTTATCATACATCTCCTGTTTTTCTATGTATGTGGATGGGTACTCTATCTATTTAGAGTAATGAGCCTTGTTTTCCTTCTTTTTTCTCTAAACAAGGAGGAGTAAAATGATGACAGTAGGTGCTCATCCATCTATTTCTTAATTTACGCCAGTCAACCTCCATAATCTTTTATTTAATGGAAAAAAGAAAAATTGACCCCAATATGTCTTCTTAGAGATATATGCATCAGGGGTTCAAGAATATCTTTCGCAATTGAGATCCCTACATATATTAAGGGCTTTTAGGTGTTTTGCAGTCATTCTGGTGCATTTTCTCCACTTATATCATATCATAGGGGAAATGCACCAAAACGATTAAGAATCATTGGTCTGTCGATAAATGGGTCACCATTTGATATTTATTATGGGTAGAAAAAGAAAGAAGGGTGTTATTTACTGTGTTTTTTTTGTTATGGTTGAGTTTGCGTGAGCTAACATTTTCTTTGTTATAAGATTTTTCAACCTTTGACAAGGATTTATTAAAACTAATTATTCATACAAATAGAATAAATATAATACTTCACCATTTGTTTGGTATAAATAGAAAATTGTGTTTTTTTTAGTGTAAAGAAATAATTAATATCAAATAAGATACCCATTTAACACGTAAAACTTCATTGACAAATTATTCATCTACAAAAATAGTCAATACAAAAAACAATAAATTTCACAGGCGTAGAAAGCAAAGGCAGTTTTGTTAAAAAAATGTTGAAAATATGAAATAAAATTAGTTTATCATTAAAGTCGTAAATTTCGTGTACAGTTTATCATAACTGGAGGTATTTAAAGTAGACGGGGTTTGGCATATACTTTATCACTGAAGCTGCACGTTTGAATGTTATGCTGTTAGCATGGGGATCTTCAAAGATAGTTTAGAATACCTTGCAGCGCTCCATTAATTATATCTCTCGACTTATGTTCTTTTGTTAACGAGTTGTCCGGATGGTTTGAGCTGTTCCTCAATGCGGCGATCAATACACGTTCCTCGACTTGGTATTATTTCCATTAACTGTTATATCAAATAAAATGGCTTCCCCTAGAAATTTGGCTTTTTAAATCTAGTATTATATGCACTATTCAGTATGAATAAATATTTATAATAACCAAAGCTTGATAGTCACTAGCTGCATGGCTTATATAATTGTATGTACATATGTCCACCGTCTTTAGAATGTGTTGAGAACGTGATTTAATTTGTAGATGTCATGGGCAAATAAATCCACATTTATATTTACATGTATATCCATCATTGACTGCAAAACTATTTATTCCCATTTTGCTGTAGCTTTAAACTCATCAGGTGATTTTCGCAGTCAAATTGACAGAGATGGAGAAAAATGTGCGTTGTTCTATCTCTTTGAAGAGGGAATAAAAAGTATAGTTGTTTATTTAATCATGAATAGTATAATGTTCTCTTGAAGAGCTATATTCTCTAATTTTTCTGTATAAGTTATATGTTTAACCTAGTAATAATAGAAGGAAGGTCGTTGGCTCAGTGTGTAGGTGTGTTCAATTCTCAACGTTAAGAGCACAGATTCGACTCCGCCTGAGAGGGGCAGACCAAAAATGATCATCTTATTTCAAAAAGTATCAACTTACACGAACTAATTTTAATGATATATTTTATTCTATCGAGCATATGCATCTTAGTCGAAACACATAACCGAAAAATGTAATAACCTTGAAACCTGGAAGGGAATTCTTCGACAATAAATATTTTTTGTTAGTATCAACCAAAATGATTTTTTTAAATGAGAAACTCTAAAAACAGTTTCTTAAATAATAAAAAAGGTTAAGAAAATTTGTATTTATCTGAACAATTATGCCACGTTTCTTTCAGTATATATCTATATATATATATATATATATATATATATATATATATATATATATATTATGTGACGTGAAAACACTATTTGAATACAGAACGAAATATAAGAAAAGGAGAAAAACTATTATACGTATTTTTGGCTATATTACTTCATACGATGATGTTTCCATTTTTATGATTTGAAATTATACGTTCTATATACAAAAAACAAAAATACTGACTTTCGATCATATTAGTTGGGTGTTTGTAGTTTGTTTTATGTCGATTATTTATTACAATCAAAGGATTTTCAAAGCGCAATATCCTTCCAGAGATGGAAGGCCGTAATTTGTCGTGGAATCATTACAAATTATTATGTTGGTATCCCTGCGCATCGATATGAATCTCAACCAATCACATGCTCCAACAAAACAATGTCTAGAATTATGCTTTGAAGAGAGAGGGAAAGAAAAAGAAGGGGGGATCTAAATTCAAAACAATACGTCATGTATTCTTGTTAATACATCATCATAATTAGTTATTCTCATGTACTTTGAATCAACTTGGATAGACAATCGGAATCCAATCGTGGATTGTATTTTGTCGAATTGTTTTTTTTTTTTTGCCTATATTGTCGATAGAATTGCATCCGATAGGATATAAATAAGCATTATAGCATTATAATTAGTCTATCGAACCTAGGATCTTATCAATGAGGTAGACCAAAAATGACCATCCCCTCTCGGGATTCGAACCTGCGCCCCCAACATTGAGAGTTGAACACGCCTTAACACGCACGGCTATCGAGCTCCGAATTGATTGTGTGTTGCTATGCAGAGATTCCATCCAGTAGAATCCAGTACCTTCTTCATCTCATGGACGTGCCGCTCACAAAGGAAGGCTTTGCGCTTGCAAAAAAGGACATGCCGCTCGTGATGGAGGGCTTGGCGATCGGAGACGAGGACTTCTTCTCCCTCATACTCCCCGTTGATCCCATCCTCGTCGTCCTCCGGCACAACGGAGATGCCTCCGAATCCACGAGTCCTGGTTCCACTTGGACTCGGCGGAACGGAGGCAGGTCTGGATGGATCCATGGGGTTCAACATATATATGGACGGAAAGGCTACGAGAGCTGGTCGCATACTAGGTCCATAAAAACAGAAGGGAAAATGAACGCACTATTAGTTATTTAAGTAAAAAATATAGGAAATACAGATAAATTCAGCAATTAACACTGCAGTTTAGCCATTTTTCACACAATTGAGCTGTATTTGACATTTCCTCTCTTCCGATCAGCATGAATCTTGTCATTGATGGACTGTACAAAGTTCTTAGACATACAGTTGAAGAATTTCGCAGCAATGGACGGAACAAATGCCTGGAAACTGTGAGAACTGTCGCACACCTGACCAAAGATGAGTCAGAAGCAGAGGTGTTCGACATCTTCTTGGTCAGGATGTTGACAAAGACAGCTTGAGGGAAGCTACTTGCAAGGAACAGCTCCTGGGTGTAGTCATCGTCAAAGAACTCAGCTTTAAGCTGTAACGCATGCATGCAGGTGAGGTACACAAGGTCACTGGGAGTGACGAGGCCACCGCAATTGAGCAGCTGAAGGAACTTTTCTTTCTTGCTGCTTCCTTTTTCGTCGTCTTCAAGCAGCTCCAGGTTTGCCAACTTTGACGAGCACCTGCAGCACGTTGTCATACCCCTTCTTGATGACAAAGGAGTGATTGCTGTCAGCGGCACCATGGCGACCACGTCTTCGTACTTGTAGCAGATACTCTTCACCATGAAGCAGAGTAAAGTTTTTGTGACCTCCGCATTTTCCAGGCCGTAAAAGTGCCCATTTCTATTTTGACGCAAAGGAGCCCACTCTGGTCCACGATCTCCTGAATGAACCGCCCATTGCGCCCGATGACCTTCCCCACGAGACTCTGTGGGACCTGATTCGTGTCCTCTGCAAACTATACGAGCTTCCTCGCCTTTCGGACGCACTCCTTGTTGTTCCCTGTGACACGAAAGGTCGAGGTCTCTTCCTGGAGCTCCAGGTTAATGATGCCGCCCACGCTCGGGCCTGCTGTATGTTTGCCCCGTGGGCTCCGATGGCTAGGCCCATGAGCTCACTGGGCACGTGGAACTACTCTGTGTAGCCGTAGGTGCTCTGAATCCGCGTGGCCTCCAGGTGCCGCTCGACTTCCTCCGTCTTGCTCTTGAGAAGGACCTTCTGTGTGAAGTTTTGAAAGTACATGCCCTGGATCATGGCGGCTTTCCGCTGCGTGTCTTCGTCCATGCTCACGACCCGCAGAAACCGCTTGGCGGGCTCGTACTTGACGGAACAGGCGTTGATGGACTTGACAAAGACGGCGTGGGAGTCCTCGTCCTCTGCGTAAATGTCCTCCATCTCCGAGGGCAGCGGGATCTAAAAGGAATCAAAGTCCTTGACCTGGATGTATGGCATGTTAGATCGGGGGCAAAGGCGTCCTGGTGGACCACTTGGTTGAAACCCGGGAGCTCCCCGGCGGAGGCGGAGCTGCAGAGGACGACTATGTTGCTTGACGCGTGCGGGCTACCAGCCAAAGGCCTCAGAGTCCCATGCGGTGTTGAAGACTTCCACTTCCTCCCCAATGCTGAAGCTATGCGTCCCCGGGGGGCTCGTAGCGGGAGGGGGCCTCCGGACGGAGGAGAAAGGGAAGCGTGAGAGGGGGAGCTCCGAGGGTCGAAGCTAGCCCACGAGTACCTCGGAAGAAGAGGGATAGACTTCCTCCACATGGCTGCTGTAGTAAGCACCTCCACATGAGAGGAACTGGACACGCTCGGAGACACGGAAGAGGGTGAGGACATCTGGGGACACAACACTTCTTCCCATGACGGACGAACAATCTTCTGAGAAGGTTTTCAGAGCAGCAGCTCTTGTACCTCCTCCCACCTTGGACCTACTCTGCTAGAGGTTTCGTTATTCTTTTGAGAGCCTTTAGGTCCTTAACTATGTTGTCCTATCTTTAATAAAGTAGTAAATCTACTAAAAACGAGGTTGTAAAAAGGGAGACTACTGCCTCCTCCATTTTAATATTAGAAAACGTACATTAACTATGAACAAAGTAATATGATTGGTTAAAAACACAAGATCGTGCAAGATGATGCCAACATTCCTGGCCAATTTTTCATTTGATTAGCTTCTTCATCGACAATTATTCCTTAAATATCGCATCAATTAGAGGGCTAATTGAAAAAAATATCAATACAAAATGGAGAAGAGTATATGAAGAATACTATTATAGGTCAGTCTCATTTTCACCAGAAAAAATCCTATATTCAAATAGTGTTCTCACGTCCATATAATAATATAGTATTATGGTATAAGGAAAAAAAGTCCTAGCAAATACTGTCTTTTTTTATTACATAGTTTAAATATATGATATGTACGACAGAATGAAACAAAACTTTTAAAAATCACAAAAGTAAACATGTCAATATACAATTCTAACTAAGGGATTGAAACAAATGCATTATATTCAATCGATAAAATACAATTTAGAAATCTCAATTCACATTGTAGGTACTAAAATATATTAACAAAAAATGTGTGCTTTAAAATGACATTACTTACAGTTCTTGTAGATAAAGTCTTGCTGTTTATAGAGGCAAAGGAAGGGAAGTATAACAAATAATTATTATATAAAATAATGTATTAGGAAAAATATTCAAGAAGAAGAAAATTGTGAAATACGGAAAAGCGGTAAAAATACAAAAAGACAGTATTTGAGTGGAATACACCACAATATTAATCATAAAATACTTTCATACCTATTCAGTTATGTAAAGAAACAATTTTATTTATTAAAGAAATGTTTCGAGAATTAAAGATGTATTATTCTACTCAAATACTTGCTTAGCGATGCATTTTCCCGAGTTTTTTCACCATTATTTTCCTTCTTTATCTTGACAATTTTTATAAGGAATTATCTTCGTATTTTTTTCTGGACCGTTTTTTCTTGTTCTTGTAGTACTATACATATTTAATAAAAACAATATATATATTATTTTGTAGTTTGGTTATTAAAAAAGTTCAAAGTCCCTATGAACCAAACTTTAAGTTACGAAATTTACATATATTTATAGAAACATTGTGTAAAACATAAAAACACTTTCTTGCCTGCGTTATTTTATATATGCAATGAATTTTCAAAATTAATTAAATGAAAAGTTGTGCTCATAATATTCCATTTTCTCGATTTAAAAAGTTAACATTTTGCAAGTATATACTAAATTTAAACGAAGACTTCCTATATATTTAATAAACTTTGAGCATCAAAATTGCTGTAAACAATAAATTTTACATAAAATTTGCGTCTCTCATTATAATATCCTCATTTGTCTAAGTAAAAAAGTTCCCCCTCTTCAAACTAACAAAAAGGTCTAAGACCCTACAACTTACTTACATGGTATTTAATAGATGTACAATCTGTTAAGACAAAAAAGTTACAGAAGACTCCATTATATTTCTTAATTAATGGGCATAAAGACTTTAATGGAGAAGAAAGGCTTTATTTATTGAAGGGGCAGCAAATTTTTTTCTATGATGATGTTGCTTTTTAAAAGCACGTGTTGTATTTTGTGAGTTCTCTACACATAACAAAAAAATAGGATAGTTTTTTTCTATATATAAATAGAATGTTTCATCAGTTTATTCATACAACAATAAAATATAAAACCTGTACACGGGTCATGGATCACGAAGGTACGTTCTGACGTTTTTTCGAAGAAAATCAAAGTATTTCATTGGTGCAGCTCTTCAGAACTGCAAGGCACTTGTTGTCCAGCTCCTAACTCAAGGGAAATTTGTCGATGCAAAAGACCTTAGAGCAATTATGATATATGCTGCAGCAAGGTACTCTGCTCTGTCACTGAAAATTCCAAATACCAATGGCCCTACTTGGAACTATGTATCCAACGTAGTGAGATATTTCCCCTCATCTTCATCTCGTCTTGCTAGAGTCCTCGCCAGAATCATCTCAAATTCCAAAAGCTTAAGAACTCCAAAACCTGTGATTGCCTTCTGTTTTAATGTTTAATACATTTTAAAACATAATGTATTTCTCTCGGTTTTTCTATATATTTCGTTTTGTCCGTTTACTGTGATTTTATATTTGTTTGTTTTAGTATTGCTTTTTATATGTTCTATGTGATTTGATGTTTTTAAGGTCTTAAAGAGGAAAATAATTTAAACTACAATGTGTATTTATGTTTGTTTCAACACTGCACAATTTTCTTTTTTTAATTTGTTAATATATATGTTTATATTGTGTACGTCGTATATTTTAAAGTACGAAATAAAGACCTTGCTGAAGAGAAAAAAAAAGTATTGCAACGTGTTGAATTGTTTTCTCAGGAAAGTGTTAAAATTTTCAATTCGACGAAATATTTGTGATTTGGCCTCATTAATGCATACGACCCCAATGATGAGTGCACCGTCTTTTATACTTGCACTTGGTATTTATCTCTACTTGGTCTTCACTGTAGGTCTAAGGGGCTACATAGGAGTAACTGGGACGTTAATTCGTCAACGATTGGGTTCCAAAAAAAAAGAATGGACTTATTTAATCTCCACATAATTCCTCTATTTTTCTATAAGGCCAGAGCGTCTCCCGATATTGCAGAAAGGGCTATACTTAAAGATGATTTTGGGCTCTACAAGCTTTTTCACACCTTCAGTGCTATTAGGAAATCTAAGTTGATAATTAGGAGGGCTCTTTTATGTCGAATAATTTATAAAATATACATCAAGATATTCTGCCCCCCCCCTCCCCCCGACTAGGAATGGTGTAGGACTGTTGTAAAACAATAGTCTATGAATGCGGCTAATACGATCTCGCAAATGACTCAACGCAACGTATTTCTATAATTTGGGTGGTATTTCAGAGAATAATCTTAAAGTGCGAGCCATATTTCTCAGCGATTCAAAGATGGACATCATTCACAAAAATTATTCGAGACACTTTTCAGTACAAATTCATGATATTTGACAGTTTTGGAGGGAAAAGCTTTGAGCAAATATGTTGTATCAATCAAATTTAGTCCTCTTTAAATCCCTTTGATGACGAAAAGCTTAATTTCTCTCTTAGAAAGGCCGTTCGAGATCATCTAATGCCACGGTCAAGGCACCGAAAAATGATATTTTCAATTTTAGCGATGATACAGAGGGACTGTAAATCAATCATCGGCTTAGCTTTCCTTATAGCACGGAAGGTGTGAAAAAGCTTTGTGATCCAAACTTTATCTTTAAGTATAGCTCTTTCCGCAAAACCGGGAGACGCTCTGGCCTTATACATAAAATATTAAGGTAAAGAGGGCACACGATAACATATTATAAGAGTACCAAGAATCATGCAGTGGATTCTAAAGATTATAACATTTTTTAGGCATTTAAATTCAACAAAAAAAAACACATACATATACATAAATCCATGATTTCTTCATTAAATAGCTCTGTTTACTTTATTATCCTACGTCCTATCGTCATAATGATGATTCATTTATCGGCAGAGTTGAGCAAACAAAAAAACATTCCGTTTTTCTTTTACGAATGAGCAGTTACTTTATACAGTTCATATGATTAGATGGAATGGGAAGAGCCAATTTAAAGCATTCGTAAATTGTATGGATCGAGAGCTCTGAGGGAGAGACAATTTTAAGATAATATTTTTGGCTCTCTAAATTAATATTTACTCTTCACAAGTTTTATTTTGTAGCAGTATACCAAGATGCTTTTGTATTATTCCATCTCCTTTCCTTTCAAACAATCACGCTCAAAATCACGCTTCTTTTTCTTATCCTTATGCATAATGGTCCTGAAAACAAGAGTAATTAAAAATCCATACTGTAAGAACATCATGAGCCGTACTGACACTCCATTTTAAGTGTATCCATTAAGGAGAACCCTCTTCTCCCCTTCTTCTCAAAATCAGAAGCCATGACCACCTTCATCTTTTCGCTTCTTTTCTTCAAAGATCATGAGGTATAACTCATACTTAAAAGATGTTGTATAGGGGAAATAAATAGGGCAGCAACCCCTCCCTCCTCCAATCCTTATGTGTTGATTAGAAATCATTATCAAGAGCTATATAAAAAACTTCCCCTGGGTCATCAAAGAAGCGTCAAGAGGTTCTTTATTTACGTACCATGAACCATCTCACTTTTTGTATTCTTCTTCTTGTTTTTTTTCTACAATATCTCTTATTATAGCAAAAGAAATCCATTCATCTTGATGAAGTGAGAAAAAGAAGATCATCTCACTTAAATGGGTCAAGTGACTCTTGATAATAGTAGTAGTTGATTTGTATCAATGCGGGGTTGTTTTACACATTTTTTTATATATCAAAATGATTGCATTGGAGGAGTCTTATAAAACACAAGTGGATGTTTAAAATGTATGAAGTATACTGATGATAAGAGGGTAGTGTTTCTTGTGTTTGTATACTATTTTGGTTTGCCGAAAACTTTACTCAATATAACTCTTAAGTGTTTATCTTTGTTGTTTGTTGATTTTAACTTTACCCTGGGGTTATTTTCGAAAGAGTTTGTTTCTTTGAACCTGTATTTTCTTTTTGTGTACATATATTCTTTAACAAAGTGATCACAGAAGGAAGCAATCTTCTGTTACTTAAGTAGTAAGCCATGGAATATAATGTAAATCTTTGGTCCTACTTTTTTTATTACCATTTTTCTTTCTTCACATTATACTTTTCGGGTATCCAATCTCATGAGTCTATTTAAAGTGATGACAGATGTGACGTAGAATATTGCTTATATTTTATTATATTAATGTTTATATTGCTGAGTGAGTACCATTGAGATATAAAAACATAACTCTACAATAACCACTAATTTTAGAATATATCAACTAATCAAAAGAGGCAAATAATTATATAATTACACTAACAACTAGACGGGCAAATTGATAAATAATGAGATACATTTCGAACTCTCAATCACTTTTTTTTCCTGTATTTCAGTTCTTAATTAAAAGTCGAAGTAGTTGCGTACAAAATACATAATAGGACATTATAGTCTTCAATTAATACAACGACAAAAGAACAAACTAAATAAAACAAATTAGAATATATAAATACAATGATATCACAATGGTAAACAGACTTAGGTAAATAACAAACTAAAACTAGAAGCACTCAGAGAGTGCAAACCTCCGCCGATCATCAGGGGGTTGATAAAAGTCCTCTCCAGGTTGTCCAAATGACGTCACGGGGTCCTTATGAGCCTTCCGAGGCGGATTTTTCACGACTGGGGCGGCGTAGAGGGACGGGGAAGGGCTCATCTCGACGGAAATTCCGAGAGGAAGACGCTCCCGGCACCCGATTTCCTGGGGGAGTTCCAAAACCCCACGGAGAGGGACAAGGCGGAGATGGGGGGTTGACCCGCCAGAGCAGGCGAGGGGCTCCACGGGGGGGGGGGGGGACAGGACCTTCACAGGCAGTCCCTTGGAGACTTACCCATTGATTCCTGCGGTTTCTTGGCCGAAAAAAGGAGGAAAACCCACACTCCAAAAAAAAATTAGGAGAAAAAGCCAGGGCAGATGTCAAAACATATCATTGTTTACATTCTAGAGGTACATGGAAAGAAAAAGAAACTGACGTCATCAAAAAGGAGAGCACAGCACAGTTACATCTATTGGCAGAGTAGGCTAACTTGAAATATTTATTAGTATTTAGCTCATTTTGTATCTTAAAGAAGCACTCAGAGATGCCAAAATTTCATCACTTGTTCCTTTTGGCATTTCCAACAACTCCACAAGGTTTCAACCGAATCCGTTCCGCACTTTTTGAGTTATCCTGCTGACAAACAAACAAACCAACCAACCAACAAACCAACGCCAGTGAAAACAATACCTCCTTCGGCGGAGGTAAATATATAGATAGTAAATATTTTGTAAATATTCCCTTACGTATTGCTTCTTTGAATATGTCTTAGATACATCTTTTGAAACCTTTTTCACTGATATCCCAATTAATCGATTTTTTTAAATTGTCTGTTTATCAATATGCTCTTTAACAAATTGGGCAAAATAAGTGGTAATCTTGTGTTTCAAAATTGTGAAAAAAGAAGGCGAGAAGGTCGCCCAGCAAGAGTTTATTCTGTACGAAAGCGCGTGTACAAAGCCTGCACTTCTTATGTAAAATAAAATGCATGCTGGTCAAAGGTTGTTCTCTACATTTTTAATCAGCGAGGCAAAAAAAGAGTGAAATATACGGAGAATATGAAGAAAATCTCAAAATACGCAACAAAAAAAGCTACAAAATCGCAAAATTGAAAATAAGCATGTTTTGGTTCCAGATTTTTATTCACATTTTAGTAATGGAAAAAGTCCTAGTGTGGTATCCTTAATAATGAAGTATGCTGAGACATATTTATATACACAAGATACGTTTATTTTCCCCCAAATTATATAGATTACGTCCTGCAAAAGGCCAATAAACTTTTGGCTTCTGGAGAAGTAAGAAAAAGGAATAGAAAAAAACATCCACATTAATGATTGGTCATAAGAAACGAAGACGGAGGAAGTTATATAAATCAATAAGAACTTTTTTTTTTGCTCTTTTCCTCCTCTAGAGTTATTTTAATCAATCAATTAATCTTGAACTTTTTAATGTATGAAGGAGGGAGTTTATAAGTTAGATTTCCTGGTGATTAATGATTCTAGGGTGCAAAGAAGTTAAATTTCTTATGAAAAAATGTCGCATTATTAATCATTTCCGTGTACTAAGGCAACACTGAAAAGAAATAAAGAGGGATATTTGAAATATTTAATTTAGTGGGTATTTTAATTCTATTTATTATGTAAAAATGGTATATCCTCTATGGAAAATAATGCAAAAAAACTTTAATTCCATTTAATGTCTGACAATCATTCTAATCGAATTTCATTCTGTAACACTCGATAACTATATAATGATGTAATTTAATGCTGTACCTAACTCTTTCCGATTACCAATATTTTTAAACAGACGTAGAGATTTAGTAGATCTTGAAGTAATAAACTCATACAAAAAAATAAAAAAACAATCCAAGTACAATCTTTGTTTGGCCTATATGGTTGGATAGAATTGTATCCGACAGGATAAGCAAATTAGCGTGTAAATTTGTCCATCGGACGTAGGATCTTATCAATGAGGTAGACCAAAAATGACCATCCCCTCTCGGGAGTATTCGAACCTGCGCCCCCAACATTGAGAGTTGAACACACCTTAACGTCAATTCGTCATTATTTTCCTTTTATATGTTATCTCTTTTTTTCCTGGGACAAATGTTCTATGGACTGATCCTCAGAATAATCTTTGATAGAATTCGAAACGAACAAACGATCTGAGTTTCTTACCCCGAAACAAAAATGACAATAATACCATTATTTTTTATGATTCTACCACGGAAAGAGTTCTAGCCGACGATTGGGACAAATTCTATAACTTTTTAGCTGCTGCAATCTCGGTTTTAATTTTGAGTATAGAAGAAAATCATAAAGGACGTTCAAGTTAGTTAAATAGTAATCCTCATGCCACTGGCTACATATATAAACCATGACACCTGGAATGATAGGCTCTCTGCAATACAACGGGCGTCATATAATAAAGATTTGATTGACCATTAGTATGTAGGCATATTGGTATATATTTGAGTTTTACATATTACAATACAACCTCTTCACTACTAACATTATAATAGAAAAATATATTAAATATCAATTAATAAATAACAAAAACTATATTAAATATACTAACTAAAACATTGGTTAGTACAGAAGCTGGGCTTGGCGCAACTATGGAGCTGCATTTCAGATTGCAACCTCGAATCTGTTGACTGGAACCAAAGATAAAGTATTCAAAATAGTCAACACTTTTCAGAAAATAAAGATTCATTTAGGATTTTTATATGACTGTCCAAGTAACTTAAATTTACCTTTTCTAGCATTTAAAACAAAATTATTATTACCAAAATGCTTAAATGAAATACCAAGTATATGTGTATGTATTTTCTACACAGTTGTTTCCACCCTTTGGCAGTATTGCACGTATTATTAATATTGTAGTAGTATTTGCATTTTCATCAATCACTCTACTATTGAATTCATTTTCTAGAAATGTTAAAACAATGCAGATAGTTTCTCCATTCATTGCAATTATTAATGAAGCATATTTAAGCTAAACTATATACATTTCAGCTAGAAGATGCATTTAATCTCTTTCTCTCTCTCTGTTGTATGATGTGGGATGACAATTCATATTTATACATGTCATCATCATTGTCATTCCGTAATAAAAGTTTGCATGCAATATTTAAGCTCTGTTAACCACAAAAGAACTGCATGGGGAATCGTTAATATCATCTTTATCCTCGTCATCATCTTTGAACTCATCATTGTTTTGAAGGGTTAAGCGAAAGCAAAGAATATATATATATATATATATATATTAGGGCTGTTCTTATTTTTCAAATGTTTGAAATGTTAGCAACATTGTGGATTTTCTGTTTCTTGGTGATAAAAGAATACGACAAAAAAGTTTGAACAAAATCGGTCAACATTACGAGGTCGCGCAACGAGGTCAAAGTTTTAAAAATTTAGTAAAAATATAGTTTTCCGCAAATTTCTTGAAAATGGTGGACGTTACAGATTTCAATAATAATTAATAATTTAAATGAAATCTAATTTACTACCAGACGTACGTTAGATGTTTTTTAATAAAACAAAGTTTTCAGTAAAAACAAAGAAAAAAATGGAGTGTGTGATGTTAGCATATTTCATAGCTTTTTTGTATCAATTAACTTCACTCGCCTATAGAAGATGACTTGTTCGCTTCAGAGTAAAATAGTACTTTTAAGTTTAGTAAACCTTTGGATGATAAATGAACTTGGTTGCATTCTATCAATTCAGAATTCAGTACAATCTGAGTTTACATCATATGATTCAGAGCCTGTATTGACCTATAAGAAATCGATTATGAAAAAAAAAAAATAATGTGTTTCTTAGATTTGCGTCAAGGTATCCTCTCAAAATTTTACTTTGTCTCTGACGCATTTATAATCCATTATATGCGTCATTTTGTACGCGAGATATCCTTTTTTATGTACATATAACTCTCTACTTATTAAATTGACATGATTTAGTATACCCAAATATTAAAGCTGGTTTACCAAGCTTTCATTTGATATGTTTGGTGTTCTAAAAATCGCTATACTTTAAGAGATACAAGCAAATACATTTTTGCACTTACTCTCCCCAAAAAATTGTTCTTTTGATATGAGAATATACAATTACCACTTGGTAACTGCTGTTACTGTTAGCTGGATAGAAAGATAAAGAAAAAAAGACGGGAGAGAGTATTTTGCCTCACTTCTCTCCTTCTTTTTTCTTTCTCTTATATAAAAAAACTTTTAGGACCAGCTAATCCGAGTTGATTATTTAATTTTATAACTTAACTAAAATCAAGGATTATACTTCTTTAAATGAAGGCTGGTCCGATTTTAAGATGCAAATTATGATATTCTTATGGCAAAGTTTCTGTCACATTTTACTACCTATGTAAACGAAACTTCAATGATTTCATGGTTGATTGATAAATGGAAATACCAATTTTTTAAATTTACTTTTTTCAAAAATAAGATTGTCGACAAATATAAGAAACTATGTTTGAATAGAATACATTTTAACTCAGAGTTCAGAAATACGTTGTAAGTATATCGATAATTATTCATATGCTAAAAGATTAACAATATAAAAGTGCAAAATTTAAAAGACTATTGATATAAATATCACAATGTGAATATAACATTAAATAAATTAGAAAATCACAGACAAATAACACAGGTCTGTGACCAAAAAACTGCATAGGATTTTTTTACATTTCCTTACAGATTTTGACCTCCCAAAAACAAAAAAAACATTCAAATTATTATATCACATAAGTTTTTATGCATATTGCAGTATCTATGTTCATTGATAACACTACGTAACAAAATTAAGGTCTTTGTTTGTCCTTTGGCTGAAATTCCTAATTTGAGTCCCATTTTTTACGCAGATTCCAAAAATGGCACTTAAATTTTGTCCAAAAAAGGTTTGGCCTTTATGACCTTTTTTGAAATTTACAATTTTCATCATTTCTAATGGTTCAGGCCCATTTGCAAGTTCCTTAAATAATTTGATAACAATATTGAAATGCAATTTTCCAAATCACAGTAACTCTCTAAAAAATAAAATTATTTTTAACACTTGTAAGTAATTGTATGTAAATAAAAAGGCAAACCTGTTTTTTTTTCTTCGTAACAAATCACAAAAATATTAAATGCAACCTCAATAATCACCTAGAAGTAGTTACTTAATATGATCAATACTTCGTCCTACTAAATTGATCTTATCTTACTTTCATGCCAGATATGGAAATTATAAAAACTGATCTGAAATGCATTGACATATACCAAAATATATTACATATTGATTATAGTCAATAGACTCGACAAAAAAATATATCACCGCTTAAATAGAACACTAAAATATGGTCAACTTTTTGAAATATATAGCCGATTTTTTCGAAAGATATATAAATTATAAAAACGGATTTGAAATGCACAGATATAGCAGAAAAATAAATACTACTGACATTTGTGGTTATTCTTACTTTCCACGAAGATAACTGGGCCTGAACCATTAGAAATGATGAAAATTGTAAATTTCACAAATATCCTTATCCTGGACACAAAAGCAAAATTAGAAATGATAAAAAGTATTTTTTCATGTTTGCTGGGTATAGGCAAATAGAAGATAACAGTTTCAACTCAAGGACAAAAATTTTGTTACACGGTGTAATAAACCTATATTATTTTTATTTGATAATGGAGAACAGCGGCGCCAGATTCATTTCAGAAATGGGGGGGGGGGGCAAAAAGTGATTTTACTCCTTCGTCAATGAGAGGAGGAAAAAGTGGGGGGGGGGGCATTGCCCCTTGGCCCCCCTGTTCCGGCGCCTCTGATGGAGAAAAACAACCAGATCTGTTGGGGAGACTAGGAATGTTTTAACATGTCGAGACAAGTCAAATAACGTACATACATCACTTGAAACAAAGAAAAGCTCTCAGTAAATATACTGATATTCAAGTGAACAGTGCTGTTGCGTGTTAATCATGGCTACAAGAGGTTGTGTTATTTCTCCAAACAGTTTTTGTTACATCTGTGGTGAATTCACAATTAAAAGTCAACAGAGAAATATAAGTGATTTTGTAAGGAAAGTTTATTTTGCCTACTTTAAATTAAAACTTGGTGATCAAGATAAACCATGGGCCCCGCATAGGTGTGTAGAAGATGCGAAGAAGATCTTCGTTTGTGGTTTAAGGGAAAGAAAAATGCATTTCGATTTGGAATTCCTATGATATGGCGTGAGCAGAAAAATCACTCTACTGACTGCTACTTCTGCTCAGTTGACGTAAAGGGATTCAATTCAAAAAACAAAAAAAACATAAGTTATCATAATCTTTACTCAGCTATACGTCCAGTGCCCCATAGCTCCGAGATATCTATCCCACAACCACCTTCCAGTTTGGATGAGTACTCTAGTGAGTTGGAGAACGAAGCCGCGCTACCTCCTCCGGATGAATCAAGCTCAGATTTATCTTTTGACGAAGATGAAAGGCCTCAACTATATTCTCAAGGTGGCTCAATGATTTAGTAAGAGATTTAGGTCTTTCAAAAGATGCAGCCGAACTGTTAGGTTCTAGATTAAAAAATAAAAACTTTTTATCACCTGGCACTTCTTTCTACTGGTATAGACACCAAGAAACAGAATTACCAAGTTTTTCACAAAAGAAGGAAATTTAGTTTTTTGCAACAATGTGGAAAAACTCATACATCGCTTTAATATTAAGTATGACTCATCTGAATGGCGCCTATTCATTGACTCATCTAAGACTAGCCTTAAAGCAGTATTATTGCACAAAGGAAATAAATTTGCCTCGATTCCGACTGGACATTCTGTGAATTTGAAAGAAGATTATAACGATTTGGATTTATCCTGGAAAAAATCAAAGTATCAAGACCATCAATGGACGATTTGTGGGGG
>CP045890.1:26446791-26458291 GCA_013387185.1 Caligus rogercresseyi
GAGTATCAACAAAGATAGGAGTAATAAACATGGTCGAAAGGGGTAGTAAGTTATGCTCCTATTATTTTTTATGAAGGATCAACAATAGTAACAAAATTATCATAGTTACAGATTTTTTGTTTTTGACTTTCCCTAAATCTCATCACATATTTTTTTTAATCCTCAATCTTTTTTTTTTCCTTTTTTATGTCTTATTCTTTGGAGGTGGGGATCTATTTGTTCTTAGTATGAGTAAATAAATTTTCGTGTATATATATATATATGTATATATATATATTACTAAGTACCAATTCCAAATATATATTTACAAATCTTCAGTGTTATAATGTATCAGGAAATATTTTATTTTTGATAAAACACTGCTTTATTAATATACAAGTATTAAGTAAAAGAAACAATACATATATTTTTTTATTATGAAATAGTTGAGCCTAAAAATTGATCTCATCAGCCTTGCTCATGGATGAAAGGCTTGATGTATGTACTCCAACTTATTTTTCTCCTTGGCGTCCTTTGGGACCTTTTGCATTTGCAAACTTTTAAAAGATTAAGTTCTTAGTTCTCAGTGAATGTTCACACTTCAAAAGTCACGAAAAAATATGATGCGCTTTCATAAAGCCAACATTTTTTTTCAATACTCACACACTACTTCTTTCAACGAATTAGGTCCTAAAAAAGTGAGGTATCGTCAATTACATCAGTAGAATCTCCGTGAATATACTCCTAACCCCAAGGAGAATTTAAATAAGGTGAGGCAATGAGAATCGACGAAGGCAATTGCAGGACGACAGCTGACTATTTTGTTGTGATGTGTCAGCTGCTACGCTTGATTTCTAGTTCAGTTTGTATTGTAAAGCGAAAATGTCATATTTTCGAGGAAGTAATCGTGTTTGTGCCACCCCCTCTTGCTCTAATCCTCGAGATGTACAATATTTATATTTACAACGAAGAATCTCGATATCCAACGTCTGTGGATCGCACGATGCAGAAGATCCGACAGGATGGGCCTACAGAATGCGAAGATCTGCGATCGTCATTTTACTCCAGATGAATTCCAAAGGGTTCAGCTGAGCTTCTTGTCATCTTTGCTTGGAAGAAGCTAAGTCTCAAGCTGTTCCTTCACTCTTCATCCCTGGATCACCCTCCTCAAGTGTGTCCAAGTCCTTCAGACAGGTCCATCAAGAAGCCCGTGAACAAAAAAATGTGAGTTGACTATTGAGGAGGAATGAGGAACTCTCACTCAAGAAAATGAAGCTGTCCTGCTACAAAGTTAAGTGCCTCAAACTTAGCTCATAAAACTTCAAGGAAACTTTAATTAAAACCTCATTGGAAAATAATTACACAACGATTCAAACAAGAAAGTCCATGAATTCTTCGACAAATTTCAATCGTGTCCACTCAAAAGAAGATGTAGCTACCGCCCTCATCCTATGGAGCATATGTAACCGGCCTTTGAGTACTTGCGCTCACGGAAACTCCTTCCTCTGCCTAGTCGGCAAACACAGGAAAAATTCCAATGACTGTTCCAACGAGGGTCTCTCCTATATCGCTGGATACTTAGCCAGGAAGTTTAAAGACGTCCACCCGATTTTTGAAGTTCTGCCACTTTTTAGAAAATAATTTCCAATTTTTTCATAATAGCCATCAAGACGCAATCGATAAAACCCCATGTTTTTCAAAGACTTTAAACCACTTATCAATCTATATCCAATTGGTCAAAAAATATTATTGCTTTTGTAAAAAAAACACGGATTTGATTAAATTTTCTAAATAAAATACTTAATTGAAAAATGCTAGTGAAAACTTAAACACATATGCCAGATTACTAATTAGCGTAATTATATTTATATTCTTATGTTCCCCCTTTTTTGTATGTACATATGTATAATTCTACTATTGTGATTTATAAATTTCTTCAAATAAATTAAAATCTTGTTTGTAAAATTATTTTTATTGTTTGAAATTATTATTTCCTAATTACTTAAAATAATGAATATTAATGATAAATCATTTACATAACAATTGTTTAATGCATTAGAACAATATTAAATGAAATATTTTCAATTGAGTATAAGGCTGAGAATATTTTCTAAATAATAGCACAAATTAATAATGTTTTTTTATTGTAGCATTCGTGACGTCACAAAATTTCTCTTTTGAGCAAAAGCATAAGTCAAAGATCTCCTCTTTGACTCACCTTATTTATATTCTCCTTGCCTAAGCCTAACATAGTGCGTGTGTGTAGTTATGTTTCAGTGAATCGAAAAACAAATTTTACATTTTTTTGCATGATGGTCGAAAAAAACTTAAAGTATTTTTTAATATTATTTTTGATACTTAAACAACTAAGCCTCAAGATGGGGATCTCAAGCCTCAAATCATGGGATCTAATACTAGAAAAATGATGTACTTCCTAATACCCGCAGTTTTAAAAAACTACAACTCCTTTTCAACAATCACGGATGCCCCGTTTGGTATCCCTATTCAAAATGCAATCTTGCAGACACCTATTTGATATAACAGAGACATTTCTTATAACGCCCAATAGTATAAAAGCATATATATATTATATTATATATATATATATTATATATATATATATATATATATATATATACAAATGAATAAATAAGGGGAAAAGCTGTCAGTTAAATGAACCAGAAGAAGGAAACAAAAAGAGGAAACATTATTAAGCACTCAGGGATTGGTAGATGGGTGGGTGTTGAATGTAAAGACGAGTAAAAAAGAGTAGAAGTAAATTAAGAAATGCAATTAGATATCGATTTCAATACACTCCTTTCTCTCTCTCTCTCTCTCATACAGCCTACATGTATAGTAGGCCTTTTATACATACATAAAAAGAGATATATATGTGTGTGTATGTATGTTTTTTCACAAAACGTGAATGGAGAAGACAGCCAGCAAGCAAGCAAGCATATTGAATTGCATTCATATCAAGAGAAAAACTGTTTTTTAATATCCTTACACATTCAATAATTCGAGTGCCTAAGTGCTCAAATGAGAGGTGGCATAATAATATCATTTATTATTTATACTATTTTATGATTGAAGTCTCTTATTTTTTTGTTATTGTTATATCACCTGCCAATACAATAAGTAGGTAGGGAACCCAACGGTTTTTTTAAAGTTGAAAGTGGGGTCTGCATACTAAAACAATGACTTACGTACAAAGATAAACCAGGGAATGCTACAATAACCTGTGAAAGTGGAACTCCCTTCTTTTATTTTAAAATTTAACTACCTTCATAAAAAACGAATAGGGAAAGGATGAGTACCAACAATTATAATTTCCCTGCATCAACAAGGGAAATCCTTTAGGTACAAGAAATAACAAGAATTTAGCGTACTGAGTTCAAATTTATCCTTATACTACTTGATATCTAGGGATGAATGTCTGTACTTTAAAAATTAAATAATAGGATTGGCTGGTTAAATAGCAACCCAAAGAAAAGGAAATCATTTTCGATCAACTTCTGCAACAACAAAAAACTCATAATAATATGTAACATGAGTTTCCTTGGTCTATTTTTATATATATATATATATATATATATATAAACAAGATAAAATATAGTTTTATCAAACCATTAAATATTTTTTTGGAGACTATTACTATCGTTCATAGGCACAGACTTTGCGATAATATATTAAAATTAAGTCCTTATAATTAAGTTTTTTTGAAATATGGACTATAAAATGAAATTTATCAGAGCATAAGATAGAGAATAATGCGTTTGACATGATAATTTTAATGCAATTTTATTATGCTTTAAAAACGATAAAGTTAATGTCTGATTGAGTATTTTAATCCATGAGGCTTTTGTGTATGTCAATAGGTACAAAATATAATTTTTGTAGTTATTAGAATATAACTCTTCAAACAAAGCAATGTAGCCGAAAAAAAGTTATTCAGTAATGAAGAACGATTTTGGTCAAACTTTGTATGTCGTCTTCTTTTATCTCCAGAAACAGAAAATCCACAATGTTCCTAACATTTCAAACATTTTGAAAATAAGAACAACCCTATATATATATATATATATATATATATATATATATATATATATATATATATATATATATATATATATATATATATATATATATATATAAAGCAATCCTATATGACCATAAAGCCAAACAGAAATGAATGTTATTTTTAATTCTCTTTCATTAAAAACATAATCTATGATAAAATATCAATACAGAAGGAATTACAATCAAAATATAATTTCGTTGAATTATTTAAATATATCATCATTTTTTTCACTATTTTAAAACAATTATATTACCTTACAATAAATATATCAAAATATGTTCTTAACTTATTATCATAAAATGAGTCTTAAATTTAATAAAAAATGAATAAAATTTCATCAAACCATTTGTCCAAAATAAGGGTTATACTTGATGAATATGTTGAATACAATTACTAACACGTTCAAATAAGCAATTCCAACATACATGACATTTAACTATATATTATTAGTATTTATAAGCCATAAAAAAAAGAAATTTCACATCACCGTAGAGTCAAAATATGTCAAATCTCATTATACCAATGAGTCTTTATTACAATTTACATATTCACAACCAAGAATAAATACTATTCCATCAATGCAATTAGCCAAAACTTTCCAAACGACAATTTTCAATGCAATATTCATAATTGCAATCTTCCAATGTCATCATCCTATCATTTACTAAAGAAAATAAGTTTGAAAATCAACAACAACAAATATTTGGCAAATATTTTTCTAACAGGTAAACAATGATTATGAACAGTGTTTTGATAGACATTTTTAAGTACAAACAAACAAAATGATGCTATTTTCTTGGCTGCATGCCCTTAGGAAAAAGCTTTGCCTTGACAGTTTTATTTTGCCAAAGTATTTTATATAAAGAAATACGAAGCGCACTGTCAAGTTCAGTGCGTCATGTACAATTTTCTGACTGAAGAGATTCTATACATGTATGTGTACAACTATATATATTTTTGCTTGCTTGTGAGAGATTGTACTGAGCCTCAAAGCATTAATTACATCTCCCACAGACTTAAAAGTCTTAAAGAAGAAAAGCACAGAAAAACAGTAAGTAAAAAGGGTGGCTGCCTGCCTTTAACCGTGAAATGAATTAGCTGTATAAATTATGTCATATTTTTCTCTACAAGATAATAATAAAAGTTGGGCATGATAAAAATTACGACTTCTTCGACTATTAAGAGAGAGAGAGAAGAAGGCTGAGACAATGAATAAAGGAATATTCTTAATTTATGACATTATTAGGAAGAAAGAGGAGAAAAGAGAAGGGGGAAAAGTTTGTTTTTGAATTATGGCACTATGGAAAAAGAACAATAATTGAGAATATGATAGTGTTTGGAGGGCATGGCTTAAAGTAGTAGTAGATGTAGTAATGGGGTTATTAACGGCGGCTTCCTGGATGAATTGGGATCCATGTCCTTCATATATAAAGACATAGAGAGCTTATTGGATTCTTCAGAGAAATACGTCATCGTGTCCCTTAAGTATTTAAGAGAATTAAAGGCATAGAGCGTTTATTGTATGCATTCTTCCAGAATACAGCTGAACGACGATGTTTCTCTGCTATTAGAGGGAATAAGCTCTCTATATCTTTATATCTCTAGTGTAGGAACAAACGTTGAACCATAGAGATATAAAGACATAGCGAGCTTATTGGATTCTTCAGAGAAATGCATCATAGTGTCCAGAATACAGCTGAATGATGTTTCTCTGCTATTGGAGGGAATAAGCTCTCTATATCTTTATGAATTCTTCATAGAAATACGTCATTGTTTCCAAATACAGCTGAACGATGTTTCTCTGCTATTGGAAGGAATAAGCTCTCTATTTCTTTATATCTATATGGATTCTTCAGAGAAATGCGTCATTTTGTTCAGAATACATCTGAACGCCGATGTTTCTCTGCTAATTGGAGGGAATAAGCTCTCTCTATATCTTTATATCTCTATGCGTTGAACACTTAATATACAGGTCTGGATGATCCTTAAAAAACGGGATCGTATTAACATATTCAGCTTGAACAACGATTGCGAATTAGCCATTAAAAGTCGTCTACTTTCAGGAAAAATCATGAGAGTGTCATGCAATTGATCGAATGCGAAATATTTGATGAAACAAAGAAGATTATTATTATTTCCCTTGAACAGTCAAAAATACCAAGGAGTAGATAATGATAAAAGCTGCAACAACTAAAAAACAGTTACGCCATTATATTGAATATACAAAAAAGTTTTTTTTCTTCAAAAAGATGAATATGAAACGGATACACTGATTTATTATTGTATGATATTCTTTTTTTATTTCCCTTATTATTCAATTAAAAGCGCGGTCATTTTATATTGTTTATCTTGAATGGCAGCCATTTTAACTACATTACTGACGTCATCAAGCTGGTTGAATGTTTCTTCTCAGTTGAGTAGTGTCCAGGTACTATTCTAATGGTCGGTGAGTATATTGCAAGGAAGATTTCATTGTTTATCTCATATTCCTTGCGTGGCAGCTATTTTAATTACGTTTATAACTTTCCGAGGAGGTTGAACAATTTTTTCTTTGTTATTATAAGATCGTGACTTTACTCCTAGTTTATTTTGTTATATTCTTCTGATATATTATTAGTTGATGTCAGATGAAGTGCCTTAAGCACCCTAAAATGAAGATGCAGTCCTCTACCTAAACGGAGTTTTCAGTCCCCGTCCTTGCTGTAAGAAAAAACAATTCACTAAGAGAATAATGATTCAATAGCATATATCAGAAATCTCCTTGTGAATCATCATGTCCACCCTTTGTTAAAATACATGATATATATTTTTATATGTCCAAGAGTTCACCTGAATGGTTGAAACTTGATACAAATTCAAAGTTTTGAACAACTTTTAAAAGCTTTTTCTCTGATAATCCCAAAACTGCAAAGTTTGCTCTGGAACCACGCAGCCGAAGTCGTGAAGTGTTTTCCATCCTTGTCACCATAATGTGCGAAATCGCTCAGAATAATAATTAAACAGTTTAAAAAGTTCGAGAAGATTTGAACGGAAATTGATTATGTTTTATTGTTTCATCATTTATACTCAATGGAATTTTATTTTTCATCTTTAATATTTTAATATGTACGTTATTTACTTGTTATTAGAATTTGTGGTTTTTAAAGGGAAAATAATTTTAAACTAAAATGTGTATTAATGTTTTTATGAAACACAATTTTTCTTTTTATTATCTGTTATTTATATATATAATTATGCTTATGTATATTTTAAATAGAATAGAGACCTTGTTGATGAAAACAAGCTAATATGGGTAATTCTAAAAGTTGTTACAAATGCACTCGAGGCCATGTAAATGTCTCAATAAGTGGAAGACAATGTCCATGATTAAATACCACAACTGCCAGAACACTTTGACTATTCAATCTAAACAACTTATTCATTCAAAAAGGGGTGGACTTCTGAAAACTTGTTTCATGGCATGGATAGCTCATGAACTGGCATGCGCATAATTTAGAAAAAAAGAAGATTGTCTTTTCATGAAATATTTAAAATAAGTCTAGACAAATGAAATCCAGGTGCTAAATTGTATCATATCAAAACGGTACTGAAAAATAATATACATAATATGGCTTTAAATGACAATATACATTAAAATACCTTTAGGTTCCACGTTTCGATTGCAGAAAAGTTTTTCTGCATGCGATATGTCGGAAAAACAAATTCAGACCCTAATATTTTATTAATTTATTAAGTGATTTGTGATTTTTACCTCCGCCGAAGGAGGTATTGTTTTTACTGGCGTTGGTTAGTTGGTTTGTTAGTTTGTTGGTTTATTGGTTGGTTGGTTTGTTTGTCAGCAGGATAACTCAAAAAGTACAGAACGGATTCGGATGAAACTTTGTGGACTTGTTAGAAATGCCAAAAGGGACAATGATTAAATTTTGGCATCTCTGAGTGCAGAATTAAGATGCAAAATGAGCTAAATCTAATGAATATTTCAAGTTAACCTACTCTGCCATAGATGTCGCTGTGCTGTGAAATCGGGTGCCGTGAGCGTCTTCCTCTCGGAATTTCCGTCGAGGGGAACCCCCCCCGTCCCTCTACGCCGCCTCAGTCGTGAAAAATCCGCCTCAGAAGGCTCATAAGGACCCCGTGACGGCGGCGGAGGTTTGCACTCTCTGAGTGACAATCAGCGCCGCCGATTCAGCACCGCCATTCAGCGCCATCCAATTCAGCGAACGGCCGATTCAGCGCCAGCCAATTCAGCGCCGCTGATTCAGCGCCAGCCAATTCGGCACCAGCCAATTCAGCGACGGCCGATTCAGCGCCAGCCTCAATGACTTTGATTTTAAAAAATCAGACCTTTTTCAAAGAAAATTATGTTTTCTGTAGCCAGTACAATGGTCAAACCTGGAACAAGATAATTGTCTTGCAGAAGTACAACAGCAATATGGTATTGGGGTTTCAAACCCACCTACATTGTAAAAATACGAGTAAAGAAACCCTCAAATCCATTTTGTGCCCATTGGGTTCTCGGGTCCCGCCAGCCGCAACAATGGGGTATTGGGGTTTCAAACCCATCGCAAATTGTAAAAATACGAGTAAGGAACCCCTCAGATGCCATTTTGTGCACCTTGGGCCTTCGGGTTGTGCCAGCCGTAACATGGGGTATTGGGGCTTCAAACCCTTCGCCACTTGTAAAAATACGAGTAAGGACCCCTCAAATGCCATTTTGTGCACCTTGGGCCTTCGGGTTCCGCCAGCCGTAACAATGGGGTGTTGGGGTTTCAAACCCATCGCAAATTGTAAAAATACGAGTAAGGAACCCCTCAAATGCCATTTTGTGCACCTTGGGCCTCGGGTTCCGCTAGCCGAACAATAGGGTATTGGGGCTTCAAACCCTTCGCCACTTGTAAAAATAGAGTAAGGAACCCCTCAAAGCCATTTTGTGCACCTGGGCCCTCGGGGTTCCGCTAGCCGGAACAATAGGATATGGGGCTTCAAACCCTTCGCCACTTGTAAAAATACGAGTAAGGAACCCCCAAATGCAATTTTGTGCACCTTGGCCTTCGGGTTCCGCCAGCCGTACAATGGGTGTTGGGGCTTCAAACCCATCGCAAATTGTAAAATACGAGTAAGGAACCCCTCAAACGCCATTTTGTGCACCTTGGGCCCTCGGGTTCCGCCAGCCGGAACAATGGGTATTGGGGTTTCAAACCCTTCGCAATTGTAAAAATACGAGAAAGGAACCCCTCAAATGCCATTTTATGCACCTTGGGTCTCGGTTCCGCCAGCCACAAAAATGGGGTATTGGGGTTTTAAACCTTCGCTTTTAAACCATTGTTCCGGCTGGCGGAACCCGAGGGCCCAAGGTGCACACAATGGCATTTGAGGTTTTTTTACTCGTATTTTTACCAATGTAGGTGGGTTTGAACCAAAATACCCCATTGTTGTTGAATACTTCTGCAAACAATTATCTTGTGCCAAGTTTGACCATTGTACTCCTAAAGAAAACATAATTTTCTGTGAAAAAGGTCTGAATTTTTTAAATACAAAGTCATTGAGATGGCGCTGAATCAGCCGGCGCTGAATTGGCTGGTGCTGAATCGGCCGGCGCTGAATCGGCCGGCGCTGAATCGGCGGTGCTGAATCGGCCGGCGCTGATCTTCGGTGCTGAATGGGCGGCGCTGAATCGGCGGCGCTGAATTGTACCGTACCCCTCTGATGTATATATGCCTTATTTAAATATATTTACATCTTTTTTTTTTTAAAATAAAAATCTTTTTAATAAAACCGTCACTATTGAAAAATTAGGTGTTTGTTTGTTTTTTGTTTATTCAAAAGACGAAATAAAATAATATTACACACATTTGGAGGCCGTAGAGTGCTTTTTCACATTTGTTGTGATTTGCTAGAGAAAAAAAGTGAGGACTGTTATTCTTCATCCATCACGGTATTGCAATCGTTTAAAAAATATAAATAAAAAGATCTCTTCGAAATAATAATAAAAGTAAAGTTGTATTTTGTTGACATAAATATAACATCATGACAACTCAGTTTGCATTTATTTATATTTTGGACCAAAGCTGGACAAAAAAGCAATGGAACTTTTGCTTAACAAATTTGAAAGAGGGACTTCGGAGTTAAACTAGGAGGTGATGTCCAGCAATTTCGAAGTTTAGAATGACCTGAAGAAAATTAACACAAGCATCTGACGTCAAGAAGGTCCCTCACATTTACCGATTGCAAAATCGTACAGAGGTATCAGATATCATTCATCATCTCCTTGATCAACCATATGTGAGTCCTCACTTATTTGAGTCAGAGTAACTCGTTTTCCGTGTTCAAAAGTCTGTCTCCCTTTTTTGTTGCTTCGGCATATTCAATCGTCACCCTTAAATGAAGAAAACATGTTTCCTGCCATTTTTTTATTTAGAAAACCTACTTTATTGTAATGTAACAAAAACCATTAAAAACATTTTATTTCTTATATACCTCAAGATTTCCGATGATGCTCACTCCTAACTAACTACATATATATGACAACAATGTAACAAAAAGCTCTAAAGAAGAGTGAAAATGTATTATTTTGTATGTACCTATACTTGTGGTGCGTCAAAATTAAAAGTAAATATGTTATATATGTATACTTTTTGAAATAAAAAAAGGAAAGATTATTACTACAACAATGTAATGAATGATGTAAATAAATTCTCTGGGCTATATTATAGGGATGGGACAATTCAGCGCCGCCGACTCAGCGCCGCGATTCAGCGACAGCCAATTCAGCGACGGCGATCAGCGCCAGCCGATTCAGCGCCGGCTGATTCAGCGCCAGCCAATTCAGCACCAGGCCAATCAGCGACGGCCAATTCAGCGCAGCCTCAATGACTTTGAATTTAAAAAAATTCAGACATTTTTCAAAGAAAATTATGTTTTCTGTAGCAAGTAAAAATGGTCAAAACCTGGAACAAGATAAGTGTCTTGCAGAAGTATTCAACAGCAAATATGGTATTGGGTTTCAAACCCACCTACATTGGTAAAAATACGAGTAAAGAAAACCCTCAAATGCCATTTTGTGACCTTGGGTCCTCGGGTCCCGCCAGCCGCAACAATGGGGTATTGCGGTTTCAAACCCATCGCAAATTGTAACAATACGAGTAAGAAACCCCTCAAATGTCATTTTGTGCCCATTGGGTTCCTCGGGTCCGCCAGCCGCAAATAATGGGGTATTGGGGTTTCAAACCTTCGCCAATTGTAAAAATACGGAGTAAGGAACCCCCTCAAATGGCCATTTTGTGCCCCTTGGGTCCTCGGGTTCCGCCAGCCGCAAAAATGGGGTATTGGTGTTTCAAACCCATCGCCAAATTGTAAAAATACGAGTAAGGAACCCCTCAAATGACATTTGGTGCCACCTTAGTTTCGGGGTCCCGCAAGCGCAACAATGGCATTGAGGGG
>CP045890.1:26458391-26525647 GCA_013387185.1 Caligus rogercresseyi
TTGGTTGTCACAGGAGAACTCAAAAGTACGAATGATTTTTTTGTGATTTTGACTGTGAAGACGTGTATTTTTTTACTCTTCATTAGTAACGTAGTGTTCGAGTGTTCTAAGTGTGATTTACCCCTTTTTATCATTGTAAAGAGAGGCTTAAGTGCAAAAGGACTGTTTTTCGGACTCTTTAATTGGAATTTATACCCTCGAAGACCCGGATTCGTGGATTCTTCACTGTTTCGAGGGTATTATAAAGGAGTCTTTGTTTTCATTACTCCTTTATTGATGTAAACAAACGCTGTTTCCATCATATTCCTGATCGCGGTTTTCCCCCTTCTAATTGGATAGCTTTCTGTGTCTCTATAGTGTCTCTATTAGTGTTCTGAGCTCATTATCCGTGGACTTTTTCATCGTCACCTACTGTGCCGGAGAAAGGATTCCGAGGATTCTTCTAAATCACTTAAGTGAGGCGAGGTTTCGTGTGAAGATTGATGGTGAGAACATTGCGTTAATTTTTCAACAACATGAATGGATCATCACCTGGAAGTAATAAAATATCTACTTCTAATTATTTAGAAGCTCTGAAGAAGAACTTAGCTGCTAAGGCAGTGAAAAGCAAAGTAATTATTGACTTTAAGTCGGTAACAGAAGAAGGATTCCCGGATAGACCAACGAATAAGGATGTAGAGAAGACTGTTTTTGACATATTGAAGTTAAATTCTAATACTATTGAAAGAATTCGTGTTTGCCCAGGTTATAAAAATACTATATTAATAGATTTGAAAAATGAACTGAATATTGGAACTACTTTTGCCCATGTCGAAGACGATTTCATCATTCGAAATGCTGACGGCGTGTTTAAAGGATTGAAAGGAACCATCAGAGGTCTGAAAGCGCAGAGAAAAGATGAGTTTGGTAATCCTCTTATATATGAAAAAAATATCATTATTCACTCACCTCATGAAGATATTTCAACGGATGATATTGAGGGAGTGATAAAAGAGTATGGAGCCATCAAAGCACCTCTAAGAGAATGTTGCTTTCGAGAAGGGAGACTTAAGGGCCTAATGAACGGAGATATTTCTGTAAAAGTCACTTTGTCAAGCGAAATACCCGGTTTTTTGTCAATTAAAGGCCATAAAACTAGAATATCATACATGGGACAAGAAAAGTGGTGCGCAAAATGTTTTGAACCTGGGCATTTTGCCCGAGAATGTACGAACAAATTTGTCAAATGGCGTGATTATGAAAAACAATTGAAGAACGATAGAAGCAATGAGAATGAAAGTAACAAATCAATTTATATTTCCAATGCAACGCCAGTACTCAATGAAGAAGAACATACTCAAAAAGTAGATGTCGTTGAGGACCAGACTTCAAAGGAGAAACAAGTAATGAATAGAGAGTTTGTCAAGGAAAACATTAATTCATCTTGCACAATGGATGAAATTTCTTCAGAAAATAGTAAAAAACAATCAGCCAATGAACTGTCTGGATCGGTGGCTCCTACTTCATCGAATGAGGACTGTGTTGTTGAGTCCCTATCTGTAGGGACTGAATGTTTGAATGAAAAGGAAGTATCACCTGGTAAACTTGTGAACAAAGTAAAAAATATAGATTCGCCAGATTCTTCAATGAGTCTAAATAAACAATCAGGTAAACGTAGTAAGCCTGATACATCCCCATCTCCAGATGAACTCAACAACCGTTTTAAACAATTGAAAAACTGAGTTTTGTGTTCTTGGTTACTATTTCCATACATATTAATTATCTATCTTTTACATGAGAAGACTTCATATATATCAAATCAATCTTCATCATTCCAAAGCGGCTGAGGCTGAGCTAAGACTAAGAGATACTAAGTTCGACATTGCTCTTATCCAAGAACCTCTTCTGGGACAAAATTCAGCACTTCAATTCTCTAACAGTCCAACCAAAATGACAATAGGCAAATCAGGAGGAAGGGCTTGCATTCGTGTGGACAAGCAAATACCCTTCTGGGGAGTGGATGCATTTTGTGATAGGGATATAACTACTGTCCTAATTGAACAAACATGTATGGTACAACATGGATCAACCTTACTTTCACAAAAAATGAATGTGTACTATTGTTCAGTCTACTTTGATATCAATATTGAGTTTGGAGCGCAACATAAATTTCTCGCCTTACTTGACTTCTGCAAGGGTCAAAATAAACCATTGGTAGTGGGATGCGACTCCAATGCACACAGCCCACTCTGGGGTTCCTCTGACGTTAATCGCCGGGGCGGTGCTCTCGAGGAAATTATTGAGCAGTTCAATTTATGTGTTGAAAACATTGGAACCGTTCCAACTTTCAATTCAGGGAGAGGCTCAAGCCATATTGATATCACAATCACAAATAGTACATTCAATCAACGAATGCAAGTTTTTGAGTGGCGAGTGGATGATGAATACTCACATAGTGATCATGCTTACCTTCAATTTTCTACAGGAAGCTATACACCAATTATTGAGCAATGTCGTAATCTCATTAAAGCTGACTGGAAGAGATTTACTTTTGAATTAGCAAAGGAGTCAGCAAAGCTACCTAACCCTTTGACCAGTAGTTTGGAAACCTCATCTCAGGCCTGGACAGAAGCTGTCCAAAGGACTCTAAATATGGTCGCACCCCTTAAGCCAGCAAGAAGAATTAGACCAGTCCCATGGTGGAATGAGAGTCTTGAATCTCTTAGAAAACACGTTCAAAACATTTTACGTCGTGTTCGACGTGGCAAAGGGGGGCAACGCCTTAGGGATGCCCTTAAAAAGAAAACGAGGGACTATACAAATCTTCTCAAAAAATCGAAGAAACTTAGTTGGCGGGAATACTGTAGCCGATTAGATGATTTAGGGGATGTATCTAAGATTGTCCGTACTGTGAAGCCAAGCTCAACTGCTACCATCGGTTTAATTGTTGATGAAGATGGAGAATTGGCTGAAACTTCTGAAGCGTCTCTAGAAAACCTACTGTCCTACCACTTTCCTGGGGGAGAAATGTCTCCAAACTCAGACATTGTACGTGATGCATGGTCGGTTACTCCACTTAAAGAGCATGATGACCTAGAAGGTATCATCACTTTGGAGAAGCTTGGGACTTCCATTAATTCATTTAATAGTTACAAAGTTGCAGGACTCGACGACATCTCTCCTTGTGTACTCAAGTGTCTTCCACTCGAAATGTTAGAGTATTTACGAATTCTTTTTGTCCGCTCATTGCGTCTCAATGAGATTCCTTTGTTGTGGCGAAGGATGAGAGTAATCTTTGTTTCTAAGCCAGGCAAGGATTCATACACGGATCCAAAATCTTTCCGTCCCATTACGCTTTCTAGTTTTGTCCTCAAAACACTAGAGAGGCTGTTGCAGTGGCATCTCCAGGAAAGATTACCCTCGTATCTTTTCCAGCAACATGCCTTCACTATAGGACGATCTACTGACTCAGCTCTTTCTGTGGTGTCAAATATCCTTGAAAAAGCTGTATATGATAAAAAATTTGCTCTTGCGGTAAGTCTGGACTGTACTGGAGCTTTTGACAACATATCATTTGCAGGAGCCTTAAAAGGGCTTCAAGACTTGGGGGTAGACCCTGAAGTTTTTTCCTGGTATGATAATATTCTTAGAGGCAGAATTGTTAGTAGTACAATAAGGTCAACTACCAAAACAGTGCGTCCCACAAGAGGCAGTCCACAGGGAGGAGTTCTCTCCCCAGTAATATGGAATATAACCATAAATGACTTATTGGTCAAATTCAAGGATACGGAGGTCAAAGTGGTTGGATATGCTGATGATATTCTACTGGTTATATCTGGACTTGACCCAAAGACCATGGTTCAGAGCATGAACCGAGCCCTTTCTGTTGTTGAACAATGGGGTGGGTCAAATGGATTAAAATTCAACCCTACAAAAACTGTCGCAACGGTTTTTACACGTAAGACGAAGCATCCGATCTCATCCTGGCATGACCTTCATATGGCCCATCAAGTGATTCCGTACTCCAATAAAATTAAGTATCTTGGAGTCATATTAGACTCTAAGCTGAGGTTTCAGGAACATATTAGAATAAAAGTTTCAAAATCCAAGAGACTACTTCATGCTACCAAGAGGATGATTGGTCAAACGTGGGGTCTGGGTCCAAGACAAGCTCTTTGGGTATATTTTAGTGTGGTTAGACCGGCAATCACGTATGGAGCTCATGTGTGGGCTCATAACCTTACAGTAGGCCAGCAAACTCTCCTTGACAAGGTTCAAAGATTAGCCCTTCTTAATCTCTGTCATCCCATGAGATCCACACCAACAAGGGGATTGGAGGTTTTCTTTGGAATAATTCCATTATTTCTTGAGGCAAAAAGAGTAGGAACCATGGCGCACCTTCGAGTCTCTGATACTTTTGATAATACTTCAGAATGGAACCATCTTAAAACCAAAAGTATTCCTTCAGGTTTTGCTTATAGCAAGGTGCTATCAAGACTGTTTCCGGTCATGGACAAGGACAATATCGTCCGCAAGAAAGTGTGGGACTCAGATGTTCTTGAGACTGGATTTGCTCACCGAGTCAATATTTTTACTGACGGGTCGAAAAATAAAGAAGGAGTTGGTTCTGGTTACATCGTCACCAAGGGAGAATTTGTAGTTAAAGAAGAGTCTATAAGCCTATCGCCCTACAACACTGTGTTCCAGGCTGAAATCCTAGCCATCAAGGAAGCTCTTTCTTGGATTAGGAATAACCCCAAGAACTGGGAACCTTGTGGATTTTGTATTTGGACGGACTCTCGAGCGGCCATTGAAGCTCTACGGTCAGTCGAAACAAATAGTGCCCTTGTCAGAGACACCAAATACTCATTGAGGTCTATTGCAAAGGAGGTACCTCTCTCTCTCTCCTGGGTAAAAGGCCATAGCAATATTACTGGAAATGAGGTAGCTGACATGCTAGCCAAATCGGGAGCAGTCAAAAGAGCTCCAACATGTGCAGTTGGTGCCCCCTTAGTTTATTATAAAAGGGTGGTATCTACCTTCTACGAAAAAGAATGGCAAAAACTTTGGTCTGGTTTGACGTATTGTCGTCAGAGCCGAACTATGATGCCCAATGTTCAGATGAATAGATGGCAGCGGCTCCTAAATTTTTCTAAAAGAAAACTAAACGCCCTGGTTCAATTTATGACGGGCCATTGTCTCCTCCGAAGGCACTTGCATGTAATGCATCCATCGCAAAGTCCACTGTGCAGAGCTTGTGGTGAAGCGGATGAAGATCCAATCCATTTGGCTCGTGACTGCCCATGTTTTGAGTTGGAAAGAATAATTTTTCTCAAGAGGAACGAGGATTCTGGAGACCAACCAATCTCCAATCAGTATAATTTCATTGTTGGTACAAGAATTGGAGATTGGCTCACTACCACGCCATCTTTGAATAATGGTCAGGACGGATCGACATAGATGACCGGATTGGTCACTATTGCGAGGGCACCATAAGTTTAATTTCATTTTACATGTGCCCGTTCTGTTATTTATTGATTGTAAATACGGAGTAGCAATAAAAAAAAAAAAAAAAAAAAAAAAAAAGTACGGAACGGATTCGGATGAAACTGTGTGGAGTTGTTGGAAATGCCAAAAGTAACAAGTGATTAAATTTTGGCATCTCTGAGTGCAGAATTAAGATGCAAAATGAGCTAAATACTAATAAATATTCAAGTTAGCCTACTTTGCCAATAGATGTCGCTGTGCTGATAAATCGGGTGCCGGGAGCGTCTTCCTCTCGGAATTTCCGTCGAGGGGAACCCTCCCCCGTCCCTCTAGGCCGCCCCAGTCGTGAAAAATCTGCCTCGGAAGGCTCATAAGGACCCCGTGACGGCGGAGGTTTGCACTCTCTGAGTGTATATATGCCTCTAGTTTAAAATATTATCACTTGAAAAAAACTACTACTTTCATTCACTGGCCTAACAACTCTGCATTGCGCAGTTTATGATATTTAATATCACCAATATAATAAGCTCGGCAGAAGAAGCTTCAAAGCCCCAGATTAAATGGCTTTGCATAAGCTTCAGAGACTCTTAATGCATTTAATCTAATAATTTTACATAATAATATATAAAAGTGTTTATATATCGCCCATCCAGGCTTATATAATGATGGTAGAGCACGCCAAATAAATATAATTTGATGTATTGGCAGTAGATATGTTCAGATCATTCTTATCATCTTAAAAAAATTATAGTCAAAACTACATATTACTTTTGTTTGCCTATATGGTTCGATAGAATTGCATCCAATAGGATATAAATAAGCATTATAGCATTAAAATTAGTCATCGAACCTAGGATATTATCAATGAGGTAGACCAAAATGACCATCCCCTCTCGGGATTCGAAACTGCACCTCCAACATTAAGAATTG
Source organism: Caligus rogercresseyi (assembly GCA_013387185.1). Taxonomy (NCBI): domain Eukaryota; kingdom Metazoa; phylum Arthropoda; class Copepoda; order Siphonostomatoida; family Caligidae; genus Caligus; species Caligus rogercresseyi. The sequence goes on from CP045890.1 coordinate 26,464,788, forward strand.
AACATGCCTTAACACTCACGGCAATCGAGCTCCCTTTTTTGCCTATATGGTTCGATAGAAATTACTTTTTAAGTTTGCAATATGCATTTTTATGATCGACAAAACCCACTTGGAAGTTTTTCGGCTTGTATTTCGGCACAAATAGTATTAGAAAGGCTTAGGCTAAATGTCTTATATATATATAAATAGGCGTAGGAGAGATGTTTAGTTTGGGGGGGGGCAGCATTCAATTTGCCCTAATTTTAACAAGAACTGTTAAATCGGTGAAAAAATAATCGAATGAAGAAAGCTATATGGATTAATATTTTCTTTATAGTAATTGTATACTGTTCATTACATTATAGTTGTTTTGTTATACTTCAAAATCCGATTGCTTTCATAATTTCATTTTTTTTCTTCAACAGAAATGCCCGAATACTTCAATCAAATTGCTCGAATTTATAACTCACTCAATTTAAGAATAAATTAAGTTACGTTGAAAAAAAATAATGCTATTAATAATTGGTATTTAATGAATCAGTATAAAAAGAAAGAATACAAAAACTTATTAATTCATGCTGTATAAAGTTACTTAATAAAATATTATCTGATAGATTTGTATCCTTTGGTATAAAGTGTTTTTTATGTGTATGTTAAAATTGTCAAAATATATTATGCATATATTTTATTATAAAATATATTAGGAAGAAATAGAATAAGAAAGGAAGGACCAGGAAGAAACGATTCAAAATAGAATAGGAAAAAAAATAGCCAAAAACATGTATATTGCACGCAAAATAGTTAACGGCAAACGCTTGACTGCCCAATTCAAATTTCTACCAGAAAAGTGTTCTTGATGCTCCGTGCGAGGATCATGAAGATATTATATTCAATCCTCCATGCTTTCCCATTATATTGTTCTACGTATCTTAAGAGACTTTATTCTTCTAAATGTTCCTAAAATAACTGGAAAATGATTGCTCCCATAGTTATCTTAGGATTAAATTCTAATCTGCGGACAGATCTCCGAAAACCAAAGCAATTGATTTTGCGCTTTCGAGTTGCAAGAGCTATATCGCTTAATTTTGTTACATAGTGTAATCATTCTGGTTTCATCCAAAAATAAAGGAATTTGTGTAACCAACGCACAAAGATGTGTTTATTGTTGAAATGTGAGAACTACTATTATGGAAGCTTATATATATATATATATATATATATATATATATATATATATATATATATCCTTATGGTAAATAATTTGTTAATTGTGGGAATATGATATTTGTTTAAAATTTATCTAAAACAATAATAATCACATTATACATACCTCACACATAACTAAATAAACATTTTTTCTTGGGTTGTTTCAAGAAACGCGGCAATTCCTTATACGATAATACTTTTGATAGTTTTTAACCCTTTAAACGCCAACGTTCCCTTTTGGGAAATATTTTTTCAAGTTCTTTGCATGGCGTCATATCAATAAAACAAAATTGAACGAATTTATATTATTAATTAAATCTTAGAAAACAAAATGTATTATTTGTATATAAACGAAAAAAGATTTTTATACTTGTTTGAGGGCTGTGAAACTCTGAGTTTATTAAGTTGTTGACTTATCTTTAGATAATAAGAAAAATAGGGGTAAAACTGGTATTATTACTATTTCATAACTATTTTGATAAGCAAATACACTAAAGATTTATATGAACATTTTTTAAATAATAGTAATATTTTTGTAGACTAAAATCGACTTTTCAAATGATGCTCCCAAAAGGGAACGTTGGCGCCTATGATTACTAATTTTCATGATCTACGTTTTTGCGTATATTTTTTTTTTCATTTCGGTTTACAAACGTGTGTACATATAAGTACAATAACTATAAAAGACAAATGTGTGTTATAATTATTTATAATGGAGGACAGAGTTGAAGGATAAGTTTTATTAATATTATAATTCGTTTTATGAATCAAATGATTTAGAGAATATATTAAATATCTCCCATGACTTCCTCAGTTGCGCTTATGGGGAAATCGAAGACGCCAAAGTAAGGAAATCGAGATTGTAGTTCTATTTCCATCGATTAGGGGATGGATATACCTAGTGAAGAAGAAAATGACGACGATTATCTGCATCAAGACTCCATTCTTGGTGAAGTAACTGGAGACATTGACAATTATATGGCTACTCCCAATTAGACTAATCTAAAGTTTTGAAATATTACCCATATACAACATACTTAAAGAAAAATGTTTCCAGTGTGGTGGTTTTTACGAAAGACTTGGCGTCTTCCATCGCGGATTACTAGGTGCAAAACATTATATGAGGACCAAGTCAGTAAGATTCGGCTATAAGATTTGGATGATGTGTAGCTTCGAATGATATCCATAGAATTTCGATATTTAATCCGGGAAACACGAAACCAGGAAGACATTTAGAGCGTATATTTATTAAATGGGTGGGTAAATATTCGCAACTATCTATTATCATCATATATATGCTCAAAAACGGTGGTGAAATCTTTTTATTCTTGCACTCAATTTGTCGGTTGTGGGGGTATTTAAGTGTTATTCGTTGGTCAACCAAAACGATAAAATGAGCCGTCTACAATTTAGGAGGGATATTGACTCTGATACAACGTCAAAATGATCGAGTGCCTCTTGGAGGACGTACTTCTTAGCCCAACAGAGTTCACGGAATAAACCATTATTTGTGATCATGTACTCATTAAAGATGTGTCTTACATCAGAAAAATATTATAATTCAATATACAAAGTTTATTAAAAGATTGCAAAAGGCATGTGGTCATTTGTATAACAACAATTAAAAGTTCATTGTCGAGTAAAAATGTTGAAAAGGATATATAAAGGAAATATAATAAATAATAATAATAAAATATACAAAATTGTAGTACAAAGGCGCCAACGTTCCCATTTTGGGAACATACTAAAAACGTAACTTAGAATTCAGTCAGCTAAATTCCCTTTTGGGTACATTCAATAATGTAAAAAGATGATTATATTTCATATTTGAATATAATCGGATGACAATTCACGGAGCCGCGTGTAAGGAGTTAAAGATAAAATCTAGAGACTTTTTTCAATTTGCAGCATGATGCATAAACATAACGAAGCTTAAGTAAAAACTTCTCATGCATATATAAAAAGCACTAAATCTTCTTAAAAATACATGTTCACATTTAATCAAATCTTATTTAAACTCGTCAGAAGTGAAGTTTCTTTTGGTGTATATGTTTTCTCTCCTTTCTTTCTTTTCCAAGTGAATGCTCATTCATTAAAAAAGAAAAAACTTAGACTAGATATCAGAAAAAGAATAATCAAAAAGTCGAAACTCTTTTTTTCATTCAATTATCATTATTTGAGTTGATTGGCAAAAACGTACGAAAGAGAAACAGAAAAATACCTATCAACATATTTTCTGCCAAATGTTTTTATCGTTCCTTATCTCTATTTTTTGAAAATATCATGTTAAAAAGGCAATTTTTCTGTCTACTGAGGTATTTTATTTTTATCAAAAAGTTAATGAAATAAAGAATTATGAGCATCCAAAAAAAGTTAATATTTATTGTATAAATATAAATTTAGTTAAAAATATATATAGCTTGATTGTTACACTTTTTTAATGTACTATGTATATATAAATAGATAATTAGTTGGTATATTAATATGATTTTGTTGTTTGTGTAAATTTTGTTTAGTCATATTTTTTATTGCTTGATATATGTAATGAATTGCGTTTGACTTATGTTTAGAGTATTAATTTTAATCTTTAATATCTTTTTATATATACTGTTATATACAATTACTCTAAATGAATAAAGTCATTTATATATATAAGAGATGGAGATCCAGTAGAGTCGTTGACTCTCCTGGTAGGGATCATGATCGTATCCTCTCCTAGGAGTGAATACAATCGCGATTTATATAAGAATAATCAATGACTCTCCGCTAGATTCAATGGGATATCTTTAATGCTATATTTTTATTCATTTCCAAATGAATACAATTATGTGGAGCCTAGGAAACTAGTAGGTATGCTTGGTATATTAAGAAAGGCCATCACAGGAGACGACAAATGGTTTATGTATCTATAAAGGGTCCTCACAATTGACCGTCTTTTCCTTCAAAGTCAAAACCAAGAATGCTAATATAGAAACGTGTGGACGAATAACAAATAAACCTATTTATAATTAGAACGGGATAATTGACTTTTTATTTGAAACGTAAGTGATGTACACAAATTTGATACGTTGGCAAATCAAATAAACTGAATATTAACAAAGGATCTACAGCAACTATTAGATCTTATAATTTCATAGTGATAGTCTTTTTAGATATTTGTAGGATGTATAAATAATGATAAAATATTATGTTGCATAGCTTTAAAAAATCTATCATCCTTTGCATTGCCGTAAACTATTATATATTCAAGGAAGGTGAACTCGTTATCTATCTCTGCAATTTTAGACTCGAAGACCTCATATTGTACTAATTCAAACTCTAAAGGATTATACAAAAATATAAACTACTTTAAAATCATAAGTATTGATCATTTGATGCTTTTGGTTATAACCAATGAACTACAAATTTATATAAAAAATGCTTAGAGGGTTGGTTGAAATCAGTGACGTGCAGTCAGGAAATGCAACATTTTCTAAATAATTCTAATAACCTTAGTTGAAATTTTTTGATTTGATTGCTGATAATGAAAATTTGTTGTTTTAGGGATATAAAGAAACTATTTTGTATTATAACAATGATGGATAGAACGAGTGTTGTCAACAGAAGTTGTACATGTTTCAACCATAGAGATATAAAGATATAGAGAGCTTATTTGCCTCAATAGAAGAGAAACATCGTTCAGCTGTATTATGTGCCCAATATAAACAATGTAATTTGATCTATGTCATCGTAAGCAATTATAGAGATAGAAAGATTTGTTTATATTGGGTACAAAAACGTAGTCCACTGAAGAATCTAATAAGCCTTCTATGTCTTTATATCTCCATGATTTAAACTCGGTGTTATATCAATAAATACCTAAAAAGAAAAGCGTGCCTACAATGCACACAGACACACAGGTACCCATTGTTTCTGCGTCAGAAATACTATACATTATATGCAAGGAATACTAAAAACTACCTGGAAAGGAAAGTGAAAATTGTAGCTCCCAAGTTAAGGCCATGATACATTGATTCACATAGCAATAGCTTTAAAAGCTTTATATGTATGTTTAGTTTGAATGAGTTATTTTCACTTTAATAATTCATAATTCAACGATCAGAAAGTAGCTATTATCTTCAACAAAAATGAATAACGAGTGTGAGATATATTTAATACTCTTTATTTATCAATATTAATTTCCACAATAGAAAATATAATATTATTTACAAACGGTACATAGTTTAACAATTACAAACAAGTAATTCAAGATTATATGTTTTCATTGTGAAATAGATTGTAAATTTGCATTTTTTCTTTTCAAATTCAAAATGACGATCTTTGTTTTCACTCAAACGACACTGCCACCTTAAACTTTTAGTTTTGAAGGTGCCAAGAGTTTCAGACCAGAGGATCTTGAAGAGGTTACAGCGGGGTTCGAGTTGCGTTTGAGGGCGGCTCCGGTCCGGTTCGGCTTGAGGTTGAGCCAGACTTTTTCTTCTACAGAATGATCACCTTCCGCCACCGCGACCCCGATAGTATTTGCCTTTTCTGCCCCTGTTACAATATGAAAAATTAATAATAGGCATATGGGTTATATAATATTTAACGTCACAGGTAACTGTCTATTATATTTTATCACTACCTTAACATCATTTAATTAAAAACAGATGATGTAATATTAATTACATTACTAAAAACAAACTCAATAACAAAATAAAATAAAGGTATAGCTACGATACTACAGGGTGTACGCACAAATCGTGCACAAATAACCTAAAGTCTGATATTTACAGTTGTAGCCTAAACGAATGGGACCACAGTAATATTATTTATAACCTAATTGTGCATTAGGACATTGTCTCTCAAATGTGTTAGTGACATTTCTTTATGGCGACCTGTTGTTTGCCGGACAGGTAAGGTCAGATTCGACCTTGATTTTTAGTATGGCAAAAAAGGTATGGTTGATTACTTCTGAAACTAGTTGAACAATTATGTAAAGCTTCTTAGAATCATCAGATGATTCATTATAAAGTGATTGCACCCATTTGAAAGTTTCAGCATGAATATAAGGCCACTGAATTAAAAAAAGGTCAGAACCACTTCAATTTTTACTGCATCAAAGAGGTTTTCACTTTTTTACAATATTTTTTCTTAAAAAGTTCCGCTGCTTTTGCTTGTATCAAATAGAAAAGAAAAAAGTAAACAAAATTCGTTTTTGAGCTTCTCTCTATCTTCTCTTGTTCCGGAAATATGGAGGCACAACGGATCAGGATTGCTGCTCTCTTGGAGGCAAATTTGCCGGTGTCAGTCATCGTGAACAAGGAAGGCTGCTCAAGACGCCTTGTTTACAAGATCAAGGCCTTTTGTCAAGCGGGGAAGGACTGGAGAGGAAGACTGGAAGGGGTGGGCATAATAAGAAGCTGGATGAACCCACTTTGACAAGGATCAAGTCCAAAATCGAAGAGAATCCGGATATCTCAAAAGGACGCTTGGCAAGGACGTTGGACTGTCCAAGACAACAATCCAAGTTGCTACCAAGGTCCTAGGCTTTCATAGCTATGTCAAGAGACATCGCCACCTCCTCAGAACCAAAACCAAGGCCACAAGAGTGGAAAAAGGACTCAAAATCTTAAGTTGGATGAAGAGAAATCCAGGTGTGGTGCGTGTTTTTAGCGACGAGAAGTTCTGGGTCGTTGATCAAGGTCGGAATGCTAAGAACGACCGCTACCTTGCTCTGAGCCCCCAGAATCCCCCCCCCCCCCCATCAACAGGACCAAGCACCCAGCTAGAGCCTTGATGTTGGGCGTGGTGAATTATTGATGAATAGGTAGAAACTCCTACTTTGACTTGAACATCCATCCACCATTAAACTCGATACTCGAGCTAAAATATGGAGAATTCCAAGAGCCTTCTTCGGTATTTAGAGGTGCAGCGTATTCCTTATCCTCCAAATAACTCAACGGTTGGTCCGAAAAGCTCTGGCAAATTGGTATAAGTTCCTCCCCGTAGCTCTTGCGTCAAAGCTTCGTCATATGAACAGCGTCCATTATTTCACACTTGGAACTGCTTAACAGCCATTTTACGGTAACAGTCCACGGGAAGGGCGACATAGTGGTTATGGATGGACTTGGGGAGGGAGTAGTCTATGGCATAGTGGACGTCAGGCTTCTCGATACCAATGACGAAGGCAATGGTTGCACACACAACCTTGGCGCAATCCTTCAACCACTGATCTGAACGCGGATCCATTTCTTGTTGATCAGACCCGCGTAATAGGTCACAGCCTTAATACCCACTTTGCTCAAATATAAAGCCGTTGTGTCACATTAATTATACGACAGTTAGTAGATAATACCGCTTTGTCGGCTCCATATACGTTGAATGAGAGCCACAATCCTTCGTAATGCTCTTGCCCTTCCTTGTCTGTGAAGGAGGAGATAAATCATTTTGGAAACTTCATCTTTAGATCATGTAGAATGTCAGTTCGGACGCAGGGTGTCGCGTTGGCCGTTAGTGCCATGAAAGGGACTAGGGGAAAATAACTTCGGAGCTTATGGAGAAGATTGTAGATCGGGCGAAAGTCGTGTCCCCACTGACACACAGGGGCCTCATCAATAACGAATCTCTTGAGGAGATCTCGCAAATAAAGGCTCTTAAAGACTCCATTGAGCTCCTGAGAGGCAGATACCTTCTCGGGAGTCACGTAGAAGAGTGAGATTTGGGCGTGAGGAGACGGAGCTTTTCGTATATATTCCACTGCCAGTCATAGTCGTCCCCGCTGAGATGATCTGCAGGGATTCCCAGACCATTGAGCTTCGTGACTTTATCATATATGAGGGATACCAGCGGGGATAGGACTACAGTGACTCTGCCCTGGACCTTGGCGGGCACTGATAGCAGAGACTCTTTCCGTCCCCATGGACATAAGGACCAAAAGTATCACTGTTCAAGAGGGCCGCATTAATGGTAGGCAGCTGATGGGGTGGCTGTGGATATCACAATGACTAGAGATGGAAAGTCGAGGGATATTTGGGCGTGAAAGGAAGAATGTCTGAAGGGCAATTGAGTTCAGCTTTTGTTATCACTATTCTCTCCTCTCTTGAGGATATTTATTTCATTTACAGGCCAAGTCGGCCAGAACAGAAGGTATTTATTTTATATTGAATCTCTGTTGTGCTTCCGTTTCGGAGGAAAGAGAATAGTGATAACAAGAAGCTTGAACTCAATTGCACCCTTCAGACATTCTCCCTTTCACACGCCCAAAATATCCCTCGACTTTCCATCTCTAACAATGACTCTTGAGAAATAGATACTGGAGAAAGGGGATCAAATATTATATCCTTTTACAATCAGAGATCACTTATACACCACCTTGAAACACAGAATATAAAGAACTTAAAATAACACTACACATACTCGTTTTTTGAAATAAATATTGCAACTGAACTAATAATGAAAGACACTAAGTGTCCATAAAGGGCGTGTGCGTTTATGACGACATCCTTCCAGTTAGCTTATAGTATTCTTTAATTATATGCCATATGAAATGAACGCACAAGGCTTAAGAAGTTTAGGCGAGCGTTCTTTGTTTTCTCACTGCCTTTCAACTTAGTTGGGTTTGCATTTTATTATTAACTCTACCTTTTACATTTTTATACTCACAATGGGCCTTGCTACCTATCCCTCGTGGGCCTCACCGAAAGTTACAGGTTCAAATACTATGTATATTAATATAAATAATAAATAATTCGATCCTTGGAATCCTGATTTTTTAAAGGTTGATCCGTGTTATCAACATGAGGAGTCAACCTGCTGTCAAAATCAAACTTAGCAGCCTTCTGATTCCTTATCTTCATTTGACAATATCCTAGATAGTGTGATATGAATTTATGTAACGAGAATGAAAGTTTGTTTACAATATGCCATTATTCTATGGTAAAATATACTTTATGCCTCTAGTATCATTTAATACCAAGGAATGTTGCTTGTTTTTTGTTCTCCATCTCTTGATCTGCCTCATTCCCTACATCGACCATTATATCATTCTTTGCTTTTATTATTCGTGTCATCAATCTCATTACGTAAAGTATTGGGAATATTCTTCTATTCCCCTATCTCCTCATAGCGTCGTTGTTAATAACTCTCTGTAATTAGTATATCTAATAATCTTTGCTTTATTTCTATTTTGGGCACTTGATTGTTTTGTGCCTGTGTTGTATTTAATGTAGTTTTTTTATTAATTATTAAATAATATATTTGTGTAGCACAATAAGTCTTTTATATATGTATATATACCGGGTGGGGGACAGAAATTGCAACACTTACAAAAATCCATTTTGAGATTACGAAAAGCTTCGAACAAAATCTTCCGATAAATAACTTCGGTAGCAGTGTTTATGTTTATGATGTCATGTTATTATCATTTTCCTCTGAGAATAGGCAGAGCGATGGAACGAGACCGTAGAGTTCAAGTGTCGACGCTTCATGGCGTGGGTAAGACTCCAACTGAGATCTCCTTGCAACTGAACGTGGAAAGATCGACCATTTTCCGCCTCGAGAAGAAGCTGGACATTAACCAAGGGGTCGACGGGAAATATGGGAGTGTGGCAAGTACAAATTGGAACCACAATTGATTTGTGATGTGATCCAAAGGGCTCCAACCACCAGCATGAGAGCTCATGCTAAGGACCTTGGTGTTTATGAGAGTACGGTCAGGAAGGCTGTCAAGGTGTGTGGTGGCAAGTCCTGATGTTGGAGATGTTGATTATTGACACCTCAAATCAAAATGACTTATATCCAACGCTTCAAGGGTCTGATCAATGACCTGAAATCTGCACCTGCTGGAAGGATCATCATCTTCAGTGATGAAAAGACCTGGACTGTGGATCCGGTCAGAAATAAAAGAAATGACCGGTTTGTGGCCTTTAAAGATGTTGATGAAGATCTTAGATCAATTACCAATACCAAGTATCCAGCCTCAGCCTTGTCTCTGGGCTTTGTGGCATCATCAGGGGACACAATGCCATTGATGTGGTTTCCCCGAGGGTTTCGCTTGAATGCAGCCATGCACATTGAAAAGCTGCGCACCAAACTTTTGCCCTGGGTTCAGGCAACATTCCAAACCAAGAAGTGGTGCTCCAACATGATGTCGCACCAATCCATACAGCAAAATCCACCCATAATTTTTTGTCAGAGAGCATCCCATTTGGGGTAAGGAAAAGTGGCCTCATGCAGCCCTGATATAACCCTTTGGACTTTTCTTTTTGGCCACATGTGCCTGCAGAATCTGTTACCCCAATATTGAAGCAACGAAGGCCTCCGTTGAAAAACACTGGGATGGCATGAACGCTCATTACATACAGTCTGTCTGTCAGACCTTAAGGTCCCGTCTGGAGGCTGTGTTGCTGTTAAGGGCGGATATATAGAATAAAAAATTAAATAAGAGTTATATTAACGCTTTATATTCTATCATATTTTTCTGATCGAATCCTTTTCAGAGACACAGAGGGGTAAAACAATATACTTGGAAAGTGTATGAATTTTGTTCCGCACTCGGTATATATATATATATATATATATATATTATATCCACAGCAAGTTTGATTTCCCAAGTTCATGATATTGGCTTAGGCCTTCATTGGGTACTATTGGGAGAAGAAAAAAAAAAAAGGTATTGAAAATCCTTGAAGCGTTCTTACACAATGCCAGAGAAAACTTCAGTTATGGCTCTGCCACATTTGTAAGTTGTTTATTCCAGACGAAAAAAAACATCTCACTCTTGCAACCGTTCCTTCAAATGCCTGTTATATATTTGTAGAATCTCTTCATTGTGTGCCACTCGTTAGACTATTTCCAAGTGTAGGATTGTAATGCTGAACATTGGTAAGGGTATTGCACTCCACTAGCATTTTGACGATATCATTGGATAGTGGAGTCAGATCATGCGACTATCATATTCAGAATTTGGACTTTAAGTGTGTTGAAACACAGTGCAGCGGGGATTTATTTATATTGCAGACAATGCTTCTCGGCATTATATTTCCTTACCGCCTTTTTCCGAATTCCTGCATCCAATGCATGATGATCAACGATCTGGGGCATCGTGAACATGTGGACAACTGTTCTTTTAATGCATTATGTACTTAGTCTGTGTTGAAACCTTTTTTACATCACGATAATAATAAGGAGAAAATCATGTGTAATATAAAAGGATTGCCTGGTTGATGGAATGTTGCTTGTAAGAATAAACAATATTCATTGACCGACTAAAACCAATTCTATACAAAAAAAAAATATCAAAAGATTGAAGAAAAAAAATGTAGATAATGTTGAACACAAATAAAATACAAAATTGGTATCAACAACTACTGCGCGTCACTCAGCTCTTTCAAAAAAAAAATCCAAACTCAAATAGTGACACATGACCTATTGAGGTCAGTTAGTTTTTTTTTCGATTAAAACATTTTATTGAGTTAACTGTAAAAAGTTATTTCAGAAAACAGAGTAAACTTATTCAGGGCAGTTGCGAAAGCACATAATGAACATTTGTTTTCACATATGAACAGTCAGTTCGTTTTTATTCTTCTTGTGCCGTCAAACACATGTAATTATTAAAATATATAATAAAATATCAGGAAAAATTTAAAAATATTTTATCCTAGTTTCCTTTTTATGTGGATGTTGGGATTTATACTGAATTTTCTTTGGTCGTGGCAGTAAATTAACTCCCAAATTAAATTATTGTCAAGTCTTTTATATTTATCATGTAATATTATCGATTTATATTGCTTAGATTAATTGATTTTAATGAATATCTTAGTAAAAATAAAATCATTTCTTCAAATGTAGTCTGATCACATTGTTTTGCGTTGAATGTATATTTATATAGAAAAAATATAGGCAGTTAGTTGTCCAAAATGACAGGTGTTTCGTTGAAAAAAATGATTCATCCCAATTTGTAAGTACAGATTATGCCAACAATTCTATTAGAGTCTGCTAATTGAGCGTTGAGTGTTATGTATTTGTAATAAAAAATGTATGCCAACTTGTCACATAATTTTGTTTTCCCTGATAAAATAACATTTGAGGCCTCAAACGGCTAGGAAATAAACACTATGAAATCCGCTATTATTTATCTATTTTTGGTCCTCCTAAACTTTAAGTCATTACATAAACAATGAACATGAACAATGACACGTGATACATATGTCACACAACACATAACAATGAATGATAACACATCCTACTCCCAATACATCTTTACATAGACCAAGCTTACAGCAAACCCATCAGTGATAGCTGTTTTAGCAGCAAAACTTGGTAGTCGCTCAAATGATTTAATGAAATCAGTATTTTGAGTTCGCAATAATTATGTATGAAGATCCTTCAATCTTTTACTTGACTCAATTTCCCTTTCCATACAGCTATGCAACATGTTCTACCTGTTACCTTTGGAATAATGATGTCACGATTATCTAAATTGAAATTATTAACTTATTTGTTAGAAGCTTTGAACTTTATTTCATTTTTAGGGATAAAGTCTATCCACAGCAAGTTTGATTTCCCAAGTTCATGATATCGGCATAGGCCTTCATTGTTTACTATTTGGAGAAGAAAAGAGAAAAAAAGGTATGAAATCCTTGAAGCGTTCTTACGCAATGCCAGAGAGGACTTTAGATTTTCAGTGTGTTGAAAACAGGGTATGTAAAAAACCAAATTTTTTGAAAAAAAAACTGTTAAAAAACCGGTTTTTACCGTAGGTTTTCGGTTTTTTTACACCATTAATTAGCTAATGGCTAATTAATGGTGTAAAGAAAACCCCGAAATTCGAAAAAACCCACGATAAAAACCGGGTTTTTACCGGTTTTTTCGAGTTTTTTTCAAAATTTGGGTTTTTTTACATACCCTGGTTGAAACACAGTGCAGCGGAGATTTATTTCAATGCAGAAAATGCTCTCAGAATTATATTTCCTGACCGCCTTTTTCCTAATTCCTGCATCAATGCATGATGATCAACGATCTTGGGCATCGTGAACATGTGGGCAACTTGTTCTTTTAATGCATTTTGTACATAGTCTGAGTTGACATCTTTTTTACATCACGATAATAATAAGGGAAAATCATGTGTAATTATAAAAGGATTGCCTGGTTGATGGAATGTTGCTGTAAGAATAAACTAATATTCATTGACCGGCTCAAAATCAATTTTTTACACAAAACAATGTCATATATCAAAAGATTGAAGAAAAAAATGTAGAATAATGTTGAACACAAATAAAATAACAAATTGGTATCAACAACTACTGCGCGTCACTCGGCTCTTTCAAAAAAAATCAAACTGAAATAGTGACCATGGACCTATTGAGGTCAGTTAGTATTTTTTTTCGATTAAAACATTTTATTGAGTTAACTGTAAAAAGTTATATTCAGAAAACAGAGTAAAATTATTCAGGGCAGTGCGAAAAACACATAAATGACATTTTAGTTCACATATGAACAGTCAGTTCGTTTGTATCCTTCTTGTGCCGTCAAACACATGGAATTATTAAAATATATAAAAAATATCAGGAAAAATTTTAAAATATTTTTATCCTAGTTCCCTTTTTATGTGGATGTTGGGGATTATACTGAAATTATCTTTGGTCGTGGCAGTAAATTCCATTATATATATATAATATATTATATATAGATATATTATATATATATATATATATATATATATATACCTAAACCCTTCTCATTTAAAAAAAGCCTTCGTGACTTTTATTTTTAGTTGAATGCATAAATATTTTGAATCAAAATATTTTAATAAAATAATATTTGCATCATTAATCAAACTTTAATCCTACTGCATAATTTAATTGAAAAACAGTGCCTGTTATTTTCATTCAAACAATATTTTTTTTCAAATACATTTGATGATGTTGTAGAGTGTTTCAGTAATAATAATGGTAGAAATATGGATTAACTTTGAGTAATGGTGATTTATAGTATGCAAGTTAAAAAAAATATACCTACTTTATCTTATTATTCTGGTTTTTATTATTTAAAAAATATTAATGTCAACTCGAGTGTGCAATTATTGTGGTCCGTTGCAACTTCATGCCCAACGAGATGCTCATATGTCTAGGATCTTCTTATCGATAAATATAACAGGAGTTTAGGAAATTAGTAGGCTTATATGCAACCTTAGCGACCTCTAACAGCATAAAATATATATTTGTTTTTTTTATGTTGGCTCACAGGATGATGGCCGTCTAGCTTATAAAACTCTTCTGACGAACAAAAAAGTTTTTTTCCTAAGATGTAGGACCTTTTTTGAACTTCTCAATAATAATACACCATTACTTTCAACCTAAAACCATTATACATAGAAAGCTATAAACACTTACATTATGGCTTGTAGTATAATCTTCTATTATAAAAAAGTATGGCCACAATTATAAATATTATATATTATAACAATTATTATATATAATTATTTCAATGGTGACTAGTACAGGAAACCCTCAGCCCATTTTCAGGTTCAGGCATATATGTGGGAGAGAGTGGAAAGTAATGTCATAATTTTCCCATAATTTGAATTCTAATAGGCTCAAAATTTGACTCATATCCTAAATAAACTCGAAAGTGAAAACAAAAATAGCTCTAATAATGCCATCATCGGGGTATATTATGGATATAATCAATGTCATAGATTTATATTCTCAACCATGGTAGGGAGTTACTGTATGAAATTAGATGAGAAAAGTAAACCTATTTAAAAATAACTTAAAAACACCATCATGAGTGCACTTTCATACTTTTTCCTTTTTAAACAATAAAATAACCCTAGAAGGAGCTGTTATTAAAAAATGGTTGGTGCGTCAGCAATTATTTCATTTATTGGCACTAAAAAATATTTGACAACAACTTGCAAAAAAATAACAAAATGATCATAGCTAAATATTTTTTTTTTCAAAAAATAAGTATAAAAAAAGTTTGGCTTCATAACGAAAACTTTGAACGCAATTTAGGGGTGGGGGGGGGGGGTGTTTAAACCAAAATCAATTTTTCTACGATGATTTAGTTCTTATGACACAACCTTCGCAGGGGGTTATATTTTGATTTATTAATATTGGATTTAAAGCATGTAATATATATATATATATATATATATATATATATATAAACATATATATAAATATGTATGTACATGTATATACTAATATATATATAAATAAATATATATATATACATATTATATATATATATATTATTATATATATATATGTATATATATATATATATATATATATATATATATATCTATATATATATATTATATATATATATATATATACTTAAGCCCTTTTAATTTCAAAAGCCTGAATGACTTTTAATTTTAGTTGAATGTATAAATATTTTGAATCAAAAATTGTAATAAAATAATATTTGCGTCATGAAACATACTTTTTTCAGAAGCGACGGTATCCATAGAAAATGAATTTCATATCTTGACACTGCTGAGAGCAGTATGACTCTAACATAAGGTCATCAGATATTCGTTTGGCGTTAACTTTCTAGGCATTGTCTTTATTATTGCATATGCAATCGCTTTGATTGGGTTTTTAATATTCGTGTTATATCTATTCCCTCTAAACTTGATTCAGATTATAATTATTGGGTAAGGTCGTACAATATTACTCTTAATAGTGGAAAATAGTATAACCTAATAATATCTGAATGATATGAAAAAAATGAACACATATTTAATTATGAAAAAAAAAAGATATCCTATTTATCCCAGAACTGCACTTCTTTTTATCAAAAACTCTCTTTAATATTCAACTATCTCCCTTTCTCCCTCATATTAATCTGTTAAAATTATAGACAAACAGAAAACAAATAAATAATGAAATTACATTTTTATAGTAAATTTGACTTAAGATATAAATAT
This sequence comes from Caligus rogercresseyi, assembly GCA_013387185.1. Taxonomy (NCBI): domain Eukaryota; kingdom Metazoa; phylum Arthropoda; class Copepoda; order Siphonostomatoida; family Caligidae; genus Caligus; species Caligus rogercresseyi. The sequence goes on from CP045890.1 coordinate 26,480,893, forward strand.
ATTTTTTTGAAAAAAAAATACATAATAAATTACTTATTTATATAATATCTTAATCAAGAAAATATAACATTAGCATCGAAGCATTCCTGTTAGCCACAACAATTATTATCTGGTTTCCATAATATTTTAATTACCAAACTTATGATCCGATGTAGAAAACTCCACATCAGAAAATGTCAACTGCCAAAAGCAAAACCTTTCAAGAGATTTTAGACCTTTTTTTGCATTTGATCCACCTCTAATAAGACTTATTCCGTCCACCTGGACATAATTGGGCATTTGTTTCCAATTCAAGGACAACACTATGCCGTATTATTTATAGATTGACACACAAAGGTGTCATAAGTGATGTCCATGCCAAGTATCACCTATAGCCATAGCATTCTTATACGTCTTTAGAAATAAGTTGTCAAATATCTCCCTTTCGCCTTTTTGTATTTTTGAAATTTCGATCCAATCACGGAATACACCAGTTACACCAACATGTGGCATTTCGTGACATCGCCCAGGAGATGGAAGTTAGTCACGAAACCATTTTAAATATCTGTTAGAAGGCTGGATACAAAAAAATTGATGTTTGGGTGCCGTATTATTTTACGCCAAAAAAGTTTCTGAACCGAATCAACACCTTCAATATGCTTCGAAAACAGAACTAATTTTACCTATTTTTGAAGCGGATGGCGACTTTTGACGAAAAATGGATCACATACGACAATATTAAGCAGAAACGGTCGTGGTCGAAGAAAACAAGCCAGGGTTGACGGCCAGGAAGGTATTCTGTGAGTTTGGCGGAATTGAAAGGGAATAATTCACTATGAGCTGCTCCCATATGGCCAGACGTTTAATTCTATCATCAGCTGCGAACAACTGGGTCGCTTGAAGCAGACAATCGTCCAGAATTGCCAGCCTGAAGGGTGTAGTGTTTCACCAAGACAATGCCAGACCACACCCATCGTTGATGACTCGTCAGAAGCTAGGAGAGCTCGGATGGGAGGTTTTATTGTACCCTCCATGTGATTACCACCTGTTCCTGTCCATGGCGAATGCCCCTGTTGGTGTAAAGTTGAACTCAAAGTGGCTTGTGAAAAGTGCCTGTCCGAAAATAAGTGGCTGTCGCAAATAAAGAGGGGGCTTCAACGAGAGCTTTATTAGGAAGTTGCCCTCAAAATGGATACAAAAGATCGAAAAAACGGCACATAAGGGAATTAAATCTGATCACTTTAACTCTTTTTATAAATCATTGAATAAAGAGCAAAAAAGCGGAGGGAGATATTTGACAATCTTATATCAAGGATTTGTAAAATATGAATCATTGTGCCAGATTAAAGAATACAATTAACACGTAGATATGTGTGTTTGAAAACTCTTGGAATCGTTAAAAGACTATGTCGCCTTATTCGCGAGGAATTTACTTAGAAAAGGAAGTGTTCTGAGTCAGATTTATGTATTCTTCAAAATATTTTAAAATTGATCATGGACCATATCCTATTTAAGGTCACCATTCTAATTCCAATAAATAAAGTGAAGTAAGACACATTACGTTCTATATGAAAAGCAAATGTGGAATAACATGGCTAAGCCATAAAGCCATTCTTTGCAATTCCTAGGTCGGACAAGATTAGGCCGGTACGAGCTTAAAAAATGAACATCAAGTGTACTCCGTATAAGGGCAATGCTAACTATTTTTGTTTCATATTTGTTAGAGGTTGTATGTTATTTGTTTGTTAATTTTAGATTATAATAAAATATGTATCCCTATCTACGTATAGCTAAAACAGAACATATTCCATGTATCTAGTATTTCTTGGTTTGCTGTAAGCTTGATCTATGTAAAGATGTATTGGGAGTAGGATGTGTTATCATTCATTGTTTGTTGTTGTGTGACGTAATATCACGTGTCATTGTTCATTGTTTATATAACTGACTTAAAGTTTAGGAGGCACCCTTCTCCTAAGTTAATGAAATATATTCAAACGGCTCACAGATGATGTCCATCTAGCTTATCAAACTTTACTAACGAACAAAAGAAGGCTTATATAGCCTAAAATGTAGTAACTTTTCGAACTTATCAATATTATCACACCCATTCTATTTCCAATAAATAAAGTGAAGTAAGACACATTACGTTCTATGTATGAAAGCAAATGTGGAATAACATGGCTAAGCCATAAATACTTCTTTGCAATTCCTAGGTCGGACAAGATTAGGCAGGTACGAGCTTAAAAAATGAACATCAAGTGTACTCCGTATAAGGGCAATGCTAACTATTTTTGTTTCAGAATTTGTTAGAGGTTGTATGTTATTTGTTGTTAATTTTAGATTAATAATAAAAAGCATTTAATTTTTTAGGTGACATATTTTATCAAGGCTCCAACATATAACAAGAAACATTTAGCTTACCATTTGATTGTGGAGTTCAATAAGTAGCCTGTTGTGTATTATTTAAAAATAAATATTTGTAATAATATTATAATACTATCATTCCTCTAAATAAGAGTTAAAATTGTTAGAAGAATGAACAATAATGGGTGGGTGTTTTATTTTACAATATATGTAGGTGAAGTTTCATTGTAATTCAAGTTTAAGAAGAGAGGAATACAAAAAGTGTCTGTCCAGGGGGTCATTCTTACAAAATACATGGGTCGAGGTAAAGTGTATTTTTGAAGACTATTTCGTGAAATGGGGGTCCTTGGTCGAATGTTCCGCTGATAATGGCATATAAATATTTGCAAGAGTAGGGGGAGTCCACGGTCATACATGAAACTTATGTTAGGTTGATCAGGAGAATGATATATCATAAACATTGATTTCCAAATTGTTAGCCTATGTAGATGAGACTCGACGGGCGAGGTGGACTCTCATTTGTTTGTTGAGGAAGAGCAATCCCTAATATGTTGACTTCCTCTTTTATATTGACGAGTCCAAGAGACGTGTACGAAGGAGAGTTCATGAGTGGAGTCTACGTAGTCATACGAGACCTGGAGGAGGGTAGATATGTGAAAACATATGTGTAGGAGTCAGGGTATGTAAAAACCCAAAATTTTGAAAAGAACAACCCGGTTATAAAACCTGGTTTTAACGTGTAATTTTTCGAAATTCGGGTTTTTCATTACCCTTAATTAGCTATATCTAATGGCTAATTAATGGTGTAGTGAAAAACCCGAATTTTTAAAAAACCCACGGTAAACCCCGTTTTTTCGGGTTTTTTTTTTTAAAAATTTGGTTTTTTTACATACCTTAAAGAGAAGATCTTGAGGAATCTCCTCCTTACACGATCCAGGTGCCCAAGATTCAATTTCCATGCGTAAGGCCACTCTTTTTCGATCCCGAGACTCTTCAGGTCAGAGAAAGTTAATTATCTTTATCTCTATGTCTATATCTGTGTGACTCTCTCTCTCTCTCTTGTGTGTGTCTCTCTCTCTCTTATTCCATCTCTCTAATTCTCCCTCTTTCTTCCCCCCCCCCCCCTCCAATTGGTCTTAAAATAATAAAAATATACCATGAGTCCTAAAAATATTGAAGAGGTGTACGACAGTAGAACTGAACCTATATTCCAATTTTATAAGCTTAATGAAACTATATTTTAATAATATGTGCCTAGTCTTTGCTCTAACCATTTTCAAGCTTGCATCGGAAATACTATAAATATAATGATAATAGTAATAATCGATTTTTTCTTAAATATATTTGCCATGAGATATTTTAGTGTATCTTTTTTAAATGATCGAAGAAAAATAGAAAGGGAGCGTGATAGCTCATTGCATTAACGTGTTCAACCCTCCTCGTTGAGAGTATATGTTCTATTCCCGAGAGGAGAAAGCACATATTCAGCAACTTCATTTCCAAAATCCTAGATTTGATCGTCAACGATGCAACTCATTTCATATATATTCTATAGACCAAAAATAGATAAATAATAGTGCATTTCATAGTTTTTATATCGCAGCCGTTTGAGGCCTCAAATTTTATTTTATCAGCGTAAACAAAATTATGTGACAAGTTGGATCAAACCATTTCGATGCAAATGGGTTCTCCGGCAAGTCCTTCGTAGCAGGCTGAATACTCATCGCATTCGTTGTTTTCTTCTGGGCACTGGGTGAAAAAAGGTTCCTTGAGGGGCGTGCAGTGGCCTAAGAAGCAGATTTTGTCATGGTCGCAGAAGGAAAGTTCATCGTTGCAGGAATTCATTTCTCGCTTGTCTTCCTTCAACGCTTCCATAAATTTCCTCTTGAAGTTCAGCTTCCTCGGAGTGGCAAGGGATTCGCTCAGGAGAGTGCAAGCAAGAATAAGGAAGATGCAAAACTTCATGTCGACTAATAGGATGTTCAGGGACGATTGATGAGTTCACCTTGACGGAATTCCATTTTATAGGAAAAAATGATCAGTTTCAAACCTCCAGCATACATTTTTATTACAATACATAAATTCAACGCTCTATTAGCAGACTCATATAGAATTGTTGCAAAATTCATGCATACAAATTGGGATGAATCATTATTTTTACAAAACACTTGTCATTTTTGACAACTCATGGCCTATATTTTTCCTTTAAAAATATACATTCAACACAAAGGAATATGATTCTGACTGTATTTGAAGTATATTGTTTTTTTTTCTTCATTAAAATCAATTAATCCAAACATTAAAAATCGATATTATTACATGATAAATATAAAAGACTTGGAGATAATTTAATTTGGGACTTAATTTACTGCCAGGATCAAAAATAATTCAGTATAAAATGAATTATTCAACACACTGAAACTCCAAATTCTGAACATTATTGTCGAATGATGTGACTCCACTACATGCTCCCTTACCCGTTATGTTTAGCGTTACAGTCCTACACGGGGAAATACTCTAACGAGTGGCACACAATGAAGGCCTATGCTGATATCATGAACTTGGAAAATCAAACTTGCTGTGGATAGACTTATTCCCAACAAATAAAATAGAGTTCAAAGCCTCCACCCAAATAAGTTATTTTGGATAATTGCGACACCATTCTTGACGTCAGAGCACAAAAAAAAACAAGCATGTTCTTTGTATTAAAAGATACTAGAGGCATAAAAGTAGATTTTACCATAGCATAATGTTATATATTAATAAACTTTCATTCTTTTTACAAAAATATGTAATATATATAAAATATCACACTATCTAGAGGGTATCGTCAAATGAAGATAATGAATTAGAAGGTTGCTAAGTTTGATTTTTGACAGCAGGCTAGGCTCCTCATGTTGATAACACGGATCAACCTTTAAAAAATCAGGATTCCAAGGATCGAATTTATTTTTTATTTATGTTAATATGCATACCTACTATTTGAACCAGTTACTTTCGTTTAGGCCCACGAGTGGATAGGCAGCAAGGCCATTGTGAGGATAAAAATGTATAAGGTAGAGTTCTTTATAAAACTTCAAACCCATCTAAGTTTCTACCTATAAATATAGTTAGTTACGTCTGCGAATAGTCATAATGTTTGATTACCGCCAATCAATTTCAAAGAGAAAATTCACATAGATATCAATTCACGACTTACAGCTCCGATGCATAACAACAGAGTTTTAAAACAATTCAAGATATATTAGGAAAATTTACTGTCCCCATTGTTTACATAATCAAATTCCCGAAAAGCCTCTTGTACTTCACAATTTCTGTTGATATATAGCAAAACGGCAAATATTTGTTGCTGTTCCATACACTTTGACTACTCAGGCATTCTTACACTTGTCAAGTTATAACGAGTGCTTCATTGTAAACGTGTAAGAAAAAATAAATATAAAAAACCCTAGTACAAAAAGAGGATTAAACGATATATTTAATAGAATGATTTCATATTATTATACATAATTAACTTTACGTGATAACAACACGAACTAGGATTGACGTCATTGAGCATTTAATAGCTTATTTTCATATGATCATAAAAGTATTTTTGAGAAAATTAGCAACCATCAGCTGAAGCAAAGATCAAATTTGCCTCTAGTAAACCTTTGAAAGGCAGTCAGAAAAAAGAGAACGAACGCCCAAGGTACCAAGTGTGGCGGTGGAGTGTATTGTATTTAAAAGATAACTTAAAACATCAACATGAGTACCTCTTTTTCTTTTTCCTTCTTGAAACTATAAAGAACCCTAGTAGGAGTTGTTATTTAAAAAATGGTTGGTGCGTCAGCACTTATGTACATTTATTGGCCCTAAATATTATTTGACGAAAATATGCAAAAAAATCCAAAGTCATAAATTGATCATATCTAAATTTAATAAAACTATTTCTTTTCAAAATAAGTAATAACAAAAAGTTTTGGTTCATAACGAAACCTTTGAACCCAGTGATGTCCAATTTCTAACAATGCTAGAAATTTTTAAATTAGATATTAGTTTTCAGCATCAAAAAATGAACCAGAATCGCTGAGTATATGTAAAAGAACTAAAAAAGTGTTTTTTGGGAGGTCATATATATATATATATATACAATTTTTTTAAGTTGATGTTAACCCATTAGAGCCGAAACGTAGATTTTTCTACGTGGCAGTACGACAGTTCTCCAGCACATCTAAATGGATAAATTATATGCAAAATTTGTATCAATGTTTGTTTGAGTATTTAGAAACAGTGAAAAAAAAGAGTTGATTCCCATTGGTTCTTTGTTCCACTTGAAAATAAGCAATTGATTTGTGTTAGTTGCAAGTACCTCATTATTTTATAACAGGTAAGTACTATTTGCGATCGAAAGTGTTCTCATGTCATAAGTAATTTTATTTTATTTTCCAAATTATTCTTAAAATACATATCTTTTAATTATATTATGTACTTAAACCTCAAATTGAAAACAAAACGGAATATTTTTTTTAAAACGATACGTCGAAAATCTATTTTTCGGCACTACAGCACAAAAAATAGTTTGGATAAGTGCCGAAGACTATAATTTTCTACGAGCCAATTTCTCAATAAGTAATTATGGTAATCAAATCATTTTTTACTTCCGAAGGCTTTCATCACATTGGAATTTTGTGAGAAGTTTCAATGTTGTGGTATCCTTTTTTAACTTTCGGCACGAATAACTTGCACTAGCTTAAGTCAAAATTCAAAATGTGTCATTCGAATATGTGAAACACATGGGTTGAGTCTTAGAGCGAAATAGTAAATGTACAATTGGGTCTACGCAGTTCTCCTAGAAAAGATTCATTTTATGTCGTTATAAGAATAAGTAAATTTAGCTGACTGTCATTATTATTGTCAAAAAAGAAATATGGAACAAATGTACTCGAGTCAAGCAATCACGTTATTAAAGTTGTCATGAAGAACTTTTGCGGTTGTCAAAATGATGTGAAAGCCGAAAATTCACAGGTGAATAATAGTGGTAATAGATACCACTTATTACCCTGACATGAATCCTTTTGTTTACAGAGAATGTGGTGCCATTGTGCCAACATATTGATTGCATATTGACGATTCTCAAGTGTTTGAAACTTGTGTTTTGTCTTCAATCCTAAATATGATGCTTAAAACAGTTTAAGGGGGATCTTATTTTTGATATATGTACCGCCCTAACAATTGCTTCTAATGATAGGTTTTTATGGCATGCCGTATTAAGACTTGATTTCTTATTATTATTGAGGCTAAAAATATTTCATGACATAAAACACAAAAAAATATTTTAAAAATTTTAAGGGAAGGAATTTTGTGCAAACCATCAATAAACATTCCTAAAGAATTTGCATATTTATATTTGGGTCCACAAAGTAATAAAGTTAATTTTATTACACAAAAACTCAGCTAATTCTATATAAATCTCGCTGTTCAAGAATGGTCCCTCCAGATAATATTGCTAAGTATTTTAGTGATTTATTAATGTGTTAATGTAATGATTTAAAAAAAGTATAACGTAACCGATTTGACGGAAAATAAATCTTATGTGCTGAGGTACCCAAGAAATAAAATTAAACATTGTAGTTTTAAATTATTCCTCGCCTGAGTCGCTTTTCAAATCATAATATAAAGCATCAAAGTATACAAAAATAATGCCAAAATATGATTATTACATATTTAAAACTCAAACACATATATAAGCGGTTGACTTAAGTTTCATAAGATTTAATTATATTATTTAACATTGTAAGTTACTTCACCGAAACTTTGGGGTATAACTTTAATAAACCCGCTGCATATTGCCAGAAGCCTCAGGAATCTTCAAAGACGAATAACGACAGCAGAAGATATTAGAACGGCTCGTATTTCCTCTGGGGTCAGAGGATCATTCTTGCAAAGTTTGCTCGCAATGAGAGATTTGGCACCTAATTAACCATACTCCAGTGCCTTCAAATTATCGGACGGAGCTCGGCTTTCCATTACTCCAAATAGTATTCAAGCTTTTGAATTATCTTTTAAGTTATTTTTTACCTTAACTTTTAGGTTAGGTACCAACTTCTTCAAAATCAGAACATGATGGCAGTCTACAAAGGCATCTACTATTAAATTATCTATTCTTCCGCAGTTTTTGTAAGGTAAACTGAAGAATAGCAAGTTGCATGAGATCTGAAGTTGTGCAGTGAATTGCTAATCATCGTGGATGCTAACCAAGGATTCTTGTTTTTTTGCCATTCATCAGGAAGGCTTAAAAAAGTGGAATAAAACTTTCAAGTTTATTGACTTAGTCGTCATGTTGGCGATTCAAACATATTTTCTGGTGCCAGACTTCAATAATAATTATTAATTTAAAGGAAATCTAATTTACTACCAGACGTATGTTTGATGTTTTTTAATAAAACAAAGTTTTCAGTAAAAACAAAGATAAAAATGGAGTGTGTGATGTTAGCTTATTTCATAGCTTTTTTGTATCAATTAACTTCACTCGCCTATAGAAGATGACTTGTTCGCTTCAGAGTAAAATAGTACTTTAAGTTTAGTAAATCTTTGGATGATAAATGAACTTGGTTGCATTCTATCAATTCAAATGTAAACTCAGATTGTACTGAATTCTGAATGGTCTTGTATAGTCTTTGTTCAGATTTATATGAAGATTAGTGATAACTGATTTAGAACATCCTCTCACCTAAAATGGATGGGGAGGGTTGGCACTCATCTCCTGTGTCGAGGTATATTCCCATCTTGACTTACACATGGTCGGATTGAAAGCTGAGAGGGTCGTCTTCGTCAAGTTTAGTTGGACTCATCACTTGTTGTCAAAACATGCGTTTGGGGTGGCTAAGAAACTCATTCAGACCTTTTTCTTGTGTGGATCTCCCACCCTGCTGTAATCCGATAATGGAAAAGAATTTGTGGCTGGAGTGATCAACGAGCTAGCTTATGAAACAGTGGCCCGGCTTAGCAATAATCCATGGACGACTATGCCATCCACAGTCTCAGGACTGTATTGAACGGGCCAACGGCGATCTTCAAATGAAGCTTGGAAAATGGTTGGAGTCGAATCCTGGAAAGGGTTGGGCTGAGGGACTCCAGCATGTGACCTATGCAATCAACGTCTCTGTTAGTTCAACTAATAAGAAACCTCCCTATGAAGTTGTGTTTGGGCAGTCTCCACGTACAAACTGTGCCGAATTGGAAAATTTGGCCGAACGAGGACTCCATCATGAAGAGGAAATTGACTCCCTCATTGAAATAAGGGAGTCTGTGGAAGTAGCACCACAACAAGGATTGCTTTTTGAGTCGCCCAACGACACAAAGAATCAAGCAGCGTTTCATCCTACCAGTGTTATGGAGAAAAAATCACCATTGAATCAAAAAGACGCACCTCAAGACAAGATCCATGAAATTGCCACCGATAATTATTTAAAGCAGCGAATAGACAGCAAGTGAACTATAATATAAAAACTAATATAAGTATACATAAATCATAAAGTGTAGGTGACACTGTTGGCATTCAAATACATGAGGTAGATAGGACCAACACAGACCCGCGACTGCTCCATGCAAAATACTGGAAGTATTGAAAAAAGAAAATTAAACCTTATTTTATGTATATTCGAAAGCTGGCAAAATTCAATCCACCTTCAGATCGAACGACCTCGTGGATATGCGGAATGTCAATTTTTAGATCTTAAAAGCGTTGCATTCAAAATCTTAAGGAGGTGCCTCTCATCCAGGCCTTCAGAAACAATGGATCTACCATTTGTTCGTGCAGAGGAAGTTTTTTTTCTATTCGATACAAATGTAAAACAGCTAAAGTATCATGTTCAACGAAATGTCATCCTTCTATTGTTGGTGTATGTAAAAACAAGCTATAAATTATTATACATTTTTAAATGTAAGAAAATGAGTGCAATTAGTATGTCTTGAATAAAAATATTTCCTTAGAAAATAGTTTATCTTATTATATTGCAGGTATGTCTTAACATCACATTTTTTAAATTATGAAGATCTTTATACAGTAATAGTTTCTGCAATAAGGTTTTTATAGTTTGCTTCAGTGATCATATGATATTTTCTCCGCTTATAATAAGTACTCGCATATTTGGGCGCCTACGGCGCCCATATGTTCACCCTTCGGGTATGGGTAGGTTTTTGGAGCTAGTTTATGAGTGAAACAGACCTTAATATGAATATAAGAGATGTTCGCCTTCGGGTATGGGTAGGTTTTAAGTCACATGAGATGCTTTTTTCTTTTTTTATTTTCTCTACTCCTCCTCATCCTTTTCTTTTTCCTCTCTTTACATCGAAAAGTAAGTAGTTCAAATCAGACAAGGACTGAGTTTTTTTCTTTATTTATGGTCCCATCACTTTGCAATAGTTTTATTAGGTCTGTCCTTGACCCAAGTATTCCATAGGTATCTTCAAAGTTCAAATTTGACCATAAATGTGGGGAGGAAAGGAATAGCGTGCAGACATACAGGACGGACAGAGATTGGTGAATTAATATATAGATTAAAGAATCAAAACTAAACTTGAAATATATTTTAAAACCATGGCGATCAAAATATATAAACTTTTGATGACATTAACAATAAAATTCCAAAACGACATGTGTGTTAAGGGAGGGCTATGCCCAATTTTTTTTATAGCTAAAAAAGATGAGTCCACTCGAAACATTATTTTTTTTGTAATTGGGGGGGGGGAGCACAGACAATTTTTGAGGAATCTAAATTCGTTAAATTGAAACCTTATTTGTCGGAAAGAGGGGAAGGTGCAATGTGGTATACAGAAGAGTTTGAGACTACTGCTCGCCACTCTAAATTGGGTCTTCTCGATAAATCTATGAGAACTTTTATATAAATCTCCTTAAAACTTTTGTCAAAAGAACCAGATCTCCTCGTAGCTGACCTCTTGGTTCTTATCAACGCTTCAACATAAGATTTGTGAAACAAAGCATGAATCTAATTTCTCTCATCCTTAACAACATTCCAAGCCAAATCCGGAAGAAGGGAAGCCTTGAATAAAACTAGGGGAACTATATGATAGTTGAAATAATCTATTCGAGTTTGAAGATTAAGGCGCTTCCAAAGTGAGATTTTTTTGTAAATGGTTGACTTAAGACAGAGCCAATCCCTCTCTGAGCCTCTCTGTCGTCCATACTCCACTCCGAGGATGACTGCCTTCTCATTTACTGGACAATTTTTGATATAAATGTCCTTTTTAGGATGCCAATCTCCTAAGGAACAATTGAAGTTTTTTTGGTATTGAGTTCTAGTCCTGAACTCCTTTTAATTTTTTCAAAATACGACAATAAAATTTCAATTCTTCTAATTACTTGCTTTCCAGATTTGGCCTCCACAAATAAAGTAACGTCATCTGCATAAAGATCAATGATGTGTTTAGAACCATTGAAAGATACACCAAACCCTCATACTTGCGTTTTATTGAAATGGCCAACTCTTCAATAGCCATTACAAACAAAAGAGGAGCGGCAGGACAGCCTTGTCGACAACTTTTCCAAGAAGAATTGGATGACTTTCCTTTCCGTTAATCGAAATCGAAGAAGAAATTGTAAAGAAGAGCTCTATTGGATTAAAAAATTATTTGGGAAGAAACTTCTTCACCATTTTCATAACATACATATTTTCTCAGCTTATTTTGGGGATTCGATCTTTTTGCAGAACATAGAGGTAAACCAGAAATATCATCTGGTATTATCCTACGTGCGCAAATGACTAATCGGAATTTCTACGTCGTATCCTCGGGTCGAGAAAAAAATTAAGAAAATGCTTTATGTTTAATTTGGAAATTCAAATTTTATATCTTAATTTCTCTAATTTTAATATTGTGACTAACGATACATTTCGACATGTCTTCAGTTTATGCATTAATTAACTATTATTTAAAAAATCATTTTAAATCTAATTTAGTCTTATCTTATTAATGAGATTTTTTTTTATAAGGTTTTGTGTTATATTTCTTCTACTAATGTAATATTTAAATCGGATTATTCTATAGTGCAACTGTCTATTTGTGAAATAAATTTTAAGTTATAATTTTCAGCAGAAATGGATTATCAAAATATATTTTTGAATAAATAAAAACTTGTGACCAATAAAGCCCTTTAAATTCTTATCAAGATTGTTATTAGGTCTGCCCAAACTAAAAAAAAAATCATAAAGTAACTTATTAGAATCTTCTTTTAACGGAACATCATATAAGCTTTAAATAATATGCCGTTAGGTTCAACTTAATGATCTAGATTAATGTTGATGCAATAATTAGTACAAAAATGGAAAATATATTTTATAGGGTGATAGTAAATGGTGCTCTAATTCATAAACTACAGACGACTTCTGTTCTCTTGGATTAAAGTTGATTATTAGTAGAAAACTACTCTAACCTTCGTATATCGTGTAGCTCATTTTCATGGGCAATGAGTAGAGAAAATGACATTACCACAAAAAGGAGGAGGTATATGTTGTTACATCAGAAGCTACGGAATGAAAATCTCCTCAAGGAATTTCTTAAAGGTCTCAATGGGTTTCTTGCCACCGAGAGTATGAATTTCATATCTAAATAACTGCATTAGTCCCTACTTTACAATTATCCAGTGACGTCACCATACTCCTTTTCCAATAATCATGATGTCATTTCACTCCTTTTGTTATATTAAAAAAAATGATATCTCACTCTATCTCTGTCTTTCAGTTCCAATGTAAGAGTTGGGAGTAGAAAAAAGAGAATTCTGCAATAAATTTCCAGTTACATCATCCTTTATTATATATAAAAAATAGTGCCTTCAAATGACGTCACTGGATCTTTATAGTCCTTCCTCCTTTTTTTATTCCTTAAGACTTGGAATGTGGAATATGATTGCTCAATGCATGAAAATAATTCCATCATTCACATAGTCATTCTCGGGGGAAAAGAATGTACATATAGTCTGTCATTAAATCTATATAAGAGAATAGGGTATTTTTATTGACTTCTTATATTCAGTGTAATGTGCATCAGGTTATTTTTAGATGGATGTATATGAAACCCTTCCCAACCCAAATATACGATAAAGTTAGGAAATGATAAATAGTTTGTACAAAATCGTAATATAATATCACGATTAAGATCAATCCTAGGAGAGTCTACAATTGTGATCTCTATTAGGAGAGCCACAACTCTACTGGATTTCCATCTCTACTGCGACATAAATATATATATTTTTTTACAAATCGATCCACCTAAGTATGTTGAAGTTTCTCAATTGTTTAATTTTTGTGCGTATCGTAGAATTTAAAGAAATGCAGTTCACTTCCGTTTCACCGCTTCTTTTCCATTCAATGCCCAAACCTCAATTTTGTTCATTATGGGCAGACCGGCAGCAGGCCCAGGCTTTTTTTTTTTTGGGGGGGGGCTACAGTTGTTATAGGGGGGCACAGTTGGCACATTCATAAAAAATGGGCCCACGTCACTCAGTGGGTGAGCGGGCCTGGCCCCCTCAGGCCCACCCATCGCCGTCTGGCCTGATTATGGGACACCCCATTATTTTAATTGAAACATCTGGAAACCAGTTACCGAATGGGAGAACAGTAGGTTTTTATTATTATTCATATTTAATCCAGACTTATTAGAATAATTATTAAAAGCATTCAGCAGAACTTCAGTCCTCCTGACAAGTGAAAGCTTGAATTAGCTTCAACATATAACGTTATATCGTCAGCGTAAGCATCCAACTAATGGTTTGTGGAGCTAAAAGAAATTCCAAAACCTCCGTAAGTTCCTCAATAGCTGCTATAAAAAGTAAGGTGATTGCGGACATCCTTGCCTTCAGCAGCTTCTTTTCAGTATAATCCTTTCACTGAAGTGACCATCGATGATGATTTTGGAAGAAACATTATAAGAAAATAGGTTTAATGATCAACATAGTGTCATGAAGCTGATGACATCTAATAGCTTTGTGTTTTGGGGACTTGTAAAGCATGAATGAAGTTCATTGTGTCATTGCATTAGTCCTATCAATAGTGCATAAAGGTCCAAAATAAAAGCAAATTTATATGGTATGGTTTGATGGTGTGTAGACCTTTGAGATAGGTTAAAATTATCAAACTTTAAATGGCTTGCAAATATAATTTTTTGGGCAAATATATTTAAAACATATTTTTTATAACAAATATAAGAGTATATGATAATTCCATATTTTAGGTTTTAAGTGATAATTTTTTGTTTTTTATGTGCTAAATATTAATTTACACAATGCATTCTATTTATGTTTGCAATTTAAAGCAGCATTCTGACAAAAGGTGTAATCTTTGTTATATATATAATATGTTCGCTGAATTGAAGTTATATTAGGCCTTATATTATTTGAAATCTCTATAGAGAGATGCTGAGGAAGTGATTTTCCAGATTAAAACCCGTGATAAGAATCAAGTATACTTGCAAAAGCATTATTAACATATATTTGGTTTCTATTTGGGGTTTTGATTCGGCCTTATAATTTTCACCGTCGACCTTTAAGAGAATTGAATCTACAAAATTCTAGGTTTAGTGTAAATTGGATTTAGATAATGCATATATTCGAATTATCACGTATTCTTGTAAAATAATTATTTATAACAAATTAAAATGAATATTATCATAGGTTTATCTTTAAATATATACTTGACATATACTATTGATTAAAAATAAACTTATACTATAAACTCTCTGATATGATGAAATTTCCCTTGTGTAACAAAGTAACAAGGTCTTTTTTTCACAATATATTATAATGTGACTCTTTAATTTGGGCAAGTTTATAACCACATTTTTTGGGTTATCTTATGCTTACTATATATCAGCGTAAGTTTTGACTTTGCCAAAGACTTATTTTACTTCTCAAAGATAGAAAAATACTAGCACAATTCTTATGTTGGAAAATACTAGCACAATCTATTATATTTTTTAATTACTATTAAAAAGTATCAAATAAAAAATTGACTTTGTTAAAATATGTTATACGAAGGGCATAATGAATTAATCTATAAAACATTTTTTATTGAATTTCCAGTCGTACTCAATGCTGACTTTTTTGACAATCTTTAAGCATCTCATGGAATGTGGAATAAATAATCTTTGAAGAGTAAATTTTAAAAAACAAGAGTCACAAATAAAATAGTTATAGTTTCTTTTTGGCAAATTATTTTTACACTATTTTGTCTGTTCCTTCGCTCAATAGCCTGAGTCCCTTTTTTTCAATTGATGGTCAAATATTATAACGAATATATACAACAGGATTCTACGTAGGAACTATGCATAAGAGATTTTCTATTAACCCATCCAAAGTAAGTTGAAACTGGATGCTCTTTCGAAGAAGTATTGGAATAAAGCATATAAACTGTCATTTAGAGCCGAATAATAATAATTGAGGGACAAAAGGAGGAAAAAGCGTGCCCCAAATTTAAGGCCCGTCATCGGCTTAAGTAATGGTACTCCACTGAAACCATAAAGAACTCCCTATAATTTATTAGTCTTTGCATATCAACACACATTAGGGGATAAGCATCCACATATTAAATATTATTACCTTCAGTAATCTTCCACAGATGTGAATTTTCAACATAATTAATTTTATATCTTATACATATGAGTTTGCTATTTATTATTATATGTGTATAGGGTGAAAATATTTTTTTAAGAATGAAGGGTTGCAATCTATTAAGATATAAAAAAGAAGAGTAATAATTTGTCCGCAAAGAGAGTATTATGAAAATGCATTATTTATTTAGATATATACATTAGGGGGATTCTTATTTCATTCATTCCAAATCAGTTTGTTTTTTTGGCCTTAAGGCGATACTTTATTAATTTCTATAAAGATTTATATAGACATGACGGAAAGAACATTCTACTAGACAGATAAAACAGGAATCAAATAACAAAAAAGCATATAAATATAAAAAAGTAATCACAAATACTTTCCAATTGTATAAAAACTTTTTTGTAAAACACGCAGATATAAATTAATAATATTGGAAACGCCAGAAATGTCGTGGTCATTGGAGCTTCTTTTGGCATATAAAATTTGCTGGGTTTTGGTGATGATTGCGTTGATGACGGCCTCCATTTTACCAGTGTAAAAGGCTATAAAATGGTCCCTCGTTGGAGTATAAAAGTTATATGGAGGCGAAGAATTTCTCCAGTTTCGGTATATACTTCCTGTAGCTTGGAGCAATCAAATAAAAAGTGATCCGTCGTTTCCCTGTTATCGTGGCAAAATCTACAGAGGCTCTGTGGGCCAGAGAAGAACTTTTCACGAACTTCAAGTGTCCCAGTGAGCACTCTATATTTAAACTATCTTTCAGAAGACGAGAGGAGGGGATTCTTAATCATTTTAGTACTCATGCACACTGTTAATTAAGTTGTCTTCTTTTTAGGTAGTTAATGAAGGGTTCTAAGGTAGGTGTTGGGAGAGACTGCGAAATTTATTTACTACAACTACAACCTATGAAAGCCAGTGCATGGATCCAACCCCTTAATCAACGCTGCCCTCTCTTTCACTTTGATCGTCCATTATCCTGTAAAGCAGGAAGATGTTGTGTGCTTTAAAAACTTTAGTAGTTGATATTCTATGATACTCTGACTAAGTAAGAAGAATATTTTTTTATCATCTACCGTAACGTTAAGCATTACTTCAATGCATAGTAGGGAAGAAAAGGATGTTCTGGCTATTCAAATCTTGCCGGTTTTCTTTATGCTTTCTAATCACTAAGGAGGAAGAAATTTACATTTAAGTATAAAATGGAAAGACTGGACGTACTCTGGTCATCTTCAAATAAAATCATTGTCAGGGGTTTCCAATGTCAATAATTTAATGAAGACTTCATTACTTTGTTTGTCACGTTTGAATCATTAGAATAGGGAATACTGCATGATGTCAGTATACAGATTAACTAACTAGGAGGACCTTATCGGTAGCTTGAAAGAAAAGTAGAGTAAAACATAAAATAAAGCAGTTGACAATATAAAAATGGAGCGTCAGTTCACTTCGGCAGTTGAGGAGTAAAGTTAGAGACGAAAGATAATTCTTAAGAACACGAGCCTACATCCATGACGTCATTGGCGAATCCTCCTTTGAGTGGACTCCTCTAACATCGTCAACGCTACCAAATAATGAAAATCTATCTTACGTCTTCATATCTGATAATGAATAATAAATCCTGTCTCTGACAATAAGCCTTTGAAAAATGAATGTTTTTAAAAAGTTATGTCGTGAATTTGGCACTCCACATCATTTCCCACTTCAATATCGACTCCCAATTTATAATATGCCCCCTGTACATATTGGCAGCTCATTTTGGTGCTGCGGTAAGGACATACATATATAGAGAGATCTCGCAATAAAAACAAGAGCCTTAGAGAGGAGTACTGAACTAATCCAAAAATAATAATAATATTATTTGCAATTCTACTTTTTCCTACCCGTCCCTAATGAAATGAAGTCTGTTTAAATTACATATTGCAGAAAAAGGGGGATTTCGCGACTGCAATATGGTATATTGAGTAACTTACATATAATTATATATTTGAGAAAAATCATGCATGGATATATTAATATCTTTCTATTAATATTATTATTTTGCAATTATGTCTATGATATTTCTTTGTCTCTGCAAAATGTGGACTGATATCTTAATTAATTCTAGAAATTATTCTTTAGATCTATGTAAGTATATGTAACAAAAATATTATCAGATTATATTAATGTGATGAAGTAACAGTATATTATAGTTGAACGGTTAGAATAGAATATATATTGTGGGATCTTGGGTGCAATACAATATTATAAAACCATTCAACAATGTCCCTTATCACTTTGATAAAGGCAACAGATGTAGGAGGTACCGAATTATTTTTTATAAGTGTAACAACAAATTGATACTCCTCAATTTGGAGGGCAAAATGTTTTTAAGAATATAGGGTCAAATGATCATATAAAATAAATTTCAAAGTACGATTTTTTTAAAGGATGCATTTAGTTACCTCAACACAAAAACTTAGCTCCACAAAAATTAAGGATTGATAGATTGAAAATCCATTTCTTGAAACTTGTATAAGATCATTTGAATTACATGAATAAAGCCCTATGATGTGTGTTTGTTTATATTTATTACTATCATCCACGATAGACATACACACGAAACGCACATATAACACTAAAGTAGAGAACACAACCACACTACGGGGTATCTGTGTTACAATAATAATAATAATGATAACAATACCTATGTACATATACAGGGGTGTGCAGGCGAATCTAGACTTTTTTTTAGCACGGAACAAGATACTCATATCCAAGAACACGACCTTTTAATTGACTTTTTCATATCACACAATTTAAATGCCTGTTCTCTTAATCTTCATTCAATCCAACTTCCTCCTTTCACAATCAACAGCCTCCACACAGTGCCTGAACCTCCCCACGGCATGAGCCACCTGTTCCCTGGACCAGTGGCCACTGCCTGATGATGGCAGCTTCAAGGAGTCCACAGTGTTTGTGAGCACGCTTGTTATGTCCCTCTCAAGACGCCCACAAGTAGTAGTCGCAGAGGTTGAGCTCAGGGCTGCTGGGGGCCAGAACTCCTTTGACCAGAACATGTCGAGATTCTCTAAAGCACCAGTTTTGCACCAATTGGACGTGTGGGCGGGAGCTCCATCTTGCTGGTAGAGATAAGGTCTACCAGCAGCAATCTGGGTCATCCAGGCTTCACCACAGTCTGCATGACGTCCAAGTGACCTCCTTGTTGACATTTTGGCCTTGGAGGGGATCAATGAAGTCGTTGCTCCTCTTCCTGACTTGGGATCGGTCTGGAGTCTTTCTTTCCGGGGTTAGGAATCCTTCCTCGATGTCCTCCAACTCCTTGAAGGACTTGGCAATGCTGTAAACAGTAGCTTTGGGGATTTGAAGAAGTCGAGATGATCTCCTTGGGCGCACGGCCGCAACGAAGGGCAACAATAATGGCCGTCCTGCGCTCAAGTTCCAAGGACATTTTCAATCTTTTTGTTATTAAACAAAGCTCATAGGATATACTAACCAGTTCATACATTTTTAAGCTTCTACCCTAACTGGTTTCTGAGATACAAGACTCAAAGTTAGTCTAGATTCGCCTGCACACCCTGTACTTATTCCTACTTTAATACTAAAATATTTTCAATAATATTTTCATAATTTTACATTGCATAAATTTAATTATTCTAATGTTTTCGTCCTCCTCTTGAGAAACTTCATGCCTCTCATAGTACAGAGCAGGACATCTGTTTATGAAGTGATCTGCAGTCTGTGGTTCTTCATACAGAGATCGCAAATTGGACTGATGTTCTTTCATTTACTCAAGTGCGAGAGAAAGGTCCATGGCCAGTGACTGCGTGAACAAGCAGTTTCATATTCTCTCGTCGAATTTTGATCGTGTTTGTTGAGAGTTTCAACATTAGACGAGTGTGCTTCATATTTACGCTGTTTTTGTGACGGCTGCTCAACCTTTGATAAAACAAACTATCTACTGCTTCTTCACGTAGCTCGGCGGTACTCCGTGCATATTTGATTTTGACTCTCACAGACACTTTTTGCAAGATAATCGGCGAATTCCTTTCCAGTTATGTCACTGTGACCTTTACACCATTCAAGGTATATGTTTTTCTCCTTTTTTGCTTTATCAAAGTGTCTTACATCTTTGACTATGCAGCTCTTCGTGAGTGGATTGAGGAGAGCCGCAATTGCCGATTGAGAGTCGGATCGTACAACAATATTCCTAGTAGGTTTTCCAGTTTCAGAAGGTCTTCCACAGCCCTATGATGATTTCCAAACCATAATATAAATGAATATATATATATATATACATATGTATATAAAATATAGATATATACTTATTTATATAAGATTAACGAAACAAAATAATGTTATGTTTGTTATTTTCCACAATAATATTGTATTATTTAGCAAAATGTATTTGCTGTAGGAGGGAATGAATATATTTCATACAAAATTATTATTTTCTACGCTACAGTTTGTATCTTTCAAACATATTCCTTTTTTCATAAATATTAACCTAATAGTATAATTCTTCTGTAATGTGTCATCAGCAATGTCATAAATATATACCATATAGGTACAAAATTATTACTTTGCTATGCTATACCTTGAAGCTCTTTGATATCTTTTTCGTGAACATTATAAAAATAGGAACGTATTCGAAAATATGTTTGATTTAATAAACATAATTTTGGAAAATATATATATAGATAATTGAAGAGACAAGGTATTTCTAATACATATTGAAGAGCAGTAAAAATACACTCTCCTTAAACGATATATTTGCCATAAACCAAAGCCCCGATTAACACTTTCAATATTATTATTTTTCAATACCTTCCAAATTATAAAAATGATCGACTGTGTCCATGAGGCTTGAATTAGGAAGAAAAAGAACATCTATAAAAAGAGACATCTATAATATTCAAGTATATATTGACATTTTATTAAATAAATGACTACATTAATAATAATATTTACGTGCATTACAAAAGAGAAAGATAAAACTGACAGGATCTTTTTCTTTCATAAGTCAATCATTCCTTTTAAACAAAAAAATATTCAAAGGAATTCATCACTTCATGCCTAAATTTATCATAGAAAAAAAAATATATATATGACGTTCATTGTCACCACTTAAATATATCAATACTTTGATGAAAGAACAGAATGATAGGATGGTGGATGGTAAGTATGAACGTTCTTTTTACTTAATGTTCCATCCCTTTCAAAATGTTTACATTTTCATTATTAAAATTATTAGACAAACTTCAATCTGTCTTGCAAGCCAAAATCAAAATGAATTACAAAATAAAATCACAAATCATTACCCTTTTAGTAAATTGTAGGGGCCTTCAAAGTTGTCCGAGGCAAATTGAGCAAAATCTGCAATTATTAGGCTCATAAATTAATTTCTCCCTGTACAGATCTATTTATGATTACATCTGGCTTACTAACCTCGATTAATTAAAATTAGTGGCAAGTAGTGATGTGTCAGTCCTTCTTTAGGACCGAGAACTGCAGTCCAGTCCTTTTGGTCGGTCCTTAGAAAAGGGAAAATGTTTTTTACGTCATCCTACGTCATGTTGTCAACATCTCTTAATGCTATTACAGGAAAAGCCTTTATACATATGAGGAGTGACATCTTCAATGAGCTGATGACAAATAAACATTTTTTACTTATGTTATTATTTACCCATAACCTCCATTGCGTACTTTAAAGTACGCGTTATAACCTGATTTTGTGTTATTATACTGTTCAAATACTTTATCTTAGAAGCTTATTTACTAACAAAATAAATAGATTTGCGTGTTAATAACCTCATTATTTTATCTCACTGTACCGAAAATGGATTCAGTTTGTTATAAATAGTCAAAGAATAAAGTCAATGTTTCAAAATAAAAAAATCTGTGCTCCCATCAAGTTCAACCATTAAAAAAAACTAAGTATTGACACATTTTTGAATTTTTTTTTATTACTGAAAATATAGTTCCTAACTTTTTTCTAATGAAAAAAAAATGTTGTAATTGTAGATTTTGTGTTCAAAATTATGTTGTATATTTTGTAAGATTTTTGAACGTACTTTAAAGTTCGCGATGGAAGATGACCTGTAAATTTGTGTTTGCTTATTTACACATACATATTATATCTTTCTAAAAAATATTTTAAGACATTCAGAACTTCTGGACTTACCACAATCGAAATTTTGGATCTACTTGAAGACTACACCCAAACTATCCAACGGTATTGTGGTTTCCTTCTTCAAGAGAAAAACAATTTAAGTGATGAGGACGATGAAGTGGAAGAAATTGGTGGAGTCGTCGATGTAAATTCGGTTGGTAAGAAAATTCTTTGTCAGCCAGCAGAACTGCAAAGTTTTATACCAGTTAATGAAGATGGTGGAGACAAAGAATCTGATGATGATGAGGATCCATTTAATTTTACTGGAACTATAAAAAGAAGAAAGAAAGACGAAAAAAATCCTCAAAATCTTTGAAGGACCAATTACCTCGTGTTAAAAACTCAGATAGGATACAATCCACTAAAATAATCAGATTGGTTCGAAAATTAAATTGTTCGATTCAAACCTTCATTCGAATCTTGTAAATATTCCTGTAGACTTAGATGAGCTGAATAATCCTAATGATTTTCTTAAGCTTTTCATTACAGACGAAATATGTGATAAGATATTAGAAGAAACAAAAAAAAAGTGGCAATGAAAAACAATGACATCGATTTTACTCTCTCTGTAGACATCAATATGATTTGAGCAAGTCATACTTGTGCCTTTTTGAGTGGCTATATGACAGCATCTTCCAAAAGAATGTAATGGGAAACGAGGGAAGATACATGCAACAACTTTGTAAAAAAATATCTCTAGATCAAACTATGAAAAACTAATGCGATATACCCATTTCGAAAGTATTCCAAATCCTAAAAATCCATTTTGAAAAGTGCAACCTTTGATTGACTGCATAAATCAAACTGCAAAAATGTATGTTCAACTGAGTACATTTCGATCGATGAGTCAATGGTGAAATACTTTGGACCTCATTCCCTCAAACAATTTTGGCGTTGAAAACCAGTAGGCTTAGGTTTCAAGATCTGGTATGCATATACTCCATTTGGAGAGCTCCTATATTGTCTTCCCTATGGGGTAAAATACAAAGATTACATCAAGAGGACTTGGACAGGGTCCAAATGTGCTCGTTGAAATGGTATGGCAACTTGATCTAAAAGAAGGCCATAAGATTGTTTGTGATAATTTATTTACTTCTCTTGACCTTATGGATGATATGGGATCTAAAGGCCTTGGAATAGTGGGACCAATGAGGCAAACACGGATCATCAAACTGAATCTACCAACAAAAAAAACAATGAACAAGGCGAGCAAAGGTTTTATGAAATCGGTATATATTGACAACGATTTGTGCGTTACAGCGTGGAAAGAAAATACCCACAGCATGCCCTAATTCATCTATCGTTTATAGTCAAAATATGGGTGGAGTTGACTTGCTGGAACACTCAGTCTCAAATTATAGAATTGCTTTGCGGACTAAAAAATGGTATTGGGCAATATACAACTGGTTTCTGAATGTCCAAATGGTGCAGGCCTGGCGCCTTATAGACGAGTTGGAAAGCTAAAAAATGATAAGCGTCAAGCATCAATGTCACAAGTAGATTACATCAGAAGTTGTGTCTCATTGGTTCAATTGCATCATGGATATAAAGCCCCAAGACTCAATACATCTCAAGACTACGAGACAAAAAAATACTTAAGGTATGACGGATGGGGACACATCATAATTCACGCCCCTGAAACCAAATAATTATGTCAAAACTGTAAGGAAACAAAAAACAAGTAAAAGAGATCCTTTTTTCGCTGCAAAAGATGTGATGTGTGTTTTTCGGACTACCATACAAAAAAGTAAATGAAAATAAAATATTATGCATAGGTATTTGCGTAAGTTATAAAGCAAATAATTTCTAAGAATATAAATGAAAATATTTTATTTTGATATGCTTAGTTTCTAAATAAAAGTAAAAAAGAGAAATATTTTTTTTTCTTAGTTCTTCCATCACGTACTTTAAAGTACCCGGCCATTACTAAGGTCTGTGTGGCGGTAGAGAAAAAAAATATAATTTTTATCCATATTTATACTAAAAGGGATTACATATGTAATTGTCAGAAAAAAATATTAATTTTAAATGGGTCATGGAAGGATTGAGTTAAGTATTAATTATTGGTTATTATTACAAAAATAAATCGTCGATGCTTGATGTCAATACCTAAAAATTAGGTTAAAACTGTTGAAACGAAAGGGCAGTGACTTAATTATTTTTATAGAAACATGTAATGATTAATGCTTGACGATTATATAACATAAAGAAAATATTACAAAAAATATTTCTGAAATGTTTTTTTTTCTTTTTTATAAATTATATTTCATTCATACAACATTTTTGTAAATAGAAAAGTGGTAGGGGACAAATGGTCAATATATAAAGTTTAAAACACGAAAAATGCTTTTAAAAAAATTAAACTTGGATTCAATTTTTTCATAAAATATATAAATGTTTATTAATAATTGATTCGGTCTAGGAGGGAGATGTATCTTTCCACCAACTTGTCCAGTCGTATAGGGAGAGGGTTCCCCTTGACCCGCGAGGCGTACATAATTCCTTGAACCTTGAAAATTGTGGACTCTATTTGAAAAGCGTTCTCATAACTGGGGGACGTTGATATTAGCCAGTCTGGGGGTTCAAGGTGTTCACCGTATTCATATTTCTGAAATGTTTAATATAAATAGGACTAGACCGGACCGAATAAATTGGGACCGACATAACACTAGTAGCAAGTAAAAACATTATTACCATTGATCCTGAATCTACATTAGACGATGTCATGGAATATGTACAATCAAAGTTTGCAATTTCTACAAAATCGTTGAGAGAAAAATCTCTTTAGGTATTCCTTTATCCATTGGCCACAAGACGGTTGGAAATCGTATTAAGTGAACTGTTCACTAAGCTTGTCCCGTTCATTTAGATTTGAAAGAAACATTTTTTTCTTACCATCTAGGGATAACCATGATTATTGAGTACAACAACAACAACAAAAAAGTTAATAACTTAACAATAAAGTTTATAGAAGATACGGGTGCACTTGAAGAACTAGAGGAACTCATAGAGTACGAAAATGAGGGTGCTAGAATTAGAGCGCGCTGCCTAAATCACAACATCAACTCGAAAAATATCAACCTCTTGCGGTCCTTAGAGAAGACCAATAGAGCAAGAGGCATAGATACATTAAATATAAATGGAAGAATTTCAAGTTCAAAAGTGAGATAGGGAAATACATCCACAGCTATTTCCAAGACCTCTACTCAACTTCGACAAGGGAACACAAAAAGCCGATACATCCTCAGGGTTCTAAAGAAAAGAAATATAACTCCCTCACAAAAACTTTTTCAAAAGAAGAAGTACGGGCATATATTATGAAAAGCTCCCCAATGATAAAGCACCGGGCCCTTCAGGGTTCACAGCTGAGTTTTATAAGTCCCTCCCAGAGCTAGACGCCCATCTGGCAGAACTGTTCAATGGCTATTTTTTTGGTAACGGCCCCCCAAGAAAATACAAATGTGGAAAGGTTGTTTTATTTCCTAAACGAGGAAAAGACAAAACAGAATTAAAAAACTGGCGACCCATAACACTCTTGGACGTGGAATATAAAATATACACTGGGTGTCTGAACGAAAGACTGAAGGTTGTTACGGATGAGCTCCTTCACCCCCAGCAGTTCGGCTTCCGATCAAATAGAATGATGGAAGACGCTGTCATGAGCATAAAGTCCGCCATCGGGGAAAGCAAGGCATCAGGAGAGGATATCGCAGTAGTGGGCCTCGACTTCAGGAAGGCATTTGACACGGTGGAGCATCATCACATTATAGGTGAATTGCATTCTTTGGGGTTCCCAGAGGTCTTCGTCCAAGCAATTCATAATGTCCTCACGGACTCTGAGTCCGTTATCGACGTGGACGGGTACCCGAGAGTACAGTTGAAGCGCGGAGTGAAGCAAGGAGACCCCCTGTCTCCAACCCTCTTTCTAGTGGCCGTAAGTCCTCTCCAGAAGATGTTGGACGAGTCATTGCGAGGCCTAACCTTGGGAGGTTGTAGGGCCACGAACGTCTTCTTTGCAGATGACGGGACTGTTCTGCTTGGAGGAGATAAGATTTGGGCGGAATGGAAAGGGATGTTGAAAGTCCTGAAAGATTTCGAGTTAAAGTCAGGTCTTAAAATCAATGAAGATAAAACTCAAGTCCTTACCAATAGTGACGGGCTCCAGCAAAACCTAAGTCCAAGTATGGTCGTGGACAATGCCATTGTCTTGGGTAATTCCATCTCCCTCGACTTAGGATCCGAAGAAAATGTCTGGGCCGCTCAAAGGTCCCTGGAGTACTCTGTCGCGGAGTTGGGAAGACATAGACTCTGTCTGGTGAGCAAAATAAAATGCTGGAACACGGTTGCCCTGCCCCGTGTAAACCACATACTTAGGTGTACACCTAAAATAAAAGAAGCAGCAAGCAAATGGAAGAAGATGGGTGAAGACTTTGTCAACATACCTAACAATGTGGGTAAAAAGCGCCTCTACGCTCCGAGAAGTGAAGGGGGCCTCGGAATGATCGACGTGGAAATCCATTGGAGCGTTCTCCTGATCTCCTGGCTAAAGAGATACCCCCTCGTTGACCATCTCTGGAAGAATGCCTTATCAGGGGCCAAAAGTTTGTCCATCCCAACATTGGGCCCGGGCAATGACAAGGGTCCTCCCAACCCACCGCTCCACAGACCATGGAACGAGCTTTGGGACTTCCCACAAGAGCTCCTTGAAGCCTACTGGAAGGAGGTCGGTGTAGGCGGGCCTCTGGTAGGGAATCCAATAGTCAAAGTTGAGGTTCCACGGTCCATTCTCCAAAAAAAAGGCCTCCGGACGATTAAAGATGTCCTTAGCCTGAAAAACGTCGACCATCCCTCCATTGTTCTCCTGAAGGCTTCCCTTAGGACATCCTTTGCAGACGACATCGTTATAAAAACAAAGGAGAATCTATATCAAGTATCTAACCGGATTATCAAGACAAACTACCTTCTTATCACTTCCCAACTCGAGAGAAAAATAAAAAATAAAATATTGGACACAGTAAACCCCCCAACAAAGAACACATCATATTTCAAAGACATAATCTCAGGGATATGGGACCCCATATTAACTCCGAGGGAACAATATTTGAAGTATAGAATCTCCTCTGGGGTATATTTTACGAGTGGTCTGCTTCAAAATGAGGAGGCGATTTGTTCTTTGTGTGACAGCCGCAAAACCGTTGCTCATCAGTTCCGAGATTGCACGGATCTCGTCCATACTATGCAAATCATAAAAAAGGTCTAAAGGACAAAATAGGCAGGGATCTGAGCCCAAACGAGGTCCTGTATGGTTGTCTAACTAAGGACCCTAAACTGAGACTGGCATCGAAAGTCATCGCTAAATTCCAATCTATTCTGGCGAGGGCCAGGTTCAAAAACCACCAAATTTCCACAAGGATAGCGGAGGTGGCCTTAAAAGAATATAATATCTCTAAAAACATTTTTAAAGATGCATTTACACTATAATTTTTATAAATCATGTTTTTTTTAAACCATACTTCAAAATAACTTGTCTTTCTCCTTCTAGTCATAGTATAATATGTAGTTAGTTTTTTTGTTGATTATTATGAATTTATTGTGTGATTGAATAAATGTATGTCTCCCATGGGATTTAAAAAAAAATATATATATATAAAAAAAAAAAAAAAAAAAAAAAAAAAAAAAAAACTTTAAGTTTATAATCTAATAGATTGAGCAAATTCGAGGACTTTCTTCACGTTCAATACCGAAAACTTGTAAAAAAAGAAAGAATAGTTATTCATTCAAGAACTCGATTATTGCATTTAGTATTACCATTTGGAGAAGTCTGCCGGCAATGGTTTGAATCAAAGGTTTTTTTTTTGGTTAAGATGTTTATTTATTAGCTAAAATCTATACTGTTTAAAAAAATAAGAATACACTAGAAAGTAGGAGATTAAAAAACACGATCCTAAGACAGTTACGTAAAAAACAAAACATAAATGAACATTATAATTCAAAATTACTGTCTAAAGATAAAACAAAATATAAAATGACTTATTGAAAATTATTTCTTATTCACCATAAAACGTTGATGTCGTCTTATTGTCGATTTTATGAGAGAGAATTTGCAGGAATAGTTTATTGTAGACTTCATAACTACGTTGTTGCTCATAAATGAGTCACAATAATGTGTTTTGTTCTCAAACCAAGTGTTTGCAAACTCGCCCCGTGTCCAAGATTGCCCGGCCTTCCACGATCCACTATGTATACTTAAAGAAATATACTTTCTTTACTCACTCAGTGATTGGGAGACGTTGCTGCTTAGCTCTCATGTCCGACCCACATATATAGTAGAATGAATCCGATTCATTGTGGCATATCCTTCGACAATAGGAGCCAATTATGACATTTATTTTATAGGATACAAATAGTTGAAATGGGCAGTAGCTCTCCGGGTACTCACCCAGTTACGCATCTGGGCTGGGGGGTTTAATCTAAAATCCCTGGCAGTGAGTTTTTTAGGGGTGTCCAGTAATTTCATCGCTTGCAAATTGGTTGTGGACCTTTTTAAAAGCGTTTTTTGTCATGGGTATTTACCTCACTTGCTCTTTTATAGTCAGTCAATTTCATCGTTCTCCTTTTTTTCGCGGGTATTTTTGTCACGAAGCCTTTTTGTAGTGAAGCGTGCAATTCAAATGCTTTTTCATTGTTCCCCACGGAAGATGGAGTGGAATTATTGGTATGGAGTGTTTCATTGGCGCCGAAAATAATAATTGTGTCTTATTTTGTCTGGCTTTTTATGATCTTTGCCTATCAGAAGACAAAAAAAGTATGAGAAAAAATAGAATTAAAATTTCTCATAAGTCATAAAATAACTGTATGCTTTTATTTGATATGTTTTTGCTCAAAATAAGTTTAATTCATACGTTTAGAGGGAAATATTTATTTCTAGCTTCGGTCATCATGTAACATTTGAAATTAGGAAGAAAATGCCGAGGAAAATATGGACCAAAAAGAAACAGACCTAGGAGGAAAGGAAAATGATGACTCATGGAATAAATTGTCGAACTACATAGCTTATTGAACATGTTATTGTAAATAAATTGTCCCATACTGTTACAAGTTTGATATAATGGAATGTATTGGTCTTCTGTTTTATCCCCGAAACAATCATTTTAAAAGTTAACAAAAATTATGTTTAATTCCCCCGATGAAAATCTAGTTCATGCTTGTAAATCATTAATTTATTATTGACTAGACATATTGACTAAATACAAATAAATTTAACATTGTGACAATTGAAATAGGCATTGCTTCGAATATCGGAATGGTCCCGAAATTAGATTTACCCTGAAGTGCTTCGATATGTTCATTATTGAAGACTATACAAATTATATAAAACAATTTGGATGATTTTGAACAAAGAAAGCATTTGTCTTATATTGCAAAAATAAAATCATTTATGTCATTATTTACTCAGTTCATATGAAAAATAGTATTTGTACAATAATTAGGTGTAATTTACTCAAATGCTTGCCTACCTATGTATTTGGGTTATTTATTCCATGAGTCATCATTTTCCTTTTCTAACTTGGTCCATTTCTTCTAGGGATATTTTTTCTTGGTCATTTTTTTCTAGTCCGTATTTTCTGTGTCCATTTCTTCTGAACACCGTAATATTTATACGTCTACTGGATAATTTAAAGACGTCAATTGATAAATATTTATCCAATTCTTTAAATCTTAATAATGGACTTAAAATATGCAAAATTGTTCTGAAATCGTAAGAAAGATTTTGTTAAATACGAACGACAAACAATTCTCTTATCAGGTATAAAAAATCAGGGTTGTGGATTGAACAGAAAAACGTTCGCGAACGCACGTCGAACGCCTGAACGGAATATAAATGAATGGACGAACGGATTGTTTTTTGTTGGCGTTAGTCCGTTCAATTCATATTCTTTTTAAAAGTGTGGACGTTTTATTATAAAAGAAGTTCAATCAATGTTTCTTATGTCACTTCAGAAAAAGGCACTTTTCAAGAATATCGTCCAGAGGGTTGAGATTACGTGATAAATTTTAAAGTTCCAATCGTAAAGGTAACCACTGTAAAAATAAGACAAAGAAAGAAGCTCTCATCATTTTAGGGTGCTATTTATCGGCAGCTTATGATGTAAGTCCTGTTTCCCTTGGGCCTTCACAGAAGAGCGTGGAGGAAACCTTCAATAACACATTAAAACACATATCGGAATTTATAAACTACGAGTAAGTTTTATATGAATATGTAATAATAATAACAAAAAATACTCTCAATATTTGTTTCTTTGATTCGGTATATTTCAACTGAAGATAGTTTTGATTTATTTAAAGGAAATCGAGGAGACTTGGTTCCTTATCACTAGAGATGTCAAGGGCCTATTGGGAATCATAATGGTTGTTTTCTGTGACGTCTTAAACGCCCAAGGGAACAGGACTTACATCATAAGCTGCTGCCGATAAATAGCACCCTAAAATGTAGAGAGCCTCTTTCCTTCTCTTATTTTTACAGTGGTAACTTTTGCAATTGGAAATTTAAAATTTATCACGCAACCTCAACCCTCTGGTCGATATTCTTGTGCCCACAAAAATAAGTTTGGACGTTGTTTTTTTTTTTTACAAAAAAGTGCAATTGAAATTCCTGCGAGTGATTCTGTGATAAAAGTGAGTACGTTTTTTATAATGGATTTTTTACATACTTAAATTAGGAAATTATTGATATTTTTTCAATGAACGGACGAACACCTGAACGGATTTATTTCCCAAATCGAAAAACAAGCCTGGAAATTTGATTTGAGTTTTAGATTTTAAGATATTCTATTATGGCTGTTTTTTATTCAAAAATCGGTTTTCATAAAAAACGGGGTCGGTTTTTATTTTAAAAAACTAGGTTTTTAACAACACTGATACAAATAATCCGAAAAACCAAGGAAAATGCATACGATATCTCTCAGATTTTTTAACGCTAAATATAAATCAAGTCTTATCAATGACACAATGTATACTGTTACTATGCTATTTGCACGTAAAAAAAAAAACAATTGCTAAGGAATAACCTCATCCCTTAGCATATAATAAATGTCAATATTTGGCCCAATTTTGCTTCATAAATCCCAAAAATGAAATTTTATCAAAAATACAAAAGAAAGCTATGAGTAAAATACTATTTTTGGGTGTTCATGCCTATTAATAATATTCCATGAGTTAAAGAAAAAATAATAATACATGTTGAATTTTCTTGAGGAAGTATTTTGTATACAAAATAATCTTTGATTTAGTTTATTTTTATTTCTTCAATGGAGCGAGGAAAAATAGTTGTATATTGAATCCATCCATTTTTACAAATATCTCATTAAAATTTGATATTTGTCAAAGATAAGATTCAATTAGGATATAAGACCTAAGATATATATTTATTTAATATGCAGTTTCCCCTCGAATAGTTATTCTTGCAATTATTATACAATTAGATAAGCCGAGTCTGAGAGACCCGGTTGGTATTAAATGTTACTTTATATTTTTCTCATACAGAATTGATTTAATACTCAAAAAATATTTTAATTTTTCAGATAATTCCAAAAAATCGAACTTACACATTTTAAGCTTTTAAAATTCAGTAGCCTCTTGTTATGAACGATAGCATTTTCACACTGTGTATAAATACACCCAGTGATATTTCTAGGCTTAAATACTAATTTCACCTCAATTTGTCCATTCTTCAACTTATAGTAGCCCATAGCCAGTAATACAGAGTATTCAAACAACCCTGTAATATAGAAATATTTATACGCTTTAAGTTTGAAATAGGAACAAAATAAAATAATTGGTACTTTTCCAACGAATGGGAAAACGAAGGGACAAACGGCTGAACGGTTTATTTTTAATCGAACGGGCGAACGGACAAACCCTAAGGACGCACACGGCCGCAATCCTAGATGATACCCAACGACTTTAATCGTTCAAGGTTTTTATATTACCCGTTAAAAAACACTATCTTTTATTCTTAAAAACACGTTTACGAGATAAACACCACCTCTAACACCACAACCTCCCAAGCCCCAAGTAAATATTCTTGAGAGATTTAATAATAAAATTATCATATATCATTTTTGAAAATATACATAACTCTCTAGGTGTATGGTTGACCGTTATGGTTATTAAATAAACAGTATATTGAAAAAAAAAAGACTTTATTTATCAAATTAGATATATATTTTGCCATAAAATGTATATGACTTGGAACAGAATATGAGATATTGTACAATTTGTTTATAGTAATCAGTAGATTAACATTCTAATTATTATTAGAAAATGAAAAAGGGGTGGCGTTCCGAGTTCAACTGACGTCTGTGTGGTTTTTTTATCTTGTTGTAAACATCATTATACAGTTTGTAGGAGACAAAAATAAATAATAATACAAGATAATACTAACGGTTATTCATAGAATGACAAGTGGATAAATACATTATTTACATTCATATAGAAATGATTGAAACCTTCGTTGCAGGATTTATTTTGTTCATGGGTCCATAGGGTTTGCATATGTTAACTTAACTTGGACATGGTGCAGGCTTTGTCTTAACAAGCAAAACAGTACTCATTTTGACCTTTGTAATTTATTACATTTACAAAAATAGCTACATAACAAATGATTTTTATTAACTCTTGTGTTAAATCTCTTTTCTTCATTCACGAATTTAAATGGATAATTAATGAAACCCTGAATGTATTGTCTGATTTGTTTGTATCCAATTTTAAAGCCCTGATTTGTTTTCACAAATAATTATCTAAATTTATATGTTTTGTAGACATTTTGGGATTAACTGGATTTCATATGTATATTGCTTTTTACTGCTGGATTGATAGTTATGGTTTGACATAGATATTTCTTCATGAGTCAATTTGTTCACATTGAGAATTTTGAGTTAGCTTATTTGGACCAAAAACTGCCATTATCCAATAAGCCCTAATTAAAGTAATACACAAAATGTAAAAATAGGAGATTTTCAAGGCGTTTCAATCATATCAAGTGGGCAGAAAACTTATTAGATGAGATCAAAATATCCTTAGATCATAATAGTTTATGGACTTTTGATGATTGCAAAGCTTTCCTCAATCATTTCTATTTGTATTATGAAGTATCAAACGCCTCAAATATACATATACACAAATAATACAGTTAAATAATAGTAATGATAAAAGTATTTTACACAATTAATGGTTGTAGAAAGTGAGACAGAGAATGAGATAAAACTGTTTGGTAGGAAATATTTTTCTCTTCACCCCTTTTCACGCTGTGACGTCATAAGGAGAGAAAGGGCATTAAAGTATTGTGGCAAAAAGTGTTCCCCAACAAACCAAATAGTATTTGGCAAGAAGTGTATATGTTTTGAACCGGTTTGCTTCTCTTCTCCTAGAGTTTCTGCGTGTTGAGATTCTTCAGCTGTTGAAAAAGGTTTGTATTTTCCCACGCTGTGAAGTTTATTGAAGGATCATGAGGGGAGGCTTTGAAATCACAAGATATAGAAAAATTGTCTTTAGGAAGTGTTTGTAAGGGATTTTGTACATATTTTCCCGCTCTAACTTATATTCTCCAGCTACTAAGATAGCCCGTGGTTTACGTAGAGTTTTATTTCCCGCGTTGGCCTCCAGTCGACATTGTTCTTTACAGAAGGAGCGGTCAAAATGTTCACAAAAAAGTGTAATAGAAAAATTATATTCTGAAGGAAGTAGTATTGTTTTTTGTGTCTGCTTTGATGGGTATTTCAGTTATGAGATCCGTAGGCTACACAGAGCCATTAGTAGGAAATGAATTCCTTTGTGTAGGGAGAAGGAAGAAGGGTTTGATGTGGAGGAAGATGCTCCATGGTTGCCCGCAGAGAGTGCCCTCGCCTCCTCCTCCTTACTTCGTCGCTCTGACTCAGCCTCAAGGCGTTTTCGCTCATACATCCTCTGCTGATCCACTTTATGCTTCTCGAGACAGGCGTCTGAGCATGCGACTCGTGACTTGTAGTCGGATATATTTGCACAGAGAGGGGAGTAGGTACAGGGTTTCCATATGGGCAAGTCATTGGGATCAATGTCTGAGGAGACGTGTCCAAGGCAGGACTTGGCACACTTCATGTCGTAGCTGCAAAGCCCATTCAGACAGAGTAGAAGAACGTCTGGGCTGACAGATGCCCCCTTGGACATCCGTTCCCATAGCTTAAGGTCCGTGCATTCCAGTTTGTCCAGAACGAGGCTATTGGCTTTGGGCGGGCAGGTGGCCGTGGAGAGGAGCTCTGACCATGTGGGCCAGTCGCTTTGAGGCACGCGGGTGCTTACGTGATGAGCACAGCGGTCAAAGCATTCCAGAGAGGATGACTCTGAGGGTGCTCGGGCTGATGGAGAACAGGCGGCGTGGATGCAGGCCCGAGCAATCTTATGGTGAGGACGAACACGCTCGTAAGAACTGAAACAGTCCTCCATACAGTTAAAGCGCTCTCGGTAAGCCCTGAAATAGTTAAAAAGAAGGAATATATATTAGTTTAAATAATGTAAAAGAGGGACATCATATGGTTTTGACATATATTTTAGATATATATGTATATATCTAAAAGAAGTAAAAGGCCTGAAAAAGCTGGAAGGGGAATATTTAAACGAATTGCATATATTAAAAATATTATCATATGAGAGGGGACATAATATATGCATGTTTTCTTTTTCTTAATCATATTTGATCATTAACCTAGGATCTTCGAAGGAAAATATATATACTATAGTGATATTTTGTTATTTATGTATGCCATTTTTCCTTCTTCATGTGAAACTCTTGCTCAATTAAATGAAATTTTTAATGCAAGAAGGAAGATGTTATATAAGAGAAAAAAAAATATTATTGAATTTATCAATTACATACTATATAAAAATTACTACCTTTTAAAGGGAAGTTCGAGTAATTCTCTTGAAAACTTAAAACATTAGCAGTCAATAAAAAACTTACTCCCTGCCCTTAAGATTCAAAACCAAACCGGCTATCAACGTTTAACACGCATATTAGACAGGAATCATTTTAAATGATTTAATTCTCATTGACTTTTTTCTTCTAAGATGCAATGTCATCAAACTACGTACATAAAAGCAACAAAAAAAGTTATTATTTCAATATGGAAAAGGAGTTTTAAACTGATGAGTGTGGATGCTAAATACCCTCGTCAAGGGTGTACACCAATTGTCGCAAATAACGTGCAAAGAGCAATCACCGATCACAAGATGAAGGCAAGCTTCACGGCTATTAAAGGGCGCCATTTTCATTTCCTACAACAACACCAGTGAAAGGGCAGGCCCTGCGGGATGGGTGGGCCTTGGGGGGCCAGGCCCGCCCACCCACTGAGTGACGTTGGTCCGATTTTTTATGAACGTGCCAATTGTGCCCCCATAACAACTGTAGGGCCCCCCAACAGCCTGGGGCTACTGCCGGGCCTGGGAAAGGGTCATGCCCATTCAATACTACAAAGGATTTTATAGTAGGGATGACCCTCCTGGCGAAAGGAATTTGGAAGGGATCGCCATATTCGGGGTTTAAGTGAAACGCTAAGCTAAAATTAACCGCTATGATTACAAGAAATAAAGCTTTTGGCCACTTTTCTGGACGAAAAACTCAAAAATAATTTTGCTAGAGTATGGGTTATCTCCCTAGAACTCAGATATGCCCGGAGTCTGGGGGAGGCAAAGGAAATTTATTTAATACAAGCAACAACAGCTCCCATGTAGCCATTGCTTTATTTTTATTTTATATGTTATTATGTACTCTTACATTTAAAAAATCCGTTTTTTCATTATTTATATATATTTTAGACCAGCTAAAAGGATTTAGCAGAATATTTATACCCATATTTTTTTAATAAATTAGATCAACTACGTCCAGGTAACTACAGGGGATGTCCACCTGTAGCCTATTCTGTGGACTAACAATACTTCAATTTATCATTACTTAATTTATAATACTTAACGGTCTTACATAAGTCTATAGGGGTAACGTTTTAGTCCTCTAAGATGAGAGTAAGAAAGATAGAACATTGTACGGCCAATCCGTTCTGCGAGGGAAGTAAGTTACTTGCAGAAAATAAACAACTTTCTCATGCTATTCGTTTCGATACTACATACAATGGTATCTATGTTGCAATTCTTAATAATATGATACTATTTACCTTATCTGGGCTATTTATAAAAGTGTTGAACAAAATAAAGTTGTGGCATTTCGTAGGTTTTGGAAAGTTGTAATAGGCTTTCAAAGTACTATTTATATATTATTATTATAAATCTGAACCAGGCCCAAGGTTATCATATATATATATATATATACACATTATATTTCATCCTTTAAAAGAGGTCAAAAAATCCATATCATTTTAATTATTTCCAAGCATTTAAAGAAAATAAATAAAACTAAGTTTTTCCCTTTTAAAATAGAGTTTATAAAAAAATACGACAAAAACAACAATAAATAAAAGTATTTGTTGAAAGTAACTTCCTAATAAATAAATAAAAATCCCAAAACTAACTATGAAAAGAAGATTGACTTTCTTTTATGAGCTATGAAAAACCTTAACTAGCCCCTCTCAGTTAATGCACAAACAGATAAATAAAAATATAAATTCGCCAAATAGAAATGGACTATAAATAACTACTTTAAAAGATATTTATCTTTTATGGACTTCGACTGCTACATGAAAATAATGGCCTTTTGGACAATTCATCGAATTATTCCTTCCCCGCCTACACCCTATTCAAGGCCATCATTCTTTATAGTGGACCTTAAAGGTCTCTATGACCCTATATATTCTATTCATAACCATCCAGAAAATATTTTTTAGGGGATTCGGATTTTTTTTCTGTCTCAAGGCATTATGGAAGTATGTAAAATAATAAAATTGGAAAGAAAAAGAACTGATATAAGGTCAAAATAAGTAAAATATGTCTTGGTTAAATGACTAACTCTGTAATTAACTATAGTTTCGCTTATGTCCTAATAAACTTTGTAGTTTATAGTACTTAAAGCCTGCAATCTGAGTACAGACTGGTGTATATGGATGAAAGCTCCTTTTACAAATATCTAAGTTATATTTATTTTTTTTATTGGTATTTCTTGCAAAAGTCTACATAGAATTAGACTAAAGAACAAAGTTAGTATTTAGATTGAATTCATTTGGAAAATCAAGAATGTTTCTTGATAATATAAATAATGCGGAACTTTATCATCTATGAAAAATCACGCACCTTAATCACCAAATGGTTGATTCTATTATTTTTAAAAATATATTGTATTTTATTGAAACGTGCGTACTATTTGAATTATTGATCAAAAGCGTAAAATTGTTCAAGATTTAGTGAACTTTGAACATTAATCTAATAATAATTTGCTAAAAAAAGGAACGAAACGATTCTTTTAACAAAGCCTATTTAGTATTTATGAGATAAAATCAATGTAATATCAAGGTTTTCTTACTGTTTTCAATTAAAATATATTTAAAAAAATACAAAAGTTTTTTTATTGATATCAAAATAAAATTAGATTGTTGTTTATTAATGAAAAATTAATGTTATATTGATATTGATAAATTTATCCTCATTTGAACCTAGATATTTTTTAGTAGGCCATAAAAATGACTTTTCTTAATTACAGGTTAATGCCTCCATCCTTGGCGATGAAATATAAGCTGAATAAACATTCTGCTCAACATTCTTCATTGATTTTTATCAATTAAGATAAACTAATTCAAAACAAACCTTGATTCCTATAAGTAAGTAAATTTATTTCCGGTTGACAACATTTAAATATTATTTTATCGAACATAAATCGCAATCACAAGAACAAGTAATTGAGTTGCTTTTGTCTATTTGTTTTTTAAAAGTATTGTAATCGAGTCTTTACTTCCATCCAAAATAAGTAATCAAAAAACTCATTTTGCAAGAAATACTAAAAAAGAATAAAAGATATATATATAAATATATATATATATATATATATATATATATATATATATATATAGAGAGAGAGAGAGAGAGAGAGAGAGAGAGAGAGAGAGAGAGAGTATATGGACATCTACTCCTAATCAGGTCCTGACCTTCATAAAAAACAAAGCAATTATATAATTATATCGACATATTGCATACTCAAGTACCACTTAGCAACTCCTAAAAGAACCAATAAAATAATCACCCTCCTCCATTTTTAAATTTGGGCATATAAGGAGTAACTGTACGGCTGAAAACAAAACACGGATCTACGACTATGAAACAGATTTTAGAAATGCTTTGGGTCTGCCCTTGAGAATCCAAAGTAGAATGGCATATAATGAAGAAGGACTAGAGTATGGAGAGGATGGCGACGTCTTTCAAGCCAAGGAGGTCAGAAACAAAAATAATCAGGAGGGTGAATCATTAAAGGAAAATAACGATTTTTAAGGAAACTGAGGTAGGACCCGAAGACACACCCACCAATGACGATAATATGAAGAACCGGATAATGATACTGAAAAAAATCATACTACTTCCACCTCGACTGATGAAGAATCTGAAAGCACAGAAGTAGTCGATTCCTCCACTTCTAAAGTACAACAAAATTCCCTCAAAGATGATTGGAAAAATGTACTGAGGAAACGCCATGAGGTACTGAAAAAGCCCTCTCCTGCCCGCAAAAACCAAAATAACCAACACTTGCTGAAAAGGTCTGGTAGTCCTAGCCAGGATTCAACCGAGAAACGTTCAAGGGAAAACAGCTCTTCAGATCCACGACCATAAACTCTTAACCCATCCAATGTTTTCAATCATCAACAGTTCAACAGCGAATATTAAAAGCTTGAACACTCCAATGAATCCAGAAAGAATACTTCTGAGGACAAATGAGCACGTGAGGAAGCGGATGAGGGATTACGGCCGAGAATGCAAATGGCGAACAAAATAACCAAAAGAAGAACAGGTCGAATAGGATACAATTTATTATCATTTTATCGTTCTATGTTTTTTAATTAAGTTTACTTTAAATTCATAAAAATAAATGTTCACACCCCCATCCCAGGAAAATTATATGGACTCTGTTTTAGTTGTTTTACGCAAGTTTAATAACCAATTTTTTTACACAAATTTTATTTAACTTTAATTCAATACTTCAGACTGAAGTTTAAGTATATTTTACATAATTTTAATTCCCCGTCCCCCCCCCCTTTTTAACACCATATTACATACCCTTTAAATATGATCCATAAATTAAACTTGATTTCTCTTAACACAAATATATCTGATATTCAAAAGCGGAAGCAAGTTTAGATAAGTTTTTGTCATTTAAGCCTGATGTTCTCTCTATGTGTGACACTAGACTGAAAAATGATGAATAGCAAAAGAATTACATCCGACTACTTCCTTATACATGTTCCTGCTGTGAATGAATTAGCCAAGAACCCATCACGAGGAATTGCTTTAATAACACCGTGTAACAAAGTTTTGTCCTTGAGTTAAAACTGTTATTTTCTATTTGCCTATGTCCAGCAAACATGAAAAAATATTTTTAATCATTTATAATTTTGCTTTTGTGTCCAGGATAAGGATATTTGTGAAATTTACAATTTTCAACTTTTCTAATGGTTCAGGCCCAGTTATCTTCGTGGAAAGTAAGAATAACTACAAATGTAAGTAGTTTTTATTTTTCTACTATATCTGTTCATTTCAAATCCGTTTTTATAATTTATAATCTTTCGTACTAATTGAAAAAATTGGCTATATATTTCAAAAGTTGACCGTATTTAAGTGTTCTATTTAAGCGGTGATATATTTTTTGTTTCGAGTCTATTGACTATAATCAATATGTAATATATTTTTGGTGTATGTCAATGCATTTCAGAACAGTTTTTATAATTTCAATATCTGGCATGAAAGTAAAGAAAAGATCAATTTAGTACTACGAAGTATTGATCATATTAAGTAACTACTTTAGGTGATGATTGAGGTTACATTTTATATTATTGTGATTTGTTACGAAGAAAAAAAATAAGTTTGCCTTTTATTTACATATATTATACAAGTGTAAAAATTTTTTATTTTAGATAGTTACTGTGATTTGGAAAATTGCATTTCAATATTGTTATCAAATTATTTAAGGAACTAGCAAATAAAAGGCAAAGCTTTTTTTTTTTTCGTAACAAATCACAATAATATTAAATGCAACCTCAATAATCACCTAAAAGTAGTTACTTAATATGATCAATATTTCGTCCTATTAAATTGATCTTTTCTTTACTTTGATGACAGATACGAAATTATAAAAACTGTTCTGAAATGCATTGACATATACTAAAAATATATTACATATTGATTATAGTCAATAGACTCGAAACAAAAAATATATCACCGCTTAAATATAACACTAAAATATGGTCAACTTTTTTAAATACCGGGTGCGCAATATCTTCTTGGACACTTTTAAATAAGTTATAGCGACAGAATGAAGCAACCAATCGCTTAGTGATTGAAGTACGAAAGGTTGCGCGATTTCTTAGCTTTAATTTGCGACCTCTTTGAAGACAATTGGACGATGTAAACAAAAGATACTGCGTTATGGAAAAGATAAGGGAAAAAGTGATCGCGCGGATCCATGCTGGCGACAAGCCCATGGACATCTCTCGCAACTTTGGGATTGCCAGGAGCACAATATATAGCATCAAGAAGCTCTATGACGAGTCTGGCGGCTATGTCAGACGAACAGGGAATTGTGGCAGGCCTAAGAGCGTCCGTACGGCCGACTTGGTGGAAAAATAAAAAAGCAGGTCAAGGACCAACCAAACAACTCCGTCCGCGGCCTCGCCAAGAAGAACGATATCACCGAGAGCACCATGAGGAACCTGGTGAGGTTTGACCTTGGGATGCGGTCCAGGGCTGTCGTCCCAGTGCAAATGCTGACAGTAATTCAGCGAGAAAAGCGCCTGGAACGCAGTAAAAAATTCTTAATTGGCTGAAAAGTAATCCGGAAAGGTCGTAGTCTTCTCAGATGAGAAGAACTTCGTTGTCGACAAGTACAACAACCGCCGCAATGACAGATACATTGCCAAGTCTGCTGCAGACACTGATGCTAGTGTCAAGTATGTCCCAAGGTCCAAACACCCGGCCAAGGCCATGATGCTTGGCGTCGTTGGATCAGACGGAAAGACAATCCCACCGATCTGGATCAAGGGGAACCTGAACGCGAGCATGTATAAACATATACTTGCTCACCAAGTCTTTCCAGCTCTAGATGCTACTTATGGCCAAGGAAATTGGGTTTGGACCCAAGTGGCGCCCCAAGCCACACGTCAGACGCCGTCCAGAAGTACATCATCAGCAAACTGTCGTCCAAGGGATTCTGGTCAAAGGAGATGTGGCCGCCCATCATCGCCAAACCTGAATCCCTTGGACTACTTTGTCTGGACGCATGTGGAGCAGAGAGCCTGCGCTACCAGCCACCCCAATGTCGACGCTCTGAAGGCTTCTGTCAACAAGGTGTGGGCCGCGATGAACACGAATGACATCGTCAATGCCTGCAAGGCCTTCAGGTCCCGTATCGAAGCCTGTATTAAAGCTGAAGGTTCTATATTTGAGAAATAAATTGGTAATATATATCTCTATAAACTGTCCAAGTTTCATTATTGTAGTACCTCAGGTTCATGTTTGAGATCTTCATGAAGTTAAAAATAAAGTGTCCAAGAAGATATTGCGCACCCGTATATATCCAATTTTTTCATTAGTACGAAAGATGTATAAATTATAAAAACGGATTTGAAATGCACAGATTATAGTAGAAAAATAAATACTACTGACATTTGTGGTTATTCTTACTTTCCACTAAGATAACTGGGCCTGAACCATTAGAAATGATGAAAATTGTAAATTTAAAAAAAGACCATAAAGGCCAAACCTTTTTTGGACAAAATTTTTAAGTGGCATTTTTGGAATCTACGTAAAAATGAGACTCAAATTAGGAATTTCAGCCAAAGGACAACAAAGACCTTAATTTTGTTACATAGTGTAATCAATAAAAAACTTAAACCGATGTCTATAGCAAAAGATGAAAGAGGCAACTACTGTGTATATCCATAATTTGGAATGAAAGATTGTTATAATTCTCTCAATTTATGGTCCCAATAATGACGACCCAAATTTTATGAACATTGAAATTCGAAAGTTTTATCTGATGACAATTTTGGTTGTGATAATATTATATTGATGGGCGATTTTAACATAGCTGTGATCAGAAAAGAGACAACCTGGAACTATACTAATGTAAAAAACAAAAAAGCAAATTCAGCACTCCAGACTTTGTTGAAAGAGAGAAGCCTGATAGATGTGGCAACAAAGTTTGCTAAAAAACCTTTGCACACCTTCTCTATTTTTAGAGATGGGAGTCACAAAAAGTTCACGGCTTGATTATTTCTTTGTTTCGGGAGATCTTTACTCAAGTCTTATAAATTATCAAACACTGCCTGCTTTCATGTCCGACCATAATGCCATCCATGTTTAAGCTATGCAAACCGACAGAGCGGTTGCGGTAAAATTTATGAAGGAGGAGGATGGAACAGCAAGTAAAAACCTAGGTACAGAGGAGTCGTTGAAAGAAATCGACCGAATGTATGCAGAAGGGCACGCAATTAGGAGCGGGCCTAGGTGCACTTCCGAAAGACAAGGCTATTTTA
Source organism: Caligus rogercresseyi (assembly GCA_013387185.1). Lineage (NCBI taxonomy): Eukaryota > Metazoa > Arthropoda > Copepoda > Siphonostomatoida > Caligidae > Caligus > Caligus rogercresseyi. The sequence goes on from CP045890.1 coordinate 26,523,722, forward strand.
AAACGTTTGAAGAAAAGAGAAAAGTGTGCAATCAAAGAAGTATTACAGTAATATATGATAACAATGGCAAACTTGAAGATAACCCAAAATTGTGCAGGAAACAATAACAAACTATTATTAAGATATTTAGTAATCATTGTTTGTATAACAACAACAAAGATGGTATCTCAGCTCTCTCAGCTGAAAGTGGAACTCAGGAAAGCAGGGTGCATTGGGATCTTTTAGCAAATCCTTTGATGAAATTATTACTTCGGAGGAAATCAGTCTTATAAATTGAACTATAAAAAACGAAACAAAGCTCCAGGCTCAGACGGCTTTACCATGGAATTTTATCAAAAATATAACAAGCTTGTATCTCCTCTATTGGAGAGGGTATACAAAGAGGCTTTAGCTAAAGGCAGCTTCGATAAATACATAACAGAAGGAAGACTAATCCTTATCCCAAAGGTTGGCAAACGTTGCAACGTTTTGTTGAAAACTTACGCCCGCTCACAATGCTTAATTTGGCTTATAAAATATACAGTGGCATTTTAGCAAAAAGGATGAGAGACTTTTTACCTCACATATCCATCCATCACAAAAAGGATTTGTTCAGGGCAGGCACATGGCAGACATAGTGCGTGGGATCAAAGATGCAATTTTAGAATCTTGCAAGCAGGGACTCGATGTGGCAGTAATGAACATCGATTTTAAAAAGCATTGACAGTGTCTTCAAACAATGGGTTTTAGATTGTCATAAGACACATGGCATAGTGAAAAATAATAAAAATGATAAAAGTTGTCTTTTTAACCTTACTACTTTTCATCATAATCCCAAAAATAATTTTAATGTAACAAAGGATGCCGTCAAGGTGATCCTATCTCACCTTTCTTGTTTATTTTAGCGTTAAATTCCTTTAATTGTTCAATTGATCAGACATCCACGAACTTTCAAGGAACTTCAATATTAAAAGTGCTAGGCACATTTTTAAAAATTGATGGCTGTGACCATTTAGAAAACGAAATAAAAGTAAAATAAATTATTCAAAATAGTTCATTAAAGTTTACGACTTAAATGGGGAAAAACTTGCCCGCAAGGATTCAAGTATGGAACACACTAATATTACCACGAGTTATTCACCTGTTAAAATGACGCCATACTCTACAATCTTAGCAGATAAAATACAGATTATGTGTGAAGCTTTCCTATTTCCAGAAGGGCGTTTTAAAATAATTTCGTGGAATCGACTAAAATGTCCCAAAAAAGGGGTTGGGCTTGGTTTGGTGTATTTCCAAGGCTTCTGAAAACTTTGTTTTACTCATGTGCAAACTATCACAGAAAAAGGGTCTGTATGGGCTGAAATAATCAACCTTCAATTTTGAAAACAAAGGGGAAAAGTTTAGAAACATGAATGGTATTGGTCCGGACAAAATTTTAAAATTGCCCAAAATATAAACTGTTTTTGGAAGGAGATCATTGTTACAATACAATACTAAATAATAAAGTTCTTCAGAAAATGAAATGGCAAGAACCATTGTAGAAATAAGCTTTATAACTTTTACATCATAAAAAAAGAATTCAGTTTTGTGGGTGTGATTTTAATGAAGATATGATTTTAACGCTAGTGAAATTTTAGAAAGAAAAGGCATTTTACAAAGGCTATCTTTTAAAAAACGTGTAAGTGGTCACCGGACTGTTTTTACAACTTTTGTATTCAATCCCACATAATAATCTAAGATCGTTTGAAATGGATTAAACACCAAGGTATCTTTTTAATGCAATTACAAGGAGAAAAAATCTCTTGAAATCCCTTCTCCCGCCACCAAATTTTAAAGATTTGCATAAAGCTAATTTTGATTTCTCAATGTTTTGGTTAAAATATAAAATCATCACTTAACACCCTTTCCTTAGGTGGCATATTCGGCAGAACGGAATGTGAAAGACTT
>CP045890.1:26525747-26550321 GCA_013387185.1 Caligus rogercresseyi
GGCAATATTTCTAGTATTTATATAATTTTATAGGCTTATCATAAGAAAAGTCTCTTAACCATATTTATATTCATTCAAACTCCTACTTTTCACGAATAAAAATAACTATTATTATTTTATTCTCTTTTTATGATGATATATGGTAAGTATTTGATATTTTTGGCGGCAAAAATAGAGGATCACTTCGATAAGGATCCCATAAAATAGAAATGAGATTATTTATGCTTTTCAAAAAATGGGAATATCAATGTATATTTTCATGGGACACTTGAAAAAAATGGATGGAATATGAGCAACAAAATGCATTTTTGGTGACAAACGAAGAATAAAGTTGCTTTTGAATATAAATACAACCATTGTACTGATATATTATTTTTATTGGTAAAAGTAGATTTTTAAAAATAATTATCAATGTAAATTTGATCATCCCTAAATGTTTTTGGGATAACTTTAGCTATTTAATTTTTTAACAATTTAGATAAATGATCGGCTTTGGTTTCTATAATAAACATTTTCGATGACTTTATGTTAAAATTAAAAGATTAAAACATAAAATAAATAACTATTTAACGTAAAAATCATACTAATAGTAGTTCAATTAGGTATGTTGGGACAATGGCATCATATTATCATAATTGTATATCTTAGTCTTTCTAATTTTCAAAGGTTTAATTTCTTAAAAGTTGTTATTTATAAAAATTAGTAAAAAAATTATTTTGTACGTTAAAATAAAAACAAAAAGCATGAAGATAATTTACCAATAGACTCTCATAAACAAATCATAGTTTATTCATTTAGTAAGAAAAACTGATATGATTGCCAGGTTTAGTTCGTATACCTATGTTCTGGTGCATTTTAATTTGGAAGAATTTTGTTTTTGGGGTCTGGTAATTGGCAAGTGGAGAAAACCACTTTCAAAGAGACTTTGCTTATTCATTTTGCAGACTCAGATAGTCTGCAGATAAGCTGGATAGATCTGTCATTCGTCAGTTCCAACTTCAAACACAAAGGGCTTCTAAAAATAATAATCAAATTGTTTTTTTGTTTAATTTCGAAATCGTATGCGACATCCCAATGCAACTTTTTTGCAATAAGATTTATATTCTAACTCAGGATTAAAAGGAGAAATGCATTTTGTTGCTATAACTTGATTGATCCATTATGTTGTACATAAATTATTCATTGGCTAATTTTCCTATCCAAATGTCAACTTAATTTATTCCCATCTGATTTTGCAGCCTTGGCGGGAGCATGAACGGAGGAGGAAGAAACGGACGACATCATCATTCCGGAGTTCACCAGATCATGAAACATAATAACGTGACGTCATCATGCAAATGGAAAGGTAAATACTTGCTAGAATAATTCGGGTTTACGTCATATTTTAAAAGAATTTAAGTTTTCTGTATATACATATATATATATATATATTCATTTTCTTACACATTCAACATAAAGTGATGTACTCTCCATTTAACTTAAGTATTAGAATGAAAAAGACTTGGGGGTTAAGCTTATAGAGGAAAAAAATGCCTATATTAAAGTTTTTCCCTATATTATTAAAAAGAATCTTTTTTTTCTTTCCAAACTTCCTTTTAAGTAGTTAATATTTGTAAATTGTAACTCCATACATACATATATATATATATACATATGTAGTAATATACATTTAAATACAGAAATACTTTTATAAATAGAGTTATATAAACTTGGATAAAGAAGCCTTTCTCTACTACTTTTTCAATGGCTTTGATTATCTCTTTTACCTTACGCTTTATTATTTCCTTTTCCCAGTCGAAGAAGTTATTAAAATATCTGTTTATATTACTTACTCACTATATATATATATATATATATATATATATGTGTGTGTGTGTGTGTGTCTGTATGAGTTCATACACAGAAGCGGGGAATACCTAGTTTCTTGAATGGAAATTAAAAGTGTTAAGGCTTGATCCCCTATGAAGACTAGATCATTAAGTCTTTTTCTCCGCATAAAAAGAGTATAAATCGAATAAAGCTTTATTTTCTTACATATTTTGTTACACGAACAATTAAAGAACTGAAAGAATATTCATAGATAAGTATGATCAGAACCAAAGCTTATGTCCTACAAAAAAAGCAATTTTATAATAGTTATGGATAAATATATTTTGTGGGATCCATTTTTAAACAAATATATCGTTGTTTAGTTAAACTTCTAGATTATACATTTTTTAAATGTAAATTTGCATGCACAAAAAAATATGATAATCGAATCATATACTACTTTATTTATAAACAATATTGTGCATCATTTGTTGATATAAGGAATTAAATATAAGCTCTACGCGCTAATTATATTATACAATGAATATATTGGTTAATTTCAATAAAAGTGCAAGCTATCTCATTAATTAATTAATTGCAATTAGTTAATTTTTGAAACCAAAGCAAGAGTAAGTGTCAAGTCCAACTTTTTATTTTTACTTCGGTGCATCAGTTTGATTTATGTACCATTTATTATAATTTGGTTAAAATCAACTTATTCTGTTATCTTAAAATATAAAACAGTCAAAAACATAAAATATATGATAAATGAAGATAAAATAAGTATAATATCAACTATATATATTGAGTATTATATTTCGAAATGATTCACATTTATGAAAACCGTATATATACAATTATGATTAATTTGCCTTATATAAAATACGAGCTATCCTTTCAGTCATCGTGAGAAAAAAGCCTTCTAAGTAGCGGTGTCTTTGATAGATAAGCCTCTTTCTCCCCTTTTTTTATTGCATATAATCATTTTAGGTACACATATACATACGTCTACCAAACATTTTTATGAGCGTATTACAATAAATAGTTCCTTCATTCAAATGTACATAAATAAAATAAAAAATATTTGCCTCAATATATGTTTTAATGGTACTAAATGGATTTGAATTCACATTTCTAAGTTATCAGCTATTAGCAGTTGTGCTTTTTTCAGACTCTGGGCATAGAGGCAAATTTATGGCCGTTTGAATGCTTTGTTTGTTTCCATATGCAAAAAAATTGAATATCTTGTGGAAAGTTAGGAATTTTATTATATGTTTTATATAAAGCGAGAGTAATGAAATACATAAGTGTAATGGATATAGGTATATATATATACATATATATAAAGTCCGTCCCATTCTTAAGTCGATCGCTCTGGTGTTTTAATGTTCCAAGCAATGTATATATATCAGGAAACGACTGGGACACCTTTTTTTGCCGGACCCGGGCCAGGACTTTAAGTTTTCAAGTCGGGCCGAGACCAAAACCAGGCCGGGACTTAATATATATTTTTTTGTTCCTTCGACATTCTGAAGTGACAGCGTTTTTTAGAAAAGAATTTCCAAAAAAAAGTAATGACGTTTCTTTTACAAAAGAATCTCCAAAAAAGTGACGACGTTTTTTTAACAAAGAATCTCCATAAAAAGTGAATACATTTTTAAACCGCATTAAAAAGATAACTTAAAAACATCACTGGAGTAGCCTCTTTTTCTTTTTCCTTCCTGAAACTATAAAGAACCCTAGTAGGAGCTGTTATTTAAAAATGGTTGGTGCGTCAGCACTTATGTTCAATTATTGGCACTAAATATTATTTGAAGAAAATTTGCAAAAAATAACAAAGTCATCAATTGATCATAGCTAAATTTGTTAAACTAGTTTTTTCAAATAAGTAATAACAAAAAGTTTTGCTTCATAACGAAACCTTTGACACCAGTGACGTCCGATTTCTAACAATGCTAGAAATTTTTTATTTAGATACTCGTTTTCAGCATCAAAAAATGAACCAGAATCGCTGGGTATATGTAAAAGAACTAAAAAAGTGGTTTTTTTGGGGAGGTCATATATATATATATATATATATTTATAAATAAATATATATATTTTTTTTTACCTAAAATTAATTTTGGAAAACGTATTAACATTTTACTTGATTCTTTTAACTCATTAGAAAGCAACTATAAATACAATTTTAAAGCTAAATAAGAATTAATATTAAAAAAGCTTATAAAATGAGGATATACCTAATATTGGCAAGTACATATAACGATTTCCTTTCGGCAATTGTATAGTATTTTATTAGAATAAATAAATATTGTCCATTAAAAACGTCAATTGCATTGTGATCATTATGAAAATGGTACAAAACGTGTATTATAATAGTAAAGTTCATTTACAATAAAAAAGTTACCATACAAATTATAGGACAAATATTAGCAAAAAAATAAAAATCCATATTTTTGGGCCCAAAGAGGCCTATTTAACAGATCAATTATCATAGAAATCTTTATATGCTAAATTGCTCCAAAAAAAAAAGTTAAAAGATGTGATTTCAGGCAATCATTAGAAAAAATTAGACGATATCACTAAAATTCAGACAGTACAAGCCACTTGAAAATTTAATTTTTTATCATTAAAACGGTATTTTTTAAACTTTCAGTGGCTTATGCAGTCACAAAAATGGCCTTTAAAGCTGAAACTTTCCCAATCTCATTTTTTCATCAATACGCAGCAGAAAACAATTCAAACAAAGACAATGCGCCCCAAGGGACTCCTTTTTTAATTTTATAAATTTAAGCAGCAATGCCATGCTTCGAGGTTTTTTAGTTAAAAGAAATGACAAAACCCATTTTTTAAACCAGATTAAAAGGAAGTGTGATAGGCTAGATTTAAGTTTTAAACCAAAGGATGTTTTAAGATTATTGGAGAACCCAAATTTTTCCTATTCCTTATACTGGTTAAAATACAGAATAGCAACAAACACTTTGTGTTTTGGAGGTATTTATGGCAAGACTCGTGAGGAAGCGTTGTGTTTCTTTTGCAAAGAAAAAAATGAAACGAGCAAGCACTTTCTCTTTGAGTGTAACACATTAAAAGAAATATGGGATATGGTTGTTCAAAAAATTTATATGAAGTTTGGCCATGTTTTAACCAAGAAAGGAATTTGTTTTATTTACAATGGCCCTGATAGCACGGAAATAAATTTTATTGTAACTAAAATACAGATTTTACTTTATAAATTAAGAAGCACAAAGTCCCCCCTATCGAAAAATGTTTTTAAATATGTAAATAAATTGTTGGTGAGTTTTGATTTTGTTTTGTTTAATATTAGTTGTGTAAAATTTTATGTTTGTTCGTGTAATGATTGAGTTTTTTTTATGTTTGGTAACATTCAAAAATAAATGTTGTACGAAAGTACAAAAAAAAAAAAAAAAATACGCAGCAGAAAACTGCTTGGACCAAAAAAAACAGAGCGATCGACTTAAAAATGGGACAGACTTTAAATATATATGTATGTGTGTGTATATATATATATGTACAGGGTCCCGACGGTAAATCGGGAATAACTTTAAATGCATATAGAGCATCCTGTATCAGTGATATAAATATTTTATTTATATCTTTTTTAAAGTAATAATTAATGTTAATTATTACTCATAATGAGAGCCCCCGTTCTTGACCACGGAGTCCACACGGTGTCGGAAAGAGATGCAGGCTCTGGACACCTCTTGCGGATCCAGCTCTTTCATGGTCTTGATGATGGACTGCTTCAGGGTTTCAACAGATATGTTATATTTTTTGCAGGCCAACCCCTCAACCTTCCCCCGTAGATAATAGTCGCAGGGATTCAGATCCGGACTGTTGGCGGGCCAAAAAGAGGGAGGCCAGAAGTTAGGAGTTTTCAAAGCCAAAAAATCAAGAGCAATTTTGGCCCTGTGGGCCGGTGCTGAGTCCTGTTGGAATGTGTAAGGCCTTCCATCAGTCACATCATCCATCCAGGGGACAACTACCTCCTCCAAGACTCGCTTGTACACCTCCTTGTTGACTGTTTCCTTTTTCTGGAAGAAGTAGGGGGGCATGACATCACCCACCGTACTGATGACGGCTAGGACCATGTTCATGAAGGATTTGACCTCATCAGCGTCCAGGCGGATCCATCTGTCGTTTCTACGATTGTGGCTGGCATCAATAGTGAATATTTTTTCATCAGAAAAGAATCGAAGAAAAACCACTTTTACTCTTCTGGTTGATCAGGATCTTGCCTTTGGAGACTCTATCAGCCATGTTCTGCTCCGTGAGCAGGTGCTTTGTAGCCCTGGCCCTGCTCCTGTATCTAAGGTCGATCTTGATAGCCTTTTCAATTTCAATTGTGCTCCTGTGCACATTTCGGTCCTTGGCTAGCTTGGAGATAGGGGTGTCTGGATGAGCATCAATGGACCTCTTGAGACCTGCCAAGAACCTTGGAGTCCGGATTTTGTCTGCTCTTGAGCTGTAGTCAGCTCTCCTGTCCTTCCCTTCATTGTCAAATGCCTTGACAACCTTATACACAGTAGATTTTGGGTTATGAAAGAGCTCAATAATCTCTTGAGGCGTCTGCCCCGCACGACGAGCTTCGTATATAGCATCTCTCCGGACTTGTTCCATTCTTAGGCCACGTGCTACTGAAAATCTTATATAATAAAAACGTCAGCTGTTGAATGCAGCTTGTCGTAAGTTTATAATTTTTCCAATGCAACATCTCAAACAATCACAATCGACATTTGAAAGAATCCCGATTTACCGTCGGGACCCTGTATATATGTATATATATAATATATATATATATATATATATAGATATATATATTATATATATATATATTATATATATATACTATATATCCACAAATGTTTTATAATTAAGCATTACATTCCTTGGAATCAATTTATTTTAACATTTTGGTTGGCCTGTGTATATTCATTTTTTCAAATATATTCTTGAAGAAAAAAAAACCAAAAGTATATATTAATATATAAGACGAAATACAGTTATACCTATAAAATGTATAAATGACGATTATTGATTGCAAATAATGTTCTTGGAAATAGTTTACTCTTTTGGATAGCTTTTAATAATGCTTTCTATAGCCTTAATATATTAAAAAAACTTATTTTATTGTTTTATGAATATATAATTGCATAATAAATATGTGTATTGCCAAATTATAATACTATTCTATTCTGCATACAATTCCAGTTGAGTTATTAATTTTAGGTATCCTTTTGGTAACCATTTTGTTGTACATATTACATTTAATTTTGTTTTTCTTTGTTTGTAAGTTACCTGTCCATGTAAGGGAGCCATGTCCGGAGAGTAGGGAGGTTGACGAACCACTGGTGTGCTGTGTTTTGTCAAGAAGTTCCGAATTAAATGGGAAGAATGTGCTGGAGCGTTATCATGATGGAGCTTCCAACTGCCTGTTGCCCACAGATCCGGGCGCTTGCGCCTCACTGCGTCACGAAGGCGACGCAGAACCTCTTGGTAGTACTCCTTGGTGATTGTAGTACCGTGTGGTGCGTACTCGTGATGTACTAAGCCACTGGAGTCAAAAAAGGCAGTAAGCATGACCTTGACATTGCTGCGACCTTGCCTTGCTTTTTGGGCCTCGGGGATGAAGGATGCTTCCACTGTGTTGACTGGCGCTTGGTTTCTGGGTCATACCCATAAACCATGACTCGTCACCTGTAATCACTGTGTTTATAAAGTCGGGATCACCGTTCACAGTTTCCAGCATGTTTTGTGCGATCTCCAGACGAAGGTGTTTTTGCTCAAATGTTAGCAGCTTTGGTACAAATTTTGCTGAGACTCTCCTGAGACCCAAGTCGTCAGTCAAAATTGATTGAATGGAACCAAAACTAATATTCACCTCGTCTACAAGTTCTCTGATCGTGATTCGGCGGTTCTGCATCACCAGGTTCCTCACTTGATCAATGATGGCATCGTTTTTCGATGTTGAGGGCCTCCTGAGCGTGGTTCACTTTCAACTGGCAAGCGGCCATCTTTGAAGCGGTTGTACCACTCCTTTATCTGTGTGGTGCCCATCGCTTCATTTCCAAACACTTTTTTAATCTTGCGAATTGTTTCCACTTGCGAATCACCAAGATTAAAACAAAATTTTATGCAATAACGCTGTTCGACTTTTTCTGACATTTTAAAGAAAATAAAATCCGACGACACTCACTTGCACCTGTTCAATCATGAATGGCCTGACGCCGACGCCTTGTATTGGAGCTGTAGAAAAAAATGAGCATGCGCAGTAGTCATGCTCCCAACCACACAGCAAGTCCCGCCCCCATAGCTGTGTTCGTTTGACCAATAAAAATTAAGGTCGGATACATTTTGATCACACATCGTATATATTATATATATATATATACGAGGTTTGTTTCGGATAATGATGCAAATCAGTTATATCTTGCAAAATATTGCATCAATCTTCTAAATCGTAGGCTTCTAAATAGACACTGACAATAAAACCCCCAAAAAGGAATAGGAAAACTAATACATTTAGACAATTCAAAAATTTAAGCATTCAAATATGTCGAATAAGTATAATTATTGAAAAAAAACAAAGAAAAAACTTTCAACATTCCATAGACTTTTCTTCTTTCAAGAAGATTAATGTGAGCAATCTTGAGGAAAAAAAGAATCACTTTCAAGATTCTTTCCATCTTATATTTTGTGTCTTCTCTCTCAGCGTTTTCTTCTTTCTTTTTCACATAAGTCTTTCTTTGATGGTTCTAATGGACAATGTCCATCCTATTTTTCTAAAGAGTCTTCTCTTGCAGTCTTTTTTCTTTTTCTTCACATACATACATGCTGTTTGTCCATTATATGTTTTCTTCCTGAAGAAATATTAGTATTTTACTTCTTTGATTATACTTAACCTTTTTATATTATGCTTAGTATTATTATTATTATCTTTATGCCTCAGTAGGAAAATAAATGCGAAAAAAATTAAAGCCTTCCTTAAAGTCCATTCGTATACTTCAATATTTATCCTTTTATATTTATATATTTTTAAAAAATGGAAGGTATTTTAAAAAATCCCTTTCGCGCATTTTTACTTTATAAGAAGAAATATATTATATATAGTATAATATATATATAAAATAATAAATAGACATTTTTCGTTTACGATCTAATTTCCGTTTAAGTAATATAAGAAAAAATATATTTCTTTTTGATATACTTTACTTTAGCGTCTTATATATCAGGGATATATATAATATTTAAGTTTTATAATTATATTCCTATCTGTATTTATATTATACTTCATTTTAGAAGGTATAGTTTTGATACTATATTATATATGATGTCAAAGGCATTAAAATTATCGAGTGCTTTTAAGATGCCAAATGAGCTAAATACTAATAAATATTTGTTAGCATACTCTATAATTTCCGTTCTGTAAATTGGAGTCTTTTATTTCCGTGGGAATTCCCTCTACGCATCTGAAGGAAGGTCATAATGTTTGACCTTTGAGGTTGTTTTCACTGGCGTTGGTTTTGGTTGGTTGGTTTGTTTGTCAGCAGGATAACTCAAAAAGTACGGAAAGGATTTGGATGAAACTTTGTGGAGTTGTGGAAATGCCAAAAGGAACAAGTGATTAAATTTTGGCATCTCTGAGTGCTCCTTTAAGATGCAAAATGAGCTAAATACTGATAAATATTTCAAGTTAGCCTACTCTGCCAATAGATGTCGCTGTGCTGTGAAATGGGGTGCCGGGAGCGTCTTCCTCTCGGAATTTCCGTCGAGGGGAACCCTCCCCCGTCCCTCTACGCCGCCCCAGTCGTGAAAAATCCGCCTCGGAAGGTCATAAGGACCCCGTGACGGCGGAGGTTTGCAATCTCTGAGTGTATATATGCCTCTAGTTTTGTATGCATTCGATAATGTATTATTAAGTGAAATAAAAAATATTTAATTTTAATGCAGGGGTGCGATAGCCTGCGTGTTCCACTTTCAATTTTCAGGTTCGAATCCTGAGAGGGGATGGTCATTTTTGGTCTACCTCATTGATAAGATCCTAGGTTCGATAGACTAATTTTAATGCCTTATGCTTATTGATATCCAGTCGGAAGCTGCAATTCTATCAAACCATAAAGGCAAAAAAATGCAGGGGCTCTCCATGGAAAAGATTTGACGTACTGTCCTTGTGCCTCAGTTTACACTTTAGACTCTAAAGTTTAGAAGGACTAATTAGTAATTAACTTTAAGATGTGTAGAAGCATACCAGGGAGTTCACTAAGGACCTCTTTACAGACTTTGATCGTCAAGATATTTTACAAGTCCAACGCATGGAACTTTTATTTAATTTTAATGCTATAATTCTTATTTATATCCAGTCGGATGCAATTCTGTCGAACCAATTAGGCAAAAAATTGCCTTTTCTCTTTTATTTCCAAAGTCTTTAGAAAATCATTTGATACTCCATGAATTTATTTCATATGTTTGGACGATGAACATATTTAAATATGAATAGTTTTCTAGACTTTGTGATTTATTTTGTATTGAGACCAATATGCAAGGATATTGTGTTTTTTTTTCACTTTTGTTGTTGCCTATTTGATTCGATGTAATTGCATTCGTATATATATATACATATATGGATTATAGTATAAAAATTGCTTTAGCGAACCTAAAATATTTTGTATGAGGTATGCAAATATTTGACATCCCCTCTCGAGGGGAGTCGAACCTGTGTCCTCAACAGCATGCATTCACCTATTTAACTTGATCTTTATTTTTTACAAATAAAAATTGGTGAAATTTTTAACGAAAAAATATATATTTATATATAAATGAAAAACGTCTTAATTTGCTTTTATATGTATATAAGTGGATAGTTTGTGTTATTTATAAAAACCATCAGATGTATGGGTAGTTATTTGATGTCTATATATATATATATATTCCAAGTGGTTTTTGATTAGGGCCATGCATCATGAAGAAGTACTCGCAGAAACGCAAAAACTTTTTTTTTGATAATTACGTTTTTTTTGGCAATGATTTATAAAAAGTTGATTTGGTAATGAGGGGACTATTTGAATGATGATTATTTTACAAATGCAGAGAGTTTAATAAGATTTATTATTTTTTCCCCAAAATATCATTATCACCCATTACTGAAAGAAGGGAACATTCTAATAGAGTTTCCAGTCGTTTTGATATCTTGCCATCAGTTTCAATTTGTGTTGTGTTATTTATTCTTTATAGTTTCTAAATAGCTTTCTTATATGAAGCTTTGAAAATTCTCTTTTACGAGGGCCTCATGAATACAACCATTGCAAGTTTGTTGTTGAATATTTAATGCAGGAAGTTCCTTTTTATTTTATTTTTATTTTCTTGAATTTCTTTTTTTAAACCTCTTAATTAACTTATGTTTTGTGTAGAAGAGAAAAGGGTTTGAAAGAGAAAAAAAAGTGCGATCGAAGGGACATTTTAAAAATAATTTTTAATTAAAAAAGCATCTTCCTCTTGTATAGAATATATATAAAAGGGGATTTTTTGGTATAATTGTCTGATTAAATTTCTAAGGTTCAAAAATACTCATTCACAGCTATTAAAATGCATCCTTATTAAAATTATGTAATGTGGTTAAAAGTTTTTTATCAATTGAGTATTTACAACTATTATTTATTTTCAAAAGAGTAGCCTAGAGTTGAAAATATATAAGATCGTTCAATACTCTCAATTTTGATGACGTCACAACGGAGGCATGTTACTTATATAAGAAGGCCTATATATATTAGTATTGATCTTTAAAGTATTAAAAACCTTCAATCTACGATCTATGACATTTCCTTTATGGATACATACAAAAAATACTCAAATTTCTTTGGTGCTCATTGGACAGCTTCTTTTAAGAAAAGTCATGTCCTCATTCAGATATTATTTTTTCGTACCTCGTGAAACTCTCTGATCAATCTTATGCTATGACATTGAATGAGTATTGGAGATAGAAAAAGAAAATAATTGAGTTATATATATATATATATATATATATATATATACGGAATGGATTCATGTGATAGAAAGGAATGCGTGCCTCTGTATGTGTATAAGAAAATAATTCAATATAGTGGTGAAAGAAAATAATCCATCTTTTGAGAAGAATGCTGCTCTTTTATTATAAATAATCTGGAGAAAATCAAAAGCGATTGCAGAGTTTTCATCTTTACTTTATTGACATTCAATAGATTTGTTTTTAGTCATCATGGCAGTTATAAATATTTATTTCTAGTTACATAAATAATAGCTTACAAATTTTATTTTCGAAATAACATTTGAAATAAATTTTATGCCTCAGGTTATAGTATTTTTTCGATGTAAAATAAAATGAATAGAAAATAGAGGCTTCTTATTAATATAAGATAAAACAAAGGATGGGTGACACGTTGAAATAGTATAACGACATCGATATTCAGGAAAACTAGATCAATAAAGAGACGGAAGGTTATATTTACTAACATTAAAAGTGTGTACAACATAATCTCAGCTTTCGACGGAGATTGTTTCACAGCCCACCAGATTTAATTTTCTGTTAATTAAATAGAAATGGAATGAAGTTGGTCGTATGAAGTTCCATTTAAGGTGAAAGGGGAGTGTATTTTTTTAAATCTAACCCTTTTCTCACTATAACTTTCATTTTTAGATCAAAATCAGCTATTTAAAGCTGTAAGACACCAGTTAGTACTTCTTACATTTAAAAAATGATAACGACCTCTAGGATTTAAAATGTATCATCAAGAAACGAGGACGAATTTGAAATGAGTGTGAGATAATGTAAAAGTATTTTAAACCACCTAATGGATATGGAAGGACCTTTTAGAACTCAATAATCCAGAACAGAAAATGAATATTTGCTGATTATGAAGGTATAATTTTTTTCAGAAATCAGTTATTCCAAAATATAAAGGGTTAATGATTGTTGATATATATTCACGTCAATGCAATAATAAATACATGTTCTTTGACTGTAAAGAAATACTTTGGCTCACAAAGAAGATAATCCTTGAAATATCGATCATTGTCATTTAACAAATCAAGGAAAGGAATAAACAGTAAAAATATATCCAGCTTTATCAATAAAATCGGGCAAACATGAAGTAACTTTTATCTTAATCATAGAGAAATATCATATAACAGGTTAAATATTTTGGGGAATAAGAAAAAAAAATTACTTTTTTATTACCTTTGTGTTCTCTGTACGAGTTGAAGATATTTTTATATCTTTATAGTACTTTTGGAGCAAACACAGTGTTAAAAAATCAGTCATATATTAATAGAAAGTGAGAGGCAGAAGTTATATTTTATAAAAGTTATGTCACCTACATACAAATTAAACATTTTTTACGGTGTGACTCTTTATGAGGATCTTGAGGAGACTTCATTTAGCGGGGAAGAGAGAAGGGGCAACCTCGTCAAGCATAAGGGTGACATAATCTTCTTTCTTATAAGCTCAACCTTCAAACATCATTTTATATTTGGCAATACAAGTATCTAAATTTTTTTATGATGAAACACAATAAATATTCGTTCTTTTCTCAGAGTGTGAAACGTGGCTTTATTCGATGAATAATAATATACGATATTCTACAATCCCATTCAAAGGTTTTGTAAATGACAACAAATCGAGGGCAGTTATAACAAACACTTTGTGTTTTAAGGAAGGAAAGCCCTGTTAAATGTCTTTTTTATTTAGGTACCGATAGTTACATATTTTGTTTTTGCAAAGATTTACCTCTTTTAAAATCGATTTCAATCCATGCTTTCAAATTGATGCAATTTAAAAAAAAGTTTATTCAATGATATCAGAAAAAAAGCTCTTTTTCGAAAGATATACTAATTAAAGAAGGCACTGTTCCTTCAAACACAATAATTGTGTAGAACAGAACCCTCATTCTTCTCGAAACAAATGACAAGAAGTTTTTATATAACATATAAAGTGTTGGTTATAACATTTTCTACCTTATATGACATATCCATCGATTAATAGGCCATCGGATTTATTTTTTAAACAACTATCTGTAATACTTCGGCCCTTTAAAATCAACCATGGATCGACCTCTATTATGGAGGACAATTCAACAGCTGAGGAAGTCTTTGGAGGAGAAAAAGTATTCTCACAGTATTATAAAAACGTTATATATGAATGAGTTATTGGATCGCTATATAGGCTTAGATAACTTTACAAAACACATACATGATAATTAATATACAGCCCAGGTATACTGAAATACAAAGAACGACTAGTTTACCAAAAGAGCTGACATTTTACTTGCCGGTGATTTAAATGACG
The DNA here is from genome assembly GCA_013387185.1 of Caligus rogercresseyi. NCBI lineage: Eukaryota > Metazoa > Arthropoda > Copepoda > Siphonostomatoida > Caligidae > Caligus > Caligus rogercresseyi. Next base: position 26,539,894 of record CP045890.1, read on the forward strand.
TCACACAGGCCAGTAGAAACAATAACATTTTGTAATATGTTTCTTCCCGCTACCATCATCAAAAATATATATTGCCATAATATATTTATGACACGTCGCTATATATTTATATAGATACATATATATAAAAAATATATATATAAAGCAACAGAAATGAAGTCATAAAGCCTTTGGTAATTTTTGTTTGATTACTTTTAGTGTTTGTAATAATTGTCGTGGTTCTTCTAGGGAGTAATAATTTTAGGACGCCTATTTAATTTTGTCTTTAATGCAATTACTTATTGTTATATTAGAAATGGTATAAATAAAGAATAATCCCCAGTGTCGGAATCTACAATTGCACATAAACAAACTCAAAACCATATCAACCATTGGTAATTTAACATAAATATTTTACATACATTCAATTGCTTGTAGCAAATATATGGCATTCCTCAATTCCCGATTTTTACAATCTATTTATCGATCTTCAATATTCACACACATACACCAAATATTTGTATGTATACTTACACACAAACACACATACACACACATACATACATATATATATATATATATATATATATATATATTTCCCCCTTGAAAAAAGTATATATATTTATATGTATATTTAAGTTGGAAGTGAAGACGATGTAGAAAAAGAAGAAATGTTGGTGAAAGGATCAAAGAAAAGGGGAGCCACTTAATATATGTATACTAGAAGCTCCTAGAAGTATGAATAGGTGAATAGGAATATACCCATTGCACTCCATTTGATTGACGACTAAGTCCATTGAAGACATTTCTTCTTTTTGAAGAAAAAGAGTGGCAAAAATGATTATCAGCATTTTTTTTGCAAAAAGAGGAATGCTCATTTTGGAGTACAATAAGAATATATTAATCACTTAAGCCTCCTTGCTTAATACATTTTGTTATTTTGTAGAAGAAAATTAATAATTTTTATCTTTGTGCATATATCAAAATATTACAATTATGGTAGTAAGTAGATAAGAAGTGCAGCAAATTTATATTTGATTTCTTAAGCCTTTGGACAGTTAATCTTCATATTATCTCATAAAGGCTGCTGATATTAAAATGACGTCATTAAAATGAAAGTATCAGTAGAAGAGAAGTCTTATCATATTTTGGTTGCATACTCCAAACAAATTAGATCATTTAATTAGTTTTTTATTGTATTTTTAATTCCTTTTAATATAATTCATATATATATATTACACAATATACATATATATATGCATATATTATATATATATATTAATATATATATACATATATATATATATATATTAGATATATATATATATATATATATATATATTATATATATTATATAATCTATATATATATATATATATATATATAGTGTATATATATGATATACATATATATAGTATATATAATATATATATATATATAAATATATATAAGATATATATATTGTTATGTCTATTTGGTTCGATCGAATTGTATCCGTGTGGATATAAATAAGATTATAAACATGTAAACTAGTCTATCGAACCTAGGACTTTATCTATGAGGTTGACCAAAATTTACATTCCCCTCTCGGGAACCGAACCTGGTCCATCGACCTTAAGAGTTAAACAGCCTTTACCAATGTGCTTTCGCACTCTCTATTTTTATCAAATATCTAGGAATACTACAACGGTTTTAGAGATTATGAGTCTTATTTAGAGGATAAAAATTTATACAGATTAGTATTCACCTGTTTCAATGATATTTGAAATACATATTCAGATGAGATCTTAATACCAGAGACATAAAATGTATTTTAAGAGTTGTTTGTCAAGATGGACTTTTTATTTGAAATGTTTTTAGATTTGGTGTTTTTCTTTAAAAAAGTAAGATAATAACCTGATTTAAGTTAGCAAATCATTTAACAACATTAGATGTCATTAATTAAGGAGTGAACACTTACACTGTTATTGATCAAAACCCCAAGAGTATTGGGGCTTGCAGTCAAATTGTGTGAATATATTATTGTGACGTCAGATGTGACGTAGGCTATTGTTTACTTTTTTCCTGAGCCGGAGTGATTCCTCACCATAGAGATATGAATATATAGAGAGCTGATTGGATTCTTCAGAGAAATACGTCATTGCGTCCATTACAAACAACATAGAGAGCTTATTCTCTTCATCTGTATTTGGTGTCCAATATAAACAAATTAATTTGTACTACGTCATCGTAAAGCTGATGCATAGATATAATCTATCTCTATGAGCAGCTTACGATTACGTATTACGAATTGCTTTGTTTATATTGGGCAAAAAAATACAGATGAACGATGTTTCTCAGGTATTGAGGGATCAGCTCTCTATATCTTTATATCTCTATGTTCCTCACACAGAGGGGCGCCATCTGACGTCACGTTTTATAGATTATATATTGAATGAGGCACTCAAAAATAAAATTTTGCTCTCGATCCAACATCTTTTTTCCCTTCACAACTTGAAACAATTGATCAACGCATCCAATACATGTGGGGTGTATGACACCTGTCAGTAGACGTTCCCTGAATATTAATTTCATTACGGAAACGATACCCATGGGAACTGAGGCTACGAATAAAAAAAGGGGTTATTTTTTCATTATGTTTTAATATCATGCCTCATGAAATTCGGATTTGTCGTTGTTTTATGTACATGGGGGTATTGTTAGATGCATTGACGGAATCAGGGTTTTTTGTTGTATGTATTACATATCAATTTTGTTGAATTCCACTGGGACTCGTGTACAAGCTTAAAGCTGGAATTATTACTATTATGAGTAGTTCCTGAAGTAATCATAAATTATAAGAATAATTTGAAATTTGACTTTTTTTCCATTTACATTTTTATATAATTTTCATTTAAAAAAAAACTTTTTTATAAATATTATTTTATATATATAGATTAATAGAATGGCATCTGTGGGGATATGAATTTAAAACATTGGATTTTTTCTATTCAAAGGCAGGATCATAAGCCATAAATGACAGCATTTATCCTGTTCCATATTCTATATGAATTTTTAACTTGTAAGAAATAATATTTCTTTCTTTTTTGTTCGCTCGAGTCGCAATTTGTGAGGATATAAATAAGCATTATATGTAGTAAATAATAAATCAATCAAATCAATTCTTTCTGCCAAGGCTTTAATAGCAAACGATTTAACAATATATCATGCTCTGCAAGCTTCAGAGCTGAGGCCAATATTATTTCTGCTGCGGCGAGTCTACGCCGCTTTGGACCTCAAAATTCCTTCCGTATTTGGTGATTCGTGTACACTAGCCGCCGATGAAATCCGATGCTTCCCTTCCGGTCCCTGTTTTATAATGACGCCATAAATAAGCTTTTACAGAAATTTTGAAACTACAAATAGACTTTTTATAATTTTCCGAGGGTTTTTTTTTTCGTTTACTTGTGTCATTTCGGTTTTATGTGCTTTTAATTGATATATATTTTTAAGATTGTTCAGCTCGGATGCTAAAATTTAACAAGAATGTTTAATAATGTATTTTTACGCATTAGCACTTTTTTATATACCTTATACTTTGTTTATTGTATATATATTATGACTGTGAAATAAAGAAAAAAAATCAATCGCATCTAGGATGATACCCCTTTCAATGAGAGAGGTTGCCCAATATTTATATTTCCCTCTCGAGAGGCACAAACCTTGATACAAGGGCTGTATAATAAGGTCTGGGCAATACAAAAACAAATATGTAATCCTAGCAGTAACTACTCAATGACGTCACTGGAGAACGAATAAATTATATATATATATTCGTTCTCCAGTGACGTCATTGAGTAATTACACTGCTGGGTATACATATTTGTTTTGTATTTCCCAGACCTTATTATACAGACCTTTGCCTTGATAGCCGACATTGAGAGTTTAACTCGCTTATACAAGAAACTAACCCCTTTTTTGCCTTAGTGTGGTCCAATGGAGTTGCATCCATGTGAATATGAGTAAACATTGTAGAATTCAAATTATTCATTAGAACCAATAATAATCTTCTCATTGAGATTGATCAATATTGGCACTTCATCCTTCACTGGGGATATTATTTTGCTGTAAGTACATTTAAAAGCACGTGTGACATGTAAGAGGTGGGAGAAGTGACCTAATTCTATAGGCTGCACTGCTGCAGTTTACATGGCGAGAGCATGGAATTCATCTCTAGAGCTGAAGCAGGCAACCCTCCACTCGGAAGCAAGGCGCTCTAGACATTTTCAATTAGGTCCTGAAAACAATTAACTCGCTTCGTATCTATCTTATTTCATTTTTTTAAAGAGACTTTATTTGCTTAGAGTAATTATATATAAAAATACATAATAAACATTAATGTTTAAACTAAATCTCTAAACATAAGTCAAACAACAGTTAAATAAACATTCATTATAATAAAAAATACTTCACATTACAACAGATTAAGGAAACGTTATAACAAAAGAAGATAGAAAAATATTGGCTTATACTTTTTATAATTGTTTTATGCTATTATATATGTGACAACATATTTATTTGGAATAATTTTATGATAAACTTTGAAGCTGCTCTGAAGCTAGAGTGTTAAATCGACACCAAATACATATCATCACACATTTTACCTCATGAATAAATCTTTCAATTGATGTTAAAGCGAGTAGCAGCCTCTTATCTTTACTGAGAAAATATACACCACATATAAATAGATACATAAGGGTTTATTTGAACCTCATGAAATATTCAAAGACTTCCATGACCTAATAATCTCCGCTTTGTAGAAAAAGAGTATTTTTGTATTTCTTGTGGCTTATGAAAGATATATAATATAAGTAGGGGGGTTAACTCCTCATACCGAGGAGCTAAAGGTATTGAATTTTATTTCCGTATACAATTTGCATATTTTAACAACATATGTACATTGTACATATATTGGCATGTTAGGTCTTACATTTTAAATAGTCTGGTATACACTTTTTTTAAAGGTTCGTCTCATACTAAAGTATGTATATTAAGTAGTATATTAGGAAATATCTATTATAATTAAGAATAGTTAATTCGTGATCAACTATTTATTGACATAACAATTAAAAAAATACTTTTTTTACAAAATTTAGTTTTATTTATTGAATAGAAGAGAAATGATTATGAAGAAAGTAGCTGTATCTTTAACCTTACTATGTGTGGTGTTTAAAATAACATATTTAAATTGTAGTTTAAGAATGACTTATATTTTTAATACATATATCTTAAGTTTTTAAAGCTAAAGCGTTAAAGTAAAGTAACGCATGCAGGAAAAAGGAAACAAAAAAATTGCCAAAATATTGGTTATTTTCTTTAACGTTAGATGTCGCTAGTCCATTAAATTACGTCACAATCCTATTTAAAACTGGTTTTAAAAGGATAAGACACTCAAAACTCGTTTTTCATGATAAAAAACGTCTCCAAATTTAAATAATAAAAGGACTTTGTTATTATGTTCAAAGAGCTCTAGCATCAAACAGCGCCCTTACGGACTAAAGAAGAACTAAAATTTGGGCCAATTTCTTAGGGGGGAAAAAGGAGAATTTCATGTTATGCATGCTGCTACTTTACCTTAACGCTTTAGTTAAACTATAATGCTAATTATAATGGAGCTACAGGAAAAAGTGCATATGGATAAAATGTTATAAATTGAAATAGCTGGCTTGGACTATATCAACATGAGGCCTTAAAAGGTCTTTTGTGCCTCTCGGTTATCATATTTAATTTATCATACTTATTGTGATAATACAGTAAGGACAATATTAGAAGTACTTGTGTGCTTCAGAGCAAAAAAAAATCGAATTGGGTATGCCATGTCGCCAAATTGTCTCCAACCATAGGGAATGTATTTTATTTTTTTGCTCTATGTTTCGATAGAATTGCATCCGATAAGATATATAAGCATTAAGGCATTAAATTAGTCTATCGAACTAGGATCTTATCAATGAGGTAGCCAAAATGACCATCCCCTCTCGGGAGTATTCGGAACCTGCGCCCCCAACATTGAGAGTTGAACACGCCTTAACACGCACGCTATCGAGCTCCCTTTTAATTTTTTTAGTCCAAAGAATTAAAAAAAACTTATCAAACAAAAAAATATGTTTATTTGTGAGTTTTAGAGAATTTTTCCTTTTACTACATATGACGACAACGTATTCTGACCGTTGCAGCGTTTGGAGGAAGAGCGCTTGAACGTTAGCGGTGGAGTGTTAAAGCTCCAAAGGGGGGGGGGTATACAAGAGAGCATGCAAAATAGTTTTGTATAAAATACGTGAATTCCCAACTTTATATATATATTTATACATTTTTTTAGATGATCCTTATTATTATAAATGCCTCCTGCTGAGTCATCCACCTAGACATCATCTGACAATGCTGATTTTAGGTTATTTCCTCTTTCCCGGCTTTTTCCACATAAAAAATTACATGAAAGACTAGCTATAAAGGAAGGAATAATATATATATAATACGCATACAATCATTTGTATACAGCGTTTGAATCCCCCGGACGATAAAGTAACTGAAAAGACGTGGAAAATGTCAAATCAAATATATATCAATATTTCCGGGGAATTTTTATGTATATTTTCTGTACATCCAGGAAGAGAAATAAAAAGAAAAGTCCTATTTTGATATGTGAGTTTAGAAAAAAGGGGACGAGTCACTAAGAGGGAGTTTGAAGGGCACACAATGAGAAGGAACTCAGTGTCTACGGCAGATGAAAATTGGTTTTTGATAGATCTTTTTATAAAGCGAAGTTCATGGAAAATATAAAGCGAGAGACAGGAACTTTTGTATTGTCATTTTGAATATTTAAATGAATGATCGGCTACTGGCATTGTGATTACTATCAGAAGAGATTTCACTAGAATCATTCTGCCAAGAGTATCACAGTTACTTCATAGTTTCCTTTCACTTGATTAGGTAGATATTTTTTTTGTTTTCATAACACCAGACATAATGAAGCCTTAATTCTTAATTTTACTCCTCTGCTCAAACAATCTGAAAGTTTTATGCAAAGATACAAAAAATATTTTTTGATAAGAAATGGAGATGCAAAGTGAATTTAAAAACTCACTTGTTGTTATTTTTAGGGACAATCTTGAAAATACATATAATACATTGTACAAACATTGGATAGGGAGTGTCTTGGCGCTCCTGAATTCCCCAAAATAAAATTCCTATATAATAAATCAGGAAACGATAGATCAGGTCCGGTTTCCAGCTGTTTTTTTGAAACGCCCGGCCCGTGTCTAAATCACCGGGGGCCGGAGACTTAAATACATTCGTTCGTGAGTCATTTTGAAAGTGACGACGGTATTTTTAGAAATAGTTTTTAATTGTATTTTAATATTAAAAAAAAAATAAGTAGTGTTGCACTTTTTGATAGGAAAATTATTTGCTAACAAAAAACGATGTTACTTCGCATGACGAAGGAACGTATATACTAAAGGCCCGGCCCGGCTTGAAAAATTTAAGTCCTTGCCGGCTCCCGGTGAAAAAAAGTGTCCGGTCGTGTCCTGATATATATATGATAATATATATAATGAATAATATATATCTATCCAGAACATCTAAAGAGAGCTGTCCACAGGGCCAAGCGAGGTTCGATAGCCGTGCGTGTTAAGGCGTGTTCAACTTTCAATGTTTGAGGGCGCAGGTTCGAATACTCCCGAAGGGATGTCATTTTTGGTCATACCTCATAATTAGATCCTAGGTTTGATTGACTAATTTTAACGCTATAATGCTTATTTAGATCCTATCGGATGCAATTCTTTCAAACCAATATAGGCAAAAAAAAAAACGAGGTTTAAGGAAATATATTTTCTTAATTTTATTTAATACTTGTTTCCTGTGAATATCATCCTCTAAAATTTTAATTAAATATTTTTTTCCATGATCATTTACCTTTTCATCATCCATTGCCTTTCAAGTGTATGCATAAATACAAAACAAAAAATACGGCTGGTGTTTGCTTTATCCATATATTAATTAAAATGGAGATAAACTTTTAATTTTTTTTTAAGTACCTCATTCGAGGATGTAATCCCCAACATAACACCATACATATCTACATGTAGCCCAACATAAAACAACAACCAAAATTGTTTAGATGGATTCAAAGTAGTATTTAGACCACAGGTTTCCTTGCGGCACATATGCTTTGTTTTATGTATTTTCCATCAAATTACTAAAAAATAGTATCAGGACCAAATAGGAGAATATAATAAAATTACTAATAATCTTTTTTGAGGTGGGATGTTTCATGTGTAAAAGTTTAAAATGTTTATTAATTCGATAACGGGTGCTCAATGGCTAAAATGTTAACTGATTCAATGTGACGAAGTACCAAGGAAATTATTATTCTATTGTTTTTTTTTATTCCTCGTTGATATGAAACATACAAAAATCAATAAAAATATTGTGAATAAAAAGGGGGGGGTATTAAAAATATTCATAAAAGTGTCAAAAATAGTTTTTCAAATATCAATCATGACTTTGATATGACGCAATGAACAATTTATGAGGGTTCAAAGGATTCTCATTATCTGTATCATAATAATCAAACGTAACCCATTACTTGGACAAGACAAATTTATATCAACGAAAGTAAGGAAATTTGAGACATGTGAGAGCCCGGATTATAGGGTCATTTCAACCAAAGGAGGGAATTAGTTGATGAGAACAATACAGAATGAAACAACTCAGGTTCCTTTTACTTTGGACGACAGGGATTCTGATGCATACCTATTAGAGATCTAAGTTAGCTCTGCATTCCTTTTTGATGTTTAAACATTTGGACTCTTATAATAAGAATACTATTTTTCTTGGCCTTGTAATTGAAAGAAAAATTATGTTGTTTGCATTTTTGAATAATTTATATAATCCTTCACCGAATCAAAACAACGACTATGATCAGTGTATTTTTCTTCTCGCGCTCTCTTTCTCGCCTTGATTGTGAGTTCGACCCGTCTTGCTCAATATAAACAGATGTTTTACTTTATTTTATTAAATCTTTTGTGAATATATTATATTTTTGAACTCACAATCAAAATCAATATACACCTAATCCATGCGACATATTTGTCTCTTATTTACAGCTGTCTGCTCAGAAGAGGCGAATGTTTGAACTTTTTGTTCGAGGATAGTGTGTTTGCTCTCTCACTGTCTATCAGATACACAGACACACACCCTATGAGTAAATAGAAGGTCATTTGATATCTCCATTGCAGTATTTCGATATATATGTAATATATATATATACTATGTAGGAAAAGAGGCTTTTTAAGACGACCACACTTCTAGAGTATACAAGTTTTCTTATTCTAAAATATGGACAAGCTGTAGTGTAAGCCGTTCGCAGGATAGCATACACATAGCGCTCATTTACAGAGTGTTATATAAAGAAGACCTCTTACTTCAAACTGAATGACTCCAGTTTTCTTGTTTGAAATTTATTTTTTCCACAGCAAAAAGACAACAACCTTCACTCTCAACAAACTTGGGTTCAAAACATCAAAAGTAATGTTGCACATTGACAATTACGCGAAAATATCGCCCCTGATCCGCATGTGCCTATGCCTAAAGTCGTCCTAAGCCTAATCACCAACCTTTACGAAGTAATTATAATATAGATATATATATATATATATATATATATATATATAGATATATACCTCTATAAACTCTTTTATAAAGGTACATCTTTATAATCCAATATAGTAGCAGAGCCTGGGTCGCAGGAAATAGACTCCACCTCAAGCCTCAGAATTTTAAATAAAATTCCTTGAACATTTAATAGACTTGATTGCAGTCATATACTGCGAACACATACATACTTACACACACACATGATGACAAGAGTTAAAAAAAAAAAGATGGAGTACTTTCATAAAAGAAATAAATAATATTAAAGAAAATCTCCATTCAGTTTTTTCTCTTTTTTCTTGGAATGTATGTATCTTCTATCCAGTCCAAAGGCCCCCATTTAAGAATCCATACACACATATATATATAATGAACATTTATATTAAAAAGGGTGGTCCAAGGGAGAAGAAGTCCGCCGTGTTACATTTCTTGTATTATATTACTTTATTCCATTCTTATTAAAACTCCGTATTTCATGAATAGAAATATGACAATGGCATACTTTAAAACTACAAATACAATAATAATATGTATAATTTACTATGTAAGTAGATTATGTAAAAAAGAGACTGTCCTCTTTCGCATATGAAGGTTGTGTTTTGAATGGGGGAGGAGGGGGATGAAGGGAAATGTAATAAATGTAACATAAATATCGAGTGTGTCTGTTTTAAATGACTTTATTGAATCCAAGTTTAAATATGGAGGAGTGATTATTTTTATTGGTTCTTTAGGAGTGGTACTTGAGTATACCATATGTCG
>CP045890.1:26550421-26568537 GCA_013387185.1 Caligus rogercresseyi
TGCCATTCTAACAACTTAAAATTGACGATGAAAGATATTTTCTTCAATAATACTTTTATTATTTATTACCGGATTGAATGCTATGTAGCGCGAAGGACAATCCGCTACAGCTATGTATGTAATTTTTTCTATTCTTTTTTTAACTCTGTATCATTATCATAACACTTATTGAGCTCAAGTAAAATGAAAAATACGAGTGGATTGACATATCAATCGGATACCTACATATATTTGCAAAGTTGAATTGGTTATTGTATTCATAATTTTTTTAGCTTGATCTTTTAATTTTGTCAATAGTAAAATATCTTAAAATGTTACGAAGAAATGGCAATAAAGTATACAAAACAAATTAATGTATTACGTTTTTTTAAATGATTTGAAATCACGCCTTAAAAAAACTAATAGTAAAGAGGTCTTTAGGAAGGAGTAGTTTTGATTAGCCTTTGCTTATGCTCTGTAATTACTCGATCGTGGATTTTAACAACTCTCTCGGCCTATGCTTAAAACCCGCAAACATAACAATAATGCAATAATAAATCTTGATTCCTATCTTGGAGTGCTTAAGGCGTATTTAACTCCCAAATTGTGGCACCGGTTCGATTCCAGTGAAGGGAATCTCAATTTGTTCAACCTCATTGATAAGATCCTAGGGTCGATAGGATAAATTTAACGCTATTTATATCCAGTCGGATGCTATTATATCGAACCAAATAGGTAAAAAATGATACATCTTGCCCATGTATTGGAGGAATTCTTTGCATAAATATAAAACAGGCATCCCCATATATCTTCCATTCCAGCATATAAATACTTAATTGATAAGTGAATCTACTCCCTCTCTCAAAGGGAACATCTTTAAATTTAAGAGCTTTACTTAATTTCTTGGGTCCCCCTTTAATTTGAATCAAAGTCAGTTGGGGGAGGAAAATAAACATTAGTGATCAATTAGTGGGAAAAAGTTCAATAGGGAATATGTTATTAGAGAAAGATAACTCTATTTCTTGCTTTAGTCACTCCCACGGGATACATTAAGGCTACGCAGTTGAAAAATGTATATATATTTTAAAGGCATATACTTAAGGCTTCCTTACTCTTTTTAAAAACTTTCTTGAATTAAACAAATTATATTAGTATAAAAGGTTGCTAGAGTTATTTCGTGGGTTATAAATTAAGCATTTAGATAAATGTCTTTTTACATATTAGGAACATATTAATCAGCAAAAGTTCATTTAATGATATTAACATTGCAGAAAGTTTACATAAAGATAAAATCAAATAAAAATTAATTTTTCCTAAGCATATTTTACCGAAATATATTGATATAAAATAATATACTTAAAAAATTGTTGTTGTATTTTTGAGCTTTTTAAATTTATATTTAAGATCATTTTATTGTTATATATCTCAAGATTATTGAAAATATTTAAGGTCTTCAAAAAGAATTAGTTAGATTTATAATTTTTCTGAGCAGCACCCTACCATGATTTTATACTTTAATATTTAAAATAAATTAATACCACAAGCAAAATTTAAAAACTAATCACTAATGATCTTTCTATCCCTCAATTTTTTTAATTTTTTAATATAATTTATGTTGTTCTCAGCCTATAAAGAATATTAATATATATCATAAATATATAATATATATATATAATATATAAATAGTATATATAATATATATATTATATATATATATATATGAGGAAACGACCGGTCTCTGCTGTTTTTTAGTGTCCCGCCCGGCTCTAAAATCACCGGGCAGGGACTTTTTTAGGAAATTATTTTCTAAAAAGTCGTCACTCTTTTTTTTGGCGAATCTTTTTCTAGAAAAACGTCGTCGTCCCTTTTTTGGAATTATTTTCTAAAAAAACGTCGTCACTTTCAGAATGACGAAGGAACGAAAATATCTGAAGTCCCAGCCCGTTTTTTGGCCCTGCCCGCTTGAAAAATTTAACTCCCGGCCCGGGTTTCCGGTGAAAAAAAGTGTCCCAGTCGTTCCCTGATTTCCCTGATATATATATATATATAAAAAGCATTTCCAGATTTTATTGATTGAATTGTAACCTTTTATTTTATAATATACTTTTGAAAGTTGTGCCTGCATACCTTAGTATGTATCTTATCCTCCCCCGTTATATCCGCCAAAATGCACTTTTATATACTTATGTTTATACTTTAAAATATTTGATAATCAAAATAAACCTCAAATCGAAAGACATTCTCAACCTTGTCATTCCATTGCACATCAATATACCATTAAGATGTGAAGGAATACAAAAGCGATTTAGAGTCAATGCATTACGATTTACCCTTAATGTGTTGTTTTATCAACGGCTGAATGTTTCTAAATGGGGGTTGTTTTATAAAAGGCATTGTTGTGGCCCTTATCTGATGAGAGTTTCAGCTCGGAGCTATCCTCATAATTTACTTTATTTGCCTTTTGATTTTAATCAATCCTTTGTTCAATAACTTTTCTTGTCATTGATTTCAGTTCTTCTTGTTTTTTATTGGTAGGGGGTTTAAATTTATATTTCACCATTCCGTATTCTGTTTTTTTTAATTGTTAATAAATTAGTTTAAGTGGCAAGATGGTAAACTTTATTTTAAAAAATACTGATCACGATGTTTTTAATATATATATATATATACTATATATGCTATGGTCTACAAAAACAAGTTTTTATCGGTGAACTCTCATTTTCTTTCAATTATTTTTAAAACATAAAAATTTTCATTTTTTACTCATTTACTATAATGAACTCTCAATATTACTAAATTGCATTATCATAGATGGGAATAATAATATATAAATAAACAAAAAGTTAAGAAATGGATATACTTTTTATGTGGTTTCAAATAATTATTTGCATTAACCGTACATATTTTTTATTAACTCCCTGACACTTATTTCGAAATGACGTTATTACAAAATAATTTACCCATTAGACATAGCAAAACCAAACATTTTGTTAATAATTAATCAGAATCAAGCATAAAAAGACTATATATTTATTTGCCAATAAGTGCAAAAATATCTGATTTAGTAAGTGATCGTAGAGTTTGATGTTCAGATGTAATATATTTTTGTATTATGTAATATATATATTAATATTTTTTATTCATTCCTTACAGTTTAATATTACAAAAAACAAACAATTTAAAATAAAATTTAATACCTCGTATACAAGTCTTGAAGTAAGAGCACTTTGCGACTCTTAATCAGACAACTTACACCATGAAACATCATTGCTACATATTAACAAGCCCTACGGATCCAAACCTCCTTCCCCTAGATGCAATTCAATTAAACCATGAAAAATACCCTTTTCATCGATTAGGAACAAAAAGAAAAAGAAAGGATTGATCCTCTCTTTTTTCTGCAGTGGTTCTCTTGGTTTAGATTAAGATGGAATAAGGAGGAAGGGAGTCCCGCGATTACACGGATTGTCACGATACATCATCGTCATCATCGATTAAGAGATGAGACCATGTGTCCTTCTTTTATTCTCCTATGTTCATGTATGTACTTTACGCATGAAAAATAGATGGAATATATGGATGTGTCCAGAGCATCAAATTACATGCGATCCATATATATGAAAGAGAAATAAACTTTACCCAAATGACAGAAGGCAACGCACACATAGACAGAGAGAGGAGAGAGATAAAAGCAAAGCTTTGCTAAAAAACAATAACACGGTGATATGTTGATGAAGGGGCTTGAAAGGAAATAATATATATATATATATTCATGTCTTAAAAAAGAAAATGTGCAAAACACATTTCTTCATCTACCAATAAATATGGTTTATCCTCTCTTCCTTGGTTTTGTTTTGTGAGGCCTCCAGGTACTGAGGATTGAGCATATACCTCATTTCATTTATTTACTGTGGATCAGTAGCTTTAAAGAGAATTCATTATTGAAAAATAGGATCTCATTCATATATGATACATTAAAGCATTAATGGCGGCTGATTTGACACTCAATGTGGGTTGGAACCCATGAATCCAAATAAGCCGCTTCATTGTAAACTTTAACTTTTGGGTTTATTGTGGAAAATTATAACATTCCCATAACCGATTGTGGTAGATTTGATGTAATTGTGGTAAATATAGAACCAAATATAAGGGGTGCGATAGCCGTGCGTGTTAAGCGTGTTCACTCTCAATGTTGGTGGGGGCAGGTTCGAATCCCGAGAGGGGATGGTCATTTTTGATCGCCTCATTGATAAGATCCTAGGTTCAATAGACTATTTTAATGCTATAATGCTTATTTATATCCTGTCGGATGCAATTTATCGAACCATATAGGCACAAAAAATTGTGGTAATATAGAACCAAGTGTGACACGTGAAAACGCTCAATTTGAAACACCGCCAATATTGCATAACTATGTAACCTGGAGCCCACTGGCCCATTGGAGGTAGGTTTGCATTTTTTAAACTATCATACTTGTGGCATTAGGGACCCGAGGACCAATACACTATTAATCTAAACCCCTGATATGGCATAATTATTGAACATGTTGAACTCAATGTTCCATTCAATGTTCCTAAGTGTAAAGATTGTGTCATGTAGAGTCTTAAAAACAAGTGACGCTTGGCTTCAAACCATAATACCATAGTTGTGGCTAGGAAATTGAAGTTGGCTCATTGGTGGGTTTGGACCCTTCATTTACTAAATTTTTGTCAGTCCGATGTTACATTAAACTTAGATTTGGACTACCCCAAAGGACATAATCCTTAATTGTAAAACCCGATATAATAGTAAATAAAATTGAAGTTTAATTCATCTAAAATAGAACTTTAAAATATGTTTTTGTTTTTCAAAATTTTTAGTGCCAGTGTACAAAATAAAAAAAAACAATTATACTCTGATATTTACATATCTATCCTCACTCTAGTCTCTAGGTTTTAAATTCCCCTTACATTATTATTAAGAGATTTTTTTCCAAAGCATTCCAAGAACCATAAATTCATAGATAAATTTATTTTCACCGTAAACTTTATTTATAGCTGGTGGCCCACAGACATAAGTATCTACGATGTCTTACTCTATATTTTATAAAGGATATTCTTTGGGAAGAATAATGATTTAGAATAGACAACCTGAGTGTGTCTATATACAACTTTCTACAAGAGAGAAAGCTTTTTTGGCTTCTTTTGTTCACTTTATGATTTACAAGAAATAAAAAAACCGTATTTGTTATATATATGTACATAAGAAACATATTTAAGGAATAGATATTGTATTAGTCTTCTTCATGTCATTCATAGCTTTTTACCTAAATAATCTTCTGGTTAAGACACCCTAATGTAGCTTAAATAGTGTTTTAGAATTACTCATAGACCTCAAATTCTGAATAATATTTTATTTTTTTACTATAAATTTAACCTATTAGTAGTTAAGTCGTATTTTAATACACATTAAATATATATATTTAACAAATATAAATTTGTTAGTCGGGGCTAAGCTTTATATAAAATATGAAATATTTTTTTATTACTTATTACATCTTGTGATTATAAAAGGCTCCATTTTTAAGATGTGATAAGCACTATAATAGAAGTATAAATTCAAATACTTTAACATATAAGATAAAATATAAAAAGAAAGTAACAGTCCAGAATATCTACAGCTCAACTTTGAAGGGGAGTAATTCAATTAAAACTTCGAGGACGAATACAATATTTAGTTGTCATTATCAGAACTATATGTAACTGTTCTCGATTCTTGGTATTTCAAAATAAGCACCTTGCAGCTGTAACCCAACATCCTGTGGTCCTATTATGCGGCATCCTTAGTTAACTATTCTTATTGAAACAATTAAATATATGCTTTTAAACACTGCTATCATATTTCAACAAAAAAAATACAGTCTATAATGAATATATTAAATGAAAGTATATAAATGAGTTATAAATGCTTATTCAACATAATTTACCCGTAAATCGACTCTTACGTAAATAATGTTATTTCTCTTCTATGAATGAACACGCTTCGACAATAGGAATATATATATATAATTTTGAAATAGTCATTTTTATGGAAACTACCCCAAAAATGAACATTTTGAAACTTTATTATCTCGTTTGATTTTGGATGTACATAAAAAATAAAAACTGATTTAATAGCCTTGCAATCATACAAACATTTTGAGGCACATTGTTTGAAAATAGTATTGAAATTAGGGACATAAGAGGCGATCGAATAGCGAAAAAAAATGCTACATAAGTTTACTAAATAACTTTTGGGCCCGTTGAGCGGACCCTTCCCATTATTCGATTTCGTTTCAAACTTTACCTAGATGATCTCTATGCACTAAAGTAAAATATTAGGGGAGCCCGACTCTCAAATCTGAAAAACGTGCTATAAGAATCACCCTAATATATAAATATAAAGCATTGACTATGTCTCAAGAATTGATTTTTTCTGGTTCCTCTATACCAAAATTGCCCTCAATAACCCCTAAAATTACCCACCATCAACTCTGTCAATTGGCCTCGCTCATACATATAATTATGTAAAGAATAATTACCAATATTGTAATTATCTTCATCATTATACTTCTTGTAAGTATTGCCTTGAATAAATGATTGGATAATTAGGCTATCAGGCCTACATTAAGAGAGAAAATAGCTAAGTACAAACGAATAAACTTACAGATTTACTGGTTTGTAACTGTAGATAATGTTGGTTAAAGAAAAACTTACAAGAATATTATACTTTCAAATATGTTTAATAGCCAACTATGTATTAAATCGATAGCAAGCAATATATTTATTATTTTTCAGAGATCCTCGTTTAATATTCAAAAAGTTGATTGTCTTTTATCCTTTGGATATCAGTATTATTAAAACGATTTATAATATTTTATTTCTCTGAATCCCACTCTTATTATCATTGAAAATACTGTTAGAGCTCAAGAGGCTAAATTGAATTTATCCCTCATCGTGATAATCAACCAAACATTATGAATATTTTCTATCAATAACATCCTTACAATCACTTACATCGATTTTAGAAATATAATAAATAAGAAACAAATGTCTTATATCTTTTTGATATTTGATTTTCTATAATATATTTCTTAAAGAAACTAAATATTTTCCATAAGAGTTGTACTATCAGTAATAGATAGATTTAATTTCCTCTTAAATCCATCCTCAGGAGTACTTTCCAGTATGATCCTTATAGGTGGCGTGGCAAACGGGGGAAATCAGTTTGTTTTGATATATGTTTATATTTGAACTATAGAGATATAAAGATATAGAGAGTGTATTCCCTTCAACAGCAGAGAGTATCGTTGAGTTGTATTCTGTGCCCAATATAAACAAAGTAATTTGTACTATGTCATTCTAAGCTTATCATATAGATAGAAAGATTTGTTTATATTGGGCAATATGACATATTTCTTTGAAGAATCCAATAGCCCTCTATATATTTATATCTCTATGGTTTGAATCAATATACCAATTAATATCGATATAATAGTCTCTACATTATATTAAAAAATAAACAATTGAGATAAATCGAAAAATGTATGTATTATCATATTTTAAAAATCTCTATGTTTTTGTTCTGCGTGTGTATATATATTTTATTTGATAATAAATATGATTATTCTATCTTGTGGCTACCCATTTAAATACTTTTTTAATTTAAAAAACTAATTTCTATATATATTATTTGTAAATGAACAACTCTAACACCTATATAAGTATATCTTCTTTGAGTCGTTATTTCACCACTTTGAAAAATAATTATCACTCTTTTCATAATCCCCTGTTTTTTATATTTAAATATTGAATTGTATCACTGTTTATTTAATCTTTGGTCTGATTTTGTAGAGTGTATTATAACCATAATGTTACTTTAACTGTTTGAAAAATACCATTCTGCCTATTTCTTATTTATAGTATTTTATGTATTTACTTTTGTGTAATATATTTTTTTTTTTTTTTATTGTTTAAAAAATATTTTACGTCAGATTCTGATGTATGTAAAAAATAAATAAGAACCATTATTAAAAGAAATGTATGAAGTCTTTATACCGTTTGTATTATTGTTTGATGATTTTAGGTTTTTTATAATTGTTTTCGATCTTTTCCAAAATGATGATTTTAGATTAGACTGTGTATTTATATTTTGTTTATTGCACAAATATTTTTTAAATTTTTAGAAAAGGAAAAAAAGACATAAAAATTCATTGATTATTTGTAAAAATATACTTTATGATTAATTAAATCTGTACACAAACTGAAGGGTCTTTTCAAAGCATCGTATCTTCATTGTGAGATGGAATTATCTACCTAAAGCGGAACTGATTCCTTAACAGCAGAGAGGAATAACCTTCCATTTCCAAATGAAATGAGAGGCTCCCGCCCTCCACCTGTAAGGAGGAATTCATCACTTTGAATGAGAGAAAGACATTATTGTCCACTATAAATTATCATGAGTGTTCTTTTAGAAAGAGGGGACTCCATGATTAATAGCTTTTCTCTTTAATTTTGCATTTTTTATATCTAATATACATAAACAATTTTTCTCCCTTTATTTCTTGGATACACACACACAAAAAAAACCAGTTACGCATATATAACCAAGATGTGTTGTGGAATAATTTGTTCTAAGGATATATGAAATATATTTTCTCGTCATTCATAATATTATATTTGATATATATGTATATATACCCTTCTTCAAATTAAGGAAATTGCAGGGAGACTGAGGAAGAAGGGGCAATTCTTCTATAGGGATGTAGATGATTTGTTAAGCTACCCGCAATATAACTCACTGTTGGTTAAGGAAAGACTTAGTTTGTTAAGAGGAAATTGCCCGAAATCCAATATAAAAATGCTTTTTGGATTGTCCTTATGTATCCATCTTCAAAAAGTTTGTGGTTCTTAATGTGGAGGCCTGGATAAAAGTGTTTTATTGGATTGGCGAAGAAAAATGGGCCCCGATCACTAAAAGCAAAGTCGATTGGATTCGCCATTCTCAACTCGAAGGCGTGGATTGCCAACTGCATCACAAACAACAGAGTTGTGAGGAACGACGATTTGAGGAAAATAATAATATCACTGGACACGTTATTCTACCCTGACACTCAAATATCTTCCGTTTTAGATGACTCCTGGACCAGTGCCGCCAGCATTGTAAAGTTTTAACCATCAGCATCAAGTCACTATTTTAAGTTCATCAAAAAATTATGAATTTTATAAATAATCATTCACATGTAATTTATTATCTGTTCTTTATAGTGTTTTATAATCGATAATGTCTTCGTTCAGAGTTTTATCATAAACTATAATGTTTATTTCTTTATGTGTATATGTGCCCCTGTTTATATATATGTCCTCTCTGAGCAAATAAGGGAAAATGCATCATGCTCTGACGTAGGTTGACAGGGCCTTCCAAATTTGGAGTTACAACCCTGCAAATATTTAATAAATGCACACAACCTGAGGGCTCATTTTGTCGGAGGAGGGATTTGACCCCAATATGTCATAGTTGTGATCGGTGTAGCTCTAGTGCCAAGTGGCAGTGGTTTTGAGACCCCAATATACTTGTGATCGTTGACACCCAAGGAAACATAGACGGTGAATCTAATTCCAATATGCTGTAGTTCTGATCGGTGGAACCTGATGGTTCATTTTTGGTTAGATTTAAATCCCAAGATGTTATATTTGATATCTGCGGAACTTCAAGTCCCAGTATCGGTGGTTTAGAACCACAATACGCCCTAATTATGAAGAGAGGGAGGGGGCTGAAAGTCCATTTTGGGTGATACTTACATATACGACCATTACTAAACAAACAACGAATAAATATTTATAATTGTGCTTGTTATTTTTGTGTAATTTCTTATTACTAAAAAATCAAAAAAAGATTGAGTTGATATAAAATCCTACCCATATCAAAATGATAAAGACATTATCATGTAAAATAATATTTACATTATAAACAAACGGATAATTAATAAGTTATTTTATAAAAGCATTTGATATTTTTGTAAACGTTAATTTATTTTTTAATAACATACTTTTCCACTTTATATAAAATTTATGAAAACATAGAGATCTTGTATTTGAGAGAAAAAACCTCTTTGCATTGATAAAACAGGCTCCTTTTATGAATATGATAAAAACTTTATAATAAATAATAATAATAATAAAAATAAACTAAGCGAATAATAATAAAATATTTAATAAAAGTATTTGTTATTTTTAGAGTTTGAATGCAAATATAGTATAGGCATTTATTTTTCTTTATATAAAAGGTATTTTAAAGTATACAAAACAGACTAATTACATACAAACTTCATATCAAAACATGTTTCAGAGCTGCTGCAGACCTGAAAGTTTTTCTTTATATGATGTAATTTATAGGAATCCTTATGTTACACAAACACACACACACGCATATATATATATATATATATATATATATATATATCATCTCTCTCAACGAAACTTTTTATATTATTTAATTTAACTGCTTATTGAGAGGATGAAAAAATGGGGAAAAGTTGGATTCATTAGTTTCAATATACATGTAACAAAAATTATATCTAGAATAGGCATATACTCATTAGGAAGGATGAATGAAGGAAGTCTAACTCATCCGATGTGTCTTAAGAATAATAACTTCTTCTAAACAAATTAAATAAATAGAACCACGGCATACTTCCAGAATGATTACATTTAAAAAAAAATTAAATAGTGGAGACTCAGAGGGAGAGATAGCTGATGTGGAGGGCAATATTTGTTTTTATTATTGTCCAAAGCTTCAGGGAAATATTTTAATACAATCTAAAGATAAACAGTAGATAAAGACTGTACTTAGTCTGCAAATATCACTCGCGTTAATTCACGAATGTCTGTCGGACCATATAAGAAAAAATATATTGTACTGTTTATCTACATGTGTGTGCGATCATATGTTTATTTTGTCGTCCTTATAAGAAATAACACTAAGTCTTTTAAAAGTTATTGTATTAATATTATATATATATATATATATATATATATATAACAAGAAACAAATAGGATAACTAAATGAATATATATATTTTGGACTTGTGGCTCTTGCAACTTTAAGAATTTTAAAGCTTTCCGGCTCAATAATGGTAATGACATTTTAAAGCCTTGCAAAATTAACATCACTTTCAAATTTACCTATATTTATGTTCAATCCAAAGCAATTTTTATTTATTATAATTGACAATTATCCCAATATCTTAACCTTATTTTACATTTCATTGCAAAGAGACATTGTTAAATTTACTTGCCCCCGAGTGAAACACATATCTTTTGAGCATAGTATGTATATGTATATTAGTTCCTGCAATAATCTCTCCTTTCATGTTCAACTTTGCAAATATATAGAATGTTGTATGTGTATAATATGCGTATTTATTATACCTTATTCGAGTTGAATACCAATTCCATCCTAATTTAATTCCCTGATACGGAATATCTACAAATTAACAGAAAAGGTTTTTAAAGGTGCATCATAAAGTTCAATTTATGTATTTTTTAATTTTGAGAAACATAGGTCAACATTTTAAAAACAATTATAATAACTAGTATGAAGGCCTTATTTAATCACGATGCCTTGTTATAACCAACATACGATAAAAATAAAAATTGCTTTCCATATTCTTTTGGACTCAAATACAAGTAAAAACTCTTAGCTATACAACCGAAAAGCTTATTATTACATTGCTAAGTAGTTTTCACAGACATGATGTCTTATATTAACCGTGATGCTAACATTTTACAACAATTCAAAGTATCAAGCTCAAAATGGTGGAGCTTTAAACGACATCAGCATAACCGATAGCGTGTTTGTTATATATATATATATATATATATATATATATATATATATATATATATATATATATATATATATATATATATCATTTAGGCATGTACATTCTTCTGTTTTCAGCATCCATTACTTTATGTATACATATGATAAAGATAATTAGTACCAGTAGCTAGTTAAAAGAGATCCTTTATCATATTTTTATTTATTCCCAAGAGCATACTCCTGGCAAATAAATTCGTTATTGTTAATGTTGTCACCTGCAAAAAACCATCAGCCATTATAGTCTCCATGAGTCCAGAAACCAACATGTTAGTATGTTCTTTGTTATCTATGCATATTTTGAATAATTAATAGTACTGAGTAAATATTAGAAAAGATCCGTCTTGTCATATTCATATACTATTAATATAATCCAAAATTTAGATGAACATATAGTTGAAGATATTATGTACGAGTATCTGATATGTATGTTTTTAAAGAGTATTTAATAAAAAGAAAAGTGGCAAGATAAAAATGTCTTTAGTACAATGTGTCTTCATGCCTTTTGTAAGACAATTGATGATATTTGCAAGTACTCATGAAGTACACTCATGTATCTACGATTTTTTAATTATTGAAACATATAGTCAAGTGAAAACCAGAGAGATCAAAAACGCTTTTACGCATTAGCATCGTTTTTCTTTTATACATTGTATATTTTTTTTTGAAGCTGTGAAAAAAACCCCGCTTTGTTTGTCGAAGTTGGTGTTATGCGCAATTAAATAATGATTTGTTTACATAAAAAGGTATGAATAAGTACTTCAAGCCATAAACAATCAGTTGACTATGCTTATGGCAATTGTGACAGACAATAGCCACGATCCAATAAGTCAAACAGACGCTCCCGTTTAACCTCATAAAAACAACAACCGTCCTCCAGATAACCGCGATAAATATGCATCTATTATGTATTTATGTATGTATATATATACCAAATATAAGTAAACCACAATGCTACAGAAATAAAAACAATAAGTAGAAAACAAATTCACTCCGTGAATTTGTTTACTTCTTGACTTCATGGTTCAGAAGCCCTGTCAAACATCAATTTCCATTTACCTTAAATTATTGACAGGCCCTGGCTGTTGCAGCATTGCCACAGGCTTCCACAAACAACTTGATGGCTTAAGTGATTTATTTCGTGACGGAGAAAGGTAATGTGACATAAAGACAATGGCTTCGTAAAAGGAATGGCTCAAAATATGTTTGAGGAGGAGTTTGTTCATTTTATATGGATATATATTTTTATGCAAATTATATTTGTTGATCAATACAACATATATAAATAAATATATCGGATAAAAATTTCTCACTAGCTGGCTTACATCGGTCAATGTAAAATAACGCTATGTTTGTAACACAATACAAACATCAAGTTATTATTATATAAGGCAAAAAATATAGCAACCTGGTGAAATTTAAGTAATATCATCTCATTTTAAATATCTTACTGACATGTTATGACTAAATTTAATCTAATCCTCACGAGTGTGTTGCATTTGGAAGTCTCAGGTCTTTTATTAGTAATCTTTTGGATTCATACAACAAATTTAAATTATTCTTAACTACAAATATTATTATTATTATTCTAGAGTTAATTGTACAAAAATGCAGATTTACTTACATTGAAGGCGCACTCTTTTATCAACATTAATAATCACCATGAACGAATCCCTTTTCATATATAAATTAAAAAATTGTGTTCAGCTTTGTTAAACTTTGAAGTTAAATATTAAAACATGTATTTTATCTTAAGTTTTCCCTTCGTTTAAACTTTTGTTTATGTACTTATATATCTATGTCTAAAAAGTACTATATTTATTTATCTTGATAACTTTTATGATACTCTTCAAAAATCATCAAGTGACCTATTTATCTTCCTTGCCAAAAAAACCTTCTTAGCCAATAAAGGTAAAATTTGGAATATTATTATATATCATATAGATATACCGCCTTCACCCTCAAGATTCCATCCGACACCGATGATTCGTGGATAAGTGCCGGGAACGTTATCAAGTTTTACCCTTCAAAGCCAAAGAGATATTTTAAGATTTTGAAAATAATAATACATCATAATTAATCAGCTAATGTGATATTTTTATTGTAACGCCTTTTATTTAGACATTTTATAATAAACTATAATGTTTATTTTATTTATATATACTTTTTATATAATCATCTAAATAATAAAGGAAATTTGAAAAAAATGGAATTACAAATATATGTTGTCAATTAACATTAGATTCTACATTTTAACAATAACTATCAACAACCTTAGTAAGCCTTAGTTTTTCTAGGAAATGAAACAAATATGGCCTTGACTAATTATAATGAATAAATAACCTTCGTGTATTGTAACCTAGTCACACTTTTAACCTTTGATAAATAACTACATAATTGTTGTCAGCATGAATAGGGCAGAGCAGGTACAGCTGAATGGCTTTTCAAAAGATATTTGCCTTTCTTATATTTAATTATTTGATAAAGCAGAAAATATTACGAGGAGAAAGAGAGAGATCATTTCCCTGATAGGATAGAGAAAAAAAAATGAATACAATGCCGTCTGCAGTGACCATTTTGGCTATTTTTTGCAATGATATCCTTTTTAATGTTTAATACCAAGTCATATACATTTACAGGGCTATTTTAGAAAGTGTGACAACTAAATATAATAATAGATAGAAGAATATAGCACCGGGACATCCCTATTCTGACTCTAATGAATTCCGGGTTCCCCATGTCTTGAACTTCTCATTATTAAGGTTTCATCTTATAATTTTATATTTCTTCTATTTTATTATCTTAATATTTCCATTTACTTTCTGATTTTACTCTTTATAATAGTAAATACAAATTGGATATATAAGTCAATTATTATTCATTTACTTCTTTAATCCATGATCTTAATCCTTGTTTTATGAACTTATAATTATTTGTCTATGTTTCTAATATTGCAAAAAATACATACATTCTTAATAATAAAGAATTTGTTAAATCATCATATGAACTATATGTATTAAAGCTTACAAGTACTGAAATTACTCACAAATATAAATAAATAAATATATATATTTATACACACACATATATGTATATATAAACATTCATATATATTTATATATATTTGTAAATTTTGGCCTTATAATTATATTAACATTAGTAATTTATGGGCTTAAAAAGATTTCATAGCTCTATTTTAACGATCAATTCTTATTTACAGTTTGAAATATATTTCCCACCTCTCACTGCGTTGATTAAATATTTACATTAATGTTTTTGTCTGATCATCTAAATAAGTATCTCTTATATTTTATCATTATATTTTGATACTTGTTATATTATTACTTTAAAAAAATTCCGTATTTTTTATATCTTTCAAACAGAAGCATCCAATTTTGTTTAAAGAGACTTTATTCCCTTCCAATATACTTCCTTGCTTTATTTGTCGAATTTCAATTATAATTAAACTATTTATCTGAAAGCCAATCAAATTATCTAATTATAAAATTTTAGAATATAAAAAGAAGCTTAAAGTGTTTGAAGCAGAAGTGGTCTAAAACACATTTATTTGAAAGTTTAAGTTACTTAATATATACAGATTACTTGCAAATTTAAAAAAGCCTATCATATTTGTATGTTCACCAGGGCAAGCCATATGTCTATTTTTTTAGTTCTTTGAAAATATTTTATAATTCAATATATTTAAATATTTACATCTTATCGAGGATTATAATTTTAATTATATGATCAAGGGTAAGGTATTTTAATCATCAACCGATCTAATCAAATTGGAGAAAACTCACCCATTTCCAATTATTTCAGAGAAATAATAGGCCTCTATGTAACTTTTTTACATACCTAGAAAAGTGGAGAAGAAAAAATTAATAATTTAAATTTATATAAGGAATGAACTCAACCATTATAAAATCTTACACAATCGTTCAAATTAATATAATTTTTTTTTGTATTAAAAAATTAATAATAAATTAACAAATGATAGTTTGTAATTGTAACTAAAATCTTAGAATCAACGAAAGAAGATAGACTTTGTGATTCAAGGGGAATTCAAGTAGACGATTGTAGCTTCTCTCCTAGAACCCACAACTCATTACCTCCGCCGAAGGAGGTATTTTTTTCACTGGCGTTTGTTGGTTTGTTTGTTTGTTTGTCAGCAGGATAGCTCAAAAAAGTACTGAACGGATTCAAATGAAACTTTGTGGAGTTGTTGGAAATGCCAAAAGAAACAAGTAATTAAATTTTGGTATCTCTAAGTGCTTTTTTAATATGCAAAATGAGCAAAATACTACTACTAATAATAATGAAATGGGGTCTCTATTCAGGGAGTAAGAAAGAACAAGCGCTAAAAAAATATTCATTGACGTATTATTGTCATTTATCAGCTCAGGACTATGTTAACCCAGTGACGTAGCTTAAACTTCTTCCTCTTCCCGTCTTCGGCGGAGGTATACACTCACTGAGTGTATACATGCCTCTAGTTTAACATGTTTTTGATTATTTTTACCTCAGGAAGGATTCAACCCATAGAGATATAAAGATATAGAGAGCTAATTCCCTCCAATTAGCAGAAACACATCGTTCAGCTGTATTCTGGTCACAATGACGTATTTATCTTCCCTCCAATAGCAGAGAAACATCGTTCAGCTCTATTCTCGACACAATGACGTATTTCTCTGAAGAATCCAATAAGCTTCTATGTCTTTATATCTCTATGATTCAAACAGATAGCGAGCAATGCCACAGATGAACCAGTTTGTATCATTCTGTCTGTATGATATATTTATATTTTTGATAATAATTTTTGAAAACAATGATGTGTTTATCAATATATAAAGCGACAGATAACTTTAAAGCAAATATTTGTACATATTTTTGGTGGGTTTGAATATCTAAGCCTACTTTGATTTAACCAGACACTAATTATAGTATTGTGTATTATAATATTTATAATACTTATTTTTAGTATGAAAAAAAATATATATTATCATACGATAATAACAAAACACTATCTTTTATCATTTCTATTGCTTGACCTTTACTATAAAAACATGTAAAACTCCTTTGAATATGCCTTGAAAGAGCGAGAAGGAAGATACTGTTGCAAGCAAGATATCTGTATTTGCGTTAAGTCTTTGATCCCCACGGGAACCATCATTAGCTTCTTCATCGAAGCAAGAAGGAAAACAAATTTTACTAATAATCAAACTCCCCTTCACGATGGAGGCAACATGCGCACCGTATGATTAATGGCTCCGCCCGCCGATGATGAGTAATGATACTTTTATATAAGGTCATGACCTTTTACGTAAAAGACCATATACTTTCATATATGGAAAGACAGGAAAACAATGGCTTTGTATTTTTTCCTATTATTCGTCTTCGATTTCACGACTTTTAAATATGATTATTAAAGTATTTTTATTGTGGAATCATAGATAAGGTCGGAAAAGGGATTGTGTGATACACAGTTACTTTTAAATGAAGGGAGAATGACAACAAGGACTCGCAGTCCAGGTAGATATCATAGCAAATGGTATAGTGACACTTTAAGCTAACAAGGATGTGAGTTATTATTTTGAATCTTGGATGATTATCTCAAAAATCACTTAGATGAAGAAATTATTGAGATTTTTGAAATTTATTGAAAAATGATATTTAAATGCTACATACTGCAAGTAACCTTTTAGGTATGCATCCAACAATACGACTACTAATCTAAGACGTAATGAATTCCATTTACCACAATTAGTTTAATAAGCAAATTGGAATTAAAAGCAAGTTAAACTAAATGTTTTCATGAAATTATTCTTAAAAAAACACATTCTTGTGGGTGTCTCTATATGGTGATTCGAAGCCTTCTCTGTGCCGTAAAATGGTCAAAAGTAGAAAATAATAATGTTAATCTAAATATGGACACCATCCATAAATCATCGTATACTTTTTTAGGCAAACAAAGCCTTTCTAATCATAATGATCAATATTA
Source organism: Caligus rogercresseyi (assembly GCA_013387185.1). Lineage (NCBI taxonomy): Eukaryota > Metazoa > Arthropoda > Copepoda > Siphonostomatoida > Caligidae > Caligus > Caligus rogercresseyi. The sequence goes on from CP045890.1 coordinate 26,568,300, forward strand.
GTATGAAAATAAAATGGGTGTTTCTTGTTGAGGAAGAAACTCATAGGTCAAAAGAAAGAGAAGAAAAAAAAATATAAATAAGGTGTTTTTGTGAACTATATGTAGATAAATCAAACATACACTCTGGCTATTTTTTAGAATGAACAAAACCATCAGGTCATTATATTATACATATAATTTGTAATTTTGTAAACAAAACGGATGATTTCTAATATCTCATAACTTATTCATGGGAAGG
>CP045890.1:26568637-26588181 GCA_013387185.1 Caligus rogercresseyi
ATATATATATATTGTATATATACCGGGTCATGAATAAGTCTTGAGACCTTCCTTAAATGTGACAATAATGAGAACGTCATGGGTCAGGGTACAGTCGTACACGTTTGAATTTTATTTTATATATAATGTATACATTGACACATATCATTTGTGAATTTCGCCACCTTTGGCCTCAATGACGGCCTCCACGCGGCGACGGAAGGCCTGGCACACGGTGATGATGTAGGACCTCTTCATCGCCTTCCACTTCTTCTCGACCGAGGTCTTCAGGTCCTCAACATTGCTGTGGCGAACGCGGCAAGCTTGGCTCTCAACATGCCACCAGAAGCTGAAGTCGAGCGGGTTCAGGTCGGGGCTCTGTGGTGGCCACATTGTCTTCGGCCAGAATTTCATGTTGGTCTCCATCCAGTCCTGCACGGCCTTGCACGTGTGGGCAGGAACCCCATCTTGCTGGAACACGTATGATGACTTCCCCGACTTCTTGGTTATCTTGGAGACCTATGGGAGTACCTTGGTCTTCAAAAGCTCCAAGTAGTCGGCGCCCGTGAGCCTGTACCCGTCGGGAACCAAATCGGCGGCATCTTGTCCCCTGTTGATGCCACGATCCCCAACATCATCACGGAGGCGGATGTTTGGTCTTGGAGACGCTCCGGATGACATGGAGACGTTTCCGAAGCAGATGACCCGGTCGTTCTGCTTGTTGTACACGGGATCCACCGTAAAGGTCTTCTCGTGTCAGAGAAGAAGACGACGCGATCACCGTTGTGCTTCAAGTCGGAGAGAATTCTCCGGCAACGATCCAAACGGAGGTCTCGATGACGTTGCGTCAACAGTGGCCGTTCGACCTTTCTCAGTGACCGCCCACCTGCTGCTTTGACAGCCTTGGACACGGTGGATGGGTCCACGGACTTCTTCTTGGCGAGCTCGGACATCTTCATGGTGGGCATGGCCTCAAAGGCCGTCTTGACTTGATTGGGTCGAATTTTTACCGGTCTGCCGGAGCGGGGTTTGTTCTTGAGGTCGTCGCCGTCAGCCAAACGCTTCCTGACTCTGCAGACTGTGGCCTTGCTGACGTTGAGCTCCTTGATGATGTTACTAGTGGTGTGACCGGCGCGGACGAGTGTGGCAATCTCGACTCTTTTCGTTTCCATCTCGGCGAAGAAGTGACTGTTTTGTTGATCAACATATCAAATGAAAGAAGAGAATCTAAGCTTTTGATTGGTGGGAGCAATAAGCATGTTTTTAAATCACTAAAGCCTCCAAAAACTATTTTCAATTGGTCTCAAACTTATTCATGACCCGGTATATATATTTATACACACACATATATGTATATATATACATTTATATATTATATATATTTGTAAATTTTGGCCTTATAATTATATTAACATTAGTATTTTATGGGCTTAAAAAGATTTCATAGCTCTATTTAACGATCAATTCTTATTTATAGTTTGAAATATATTTCCCACCTCTCACTGCGTTGATTAAATATTTACATTAATGTTTTTGTCTGATCATCTAAATAAGTATCTCTTATATTTATCATTATATTTTGATACTTGTTATATTATTACTTTAAAAAATCCGTATTTTTTATATCTTTCAAACAGAAGCATCCAATTTTTGTTTAAAGAGACTTTATTCCCTTCCAATATACTTCCTTGCTTTATTTGTCAAATTTCAATTATAATTAAACTATTTATCTGATAGCCAATCAAATTATCTAATTATCAAAATTTTAGAATATAAAAAGAAGCTTAAAGTGTTTGAAGCAGAAGTGGTCTAAAACACATTTATTTGAAAGTTTAAGTTACTTAATATATACAGATTACTTGCAAATTTAAAAAAGCCTATCATATTTGTATGTTCACCAGGGCAAGCCATATGTCTATTTTTTTAGTTCTTTGAAAATATTTTATAATTCAATATATTTAAATATTTACATCTTATCGAGGATTATAATTTTAATTATATGATCAAGGGTAAGGTATTTTAATCATCAACCGATCTAATCAAATTGGAAAAAACTCACCCATTTCCAATTATTTCAGAGAAATAATTAGGCCTCTATGTAACTTTTTTACATACCTAGAAAAGTGGAGAAGAAAAAATTAATAATTTAAATTTATATAAGGAATGAACTCAACCATTATAAAATCTTACACAATCGTTCAAATTAATATAATTTGTTTGTATTAAAAAATATAATAATAATTAACAAATGATAGTTTGCTTAATTGTAACTAAAATCTTAGAATTCAACGAAAGAAGGTAGACTTTGGGATTCAAGGGGAATTCAAGTAGACGATTGTAGCTTCTCTCCTAGAACCCTCAACTCATTTAACATGTTTTTGATATTTTTACCTCAGAAGGATTCAAACCATAGAGATATAAAGATATAGAGAGCTGTTCCCTCCAATTAGCAGAAAACATCGTTCAGCTGTATTTTGGTCACAATGACGTATTTCTCTTCCCTCCAATAGCAGAGAAACATCGTTCAGCTCTATCTGTGACACAATGACGTATTTATCTGAAGAATCCAATGAGCTCACTATGTCTTAATATCTCTATGATTCAACAGATAGCGAGCAATGCCACAGATTAACATGTTTGTATCATTCTGTCTGTATGATATATTTATATTTTTGATAATAATTTTTGAAAACAATGATGTGTTTATCAAATATAAAGCGACAGATAACTTTAAAGCAAATATTTGTACATATTTTTGGTGGGTTTGAATATCTAAAGCCTACTTTGATTTATCCAAACACTAATTATAGTATTGTGTATTATAATATTTATTTAATACTTATTTTTAGTATGAATAAATAATATATATATATATATAATATCATACGATAATAACAAAACACTATCTTTTATCATTTCTATTGCTTGACCTTTACTATAAAAACATGTAAAACTCCTTTGAATATGCCTTGAAAGAGCGAGAAGGAAGATACTGTTGCAAGCAAGATATCTGTATTTGCGTTAAGTCTTTGATCCCCACGGGAACCATCATTAGCTTCTTCATCGAAGCAAGAAGGAAAACAAATTTTACTAATAATCAAAACTCCCCTTCACGATGGAGGCAACATGCGCACCGTATGATTAATGGCTCCGCCCGCCGATGATGAGTAATGATACTTTTATATAAGGTCATGACCTTTTACGTAAAAGACCATATACTTTCATATATGGAAAGACAGGAAAACAATGGCTTTGTATTTTTTCCTATTATTCGTCTTCGATTTCACGACTTTTAAATATGATTATTAAAGTATATTTTATTGTGGAATCATAGATAAAGGTCGGAAAAGGGATTGTGTGATACACAGTTACTTTTAAATGAAGGGAGAATGACAACAAGGGACTCGCAGTCCAGGTAGATATCATAGCAAATGGTATAGTGACACTTTAAGCTAACAAGGATGTGAGTTATTATTTTGAATCTTGGATGATTATCTCAAAAATCACTTAGATGAAGAAATTATTGAGATTTTTGAAATTTATTGAAAAATGATATTTAAATGCTACATACTGCAAGTAACCTTTTAGGTATGCATCCAACAATACGACTACTAATCTAAGACGTAATGAATTCCATTTACCACAATTAGTTTAATAAGCAAATTGGAATTAAAAGCAAGTTAAACTAAATGTTTCATGAAATTATTCTTAAAAAAACACATTCTTGTGGGTGTCTCTATATGGTGATTCGAAGCCTTCTCTGTGCCGTAAAATGGTCAAAAGTAGAAAATAATAATGTTAATCTAAATATGGACACCATCCATAAATCATCGTATACTTTTTTAGGCAAACAAAGCCTTTCTAATCATAATGATCAATATTAGTATGAAAATAAAATGGGTGTTACTTGTTGAGGAAGAAACTCAAAGGTCAAAAGAAAGAGAAGAAAAAACAAATATAAATAAGGTGTTTTTGTGAACTATATGTAGATAAATCAAACATACACTCTGGCTATTTTTTTAGAATGAACAAAACCATCAGGTCATTATAATATACATATAATTTGTAATTTTGTAAACAAAACGGATGATTTTAATATCTCATAACTTATTCATGGGAAGGGTATTGTTTACTAATTTCGAATGAACATATATATATATATATATATATATATATACTCGCATATGGTGAATATATATATATATATATATTCATTTATAAAATTACAAAAATACTTTAAGGGAAAACGTAATCTCAGTGACAGCTGTTCGACTCTAAATGTTGAGGGTGCAGGGTCGACTCCCCTGTAGGAAAGGTCAATTTTGATAAACCTCAATGAAAAGAGATTCCTAGGTTGTATTGCATCATTGCTTATTTATATTCATATTTATCTAATTCTATAGAACTAAAGAAACAAAAAAAACTTTTTTAAATGAAGTTTTTTTTCTTATTTTGAAGTTCTTTTGTCAGACTAATTGAAATGTTTTTTATGTATTTTGCAATATTGTCATTTTCACAGATTAATTTCAAGTTTTCATACTTTTTTCACATATTGATATTTTATTATTATCTATAAAGTTATATGTTGTTGCTTTTGCCTTATCTTAAATTCTATGCTTAGATTTTAATCATCCATACTAATTTATCTTGCTACGAAGTAATTTTATTTTTTCTTCGTTATGAAAAATATTGAAATTATGTATATTATGTCAAGCCGAGAGGCTAAGTGCCACTGCATAAATATTATTTAGGGTGGCGATTGTCAACGTATATAAATGTGGTATAATAATCAAACATCGACTATATATAAGCAAGTCAGTCGAATTAAACAAATATCTATAAAACATTCGTGAAGATATCTGTAATAGTTTAGAATAATAGATATCTTATTTGTATATTTTGGTGTGCATATTCATTAAAGCCATTTACCAACACATTGACATTTGATAGTATATATGGGACTACAGCGGAGGAAAGATTGTGCTTTTTTGCGGGAATTCGTTTGAGACATAAAATATTTTTTTATTAGAGTGCATATATGTGGAAGAATTTTTTGAATATCTAAAATTGTTATTTGATAATTTTTTTAGTATACATTTGCGGAGAAGAATTTTATTTACTTTTATACTGGGCCGTACCAAGAAGAGATAATGTTATTATCACTAAAACTCAATATTTTATATATAAAATGAGATCTACTCGAGTTCCTTTACGTAATTTTTTACTTATCTGATTGATTATATTGTTAAGAACACGACTTTTTAATGTATTTTTGTGAATATTATAAGATATATAATTTGGATAAAGTTTTACCTTGGTAAAAAAAATTAAAGCCATTTCCTATTGAAAAAACTGGAGGGGGATAGTGTATAAATGTGAATGCATGTAAATACATGAAGCCACTATTTTATAAGAGCAAATCTATATTTACCTCAAGACATAATGCAAAAAAAATGCCTATCATTATAAATAGAAAATGAGGATTTATTGTACGGTGTATGCATTTATATAAATTTACGTCAGAGATGCAGTCGTTTATGGAAAGTCCCCTATTAAAGTCAAAGCTTATTTGTACAAAGGTCAGGGGTGAAAATAATAGTTCAAAGCTCTTACTAGCAAGGTGCATTGTTTTATTGGCCTTCATTGCAAGTAGTTTATATAAGTATAAATCTAATAAAAAATTATGTTGAAATGGAATTATGTTTTTTAGGTTGAATTCAAAGTCATATTTGACTCATATCCTTTTATTCTAATGCAACGTTGTACCGGCCTTGAATATTGAGCCAATACGGCTCTCAAGACCGCTCCGGTTACATAAACATAAATACATACTATTTAATGAGCAGACTAACGGACTCAAAGCTCATAATCTGAATAAAGACAATATCTTACATCCCCTCTGACATCATGATAAATAAATGCACAACAATGTAAGTTCCAAAAATAAGATGAAAGGATTGTCATTCCTGTGATTTTATTATCACTGACGTTGGCTAATTTAAAAAAATTGCTTTGAATCGCCGCTAGGCACAGTAAATCTAACATTATGATACTAAAAAACATTCGTTGGATAAAAAAATATTTACTGTTTCCCATGTTAGATTATTCTCTATTACTTGGGATGAAAGCGAAGCAATAGATGACGTCACAACGCACACAAAGCTAGAAAATATTTACGTGGTTGAACAATAGAGATATAAAGATATAGAGAGCGTATTCCATTCAATAGCACAGAAACATCGTTCAGCTGTCGCCTGTGCCCAATATAAACAAAGTTATTTGTACTACGTCATCGTAAGCTGATCATAGGGATAGAAAGATTGGTCTATTTGGGCACAAAACGTATTCCTCTGAAGAATCCAATAAGCCCTCGGTGTCTTTATATCTCTATGGGTTAAACCAATATCAATTGATTAATAAAGTCATTGCAGCAAATTACAATGGGACGAATTCAGTATATGAAATATAATTTTAAGTGTACCGATCAGGGAAAGGAATGGTTGGGGTATGTATCGATGTATAAGGAAGACATTTTTATGATGAAAGTCCATTAAAACTATAACTACTTATGTTTATAAGACTATATGTAGTCAAACTTTAGTGAAAAATAAAATTTAAAACAAGTTTTTTATATATGAACCCCAATAACATATCTATTTTATGATTTTAATACATGAAATATTTAGCGAAGACTATCAAATGCAATGCAAGTACCTTTGTTATGCCAACTAAAGAGATCCTGAAGCTTAACCTTCTCTTATGAATGAGCTTTTGCGTAAGGCCACCATCTACAGGGGTACATTTAATTGTTTTATATAGAGGGTATAAAAAGAAAGATTGCCAAAAAAATAAGGTATCCCAAGACAAGTACACAAAAACACCCAATGAATGAAGCAAAAAAAGGAATATTTTAATGTATATATAATGACTATAGTCCATTTAGCAATGGTAGAAATAAGTATTCTGTAGTTTTCATTAAGTAAAAAGCATTAATTATGTCATTCACAGAAGCAAAAACTAAACATGCAAGATATATATTATATACTTATATACATATGTTTTTGTTGGAGACGTAGAATAAGTACCTTGTGGATATTTTTTCTCATAGCACCATAGCCGTACTTGCAATTTTGTATAAATAAACATATTTTTGAAGTAGAAAATAATCCTCAAATAAGGAAATAACCATTTTTTGTAATATCATGATTTATGAATCTCTTCATATTTTTAATTTAAAAACTTTTAAGAAAGGGATGAATCGCCATCCAATGTTAAATTTTAGATGGATAAAAAAAATGTATGCTAACTATAATAATGAAGATTAAACACTGAATTAATACCTCAAACATTTACTTTATTGCCATGACTTAGTTATCAACTACATATAGTAGCGACTTAAGCAGATAATTAGTTGTAATTTTATTGAACTTTATTTTTGCTTTTGTTTAAATAATTTACAAGGGGAAGAGAAACATCGATAACGAACTCAATATTTTTGTTTCTCCTCTGACTTTTTCAATACATTAAGTTATAATTATAATGTTATAATTTATAACATTATTTTCTTAACAATAAATTCCAGTTATTATAACGAAAACATTACACGGAGAACTAATAGCTATGGACTTTAATCGATTATTATCGTTTTTAATATGTATGCGTATTATCTGCTTTGTTCATTAAATGGTATTTAAAATTCGTTACATCATGTACAGAATTCATTAGGGTACGAATTTTAGGTCTTTAAATGGGAAACTATTATAAACTAGAATGTTTATTTAGTTTGTTGTAAAAGATTTTCCTATTTTCCTATTATTTAAGTATGTTACTTTTGTCACTTAGTAAATAAAGGCCTTGCTGATGAGGATGTCCAAAGTAATTATTGTCAGAGATTGCAATGATATTTGACCATTAATAGATTATCAAATGTGATGTTGACATATTTGTATTCAGTTACAGGGTCAAATAAATAATAATTATTTATTTTGTTGTATTCTGCATTCATTATTGTTTTTTATGCATATAGCGTCATACTAAAAGACAAATCAGCTGAGGAAATTTATTAACTTTGTTTATTATCTTTTTACAGTATTTGTCATACTCTAAGTTATTACTCGCACTCTAATTTGGTTTTATGTTTTAGTATCTATCTATCTATATATATATACACATATATTTGTATATATCAATACACGGATACAATTCTAAGTAAATGAATATGTAAAAATATATAATGATGAAGCAACTTTCGATTACGATGTTCCAAAAACTATTAAAATTCGGTCTTTAACTTTGTATCTTTTTCATCCAACTTGCAAATTAATTTTGTTAAGAAGTTATTAAAATACCAAGTACGTTTATTTCAAGCCTTTAATATATATATGTATATATATATATTTTTATGTGATGTATCAAATAGTCTATTCTAGCACCATATTTGTTATGACGTAAGCGGGAAGACTTACATAATGTTATTATTCCCGCTTGCCGATATGACGTCAATCGCCGGCGAGTGAAAAGTTTCTTAGCAAAGACGACGATCCTTGTTTTTCAACATAGACATGTATCTGGGACGGTACATCATGGGAAATAAAAACCACAAACATGTCTATTTTAACACCTTCTTCAAAAGGTCATAACATATATTATTATTGCCCTATAATGAACCTTAAGTAAGTCAGCCCCATTCAAATAAATGTCATTTTACTAAGAGAAAAAAGAGAGAAAGAGAGAGAGGGGGAAAAAGTTGTTTCATGGATCAAAAACTATCATTAACCCCGTTTGCTTCTTTTGACAGAGTAATATAAATTAAAATTCTCTTCCTTATGTGAAAGTCTTTTCTTGTAGGTAGGGATAGAAGTATGTTGCCAGTGTGTGTGTATTACTAAGTAATTCTAAAGTGAGTTGAACCTTCTCGGAGTCATATGCGTACGTATATTCATTCTCATTGTTGGCAAGGGATACAGCAAGGAAACACAACACCTGAAGAAACACTTTTTAAATAACAAAAAAAATAGTGCCATCTTAAATAAAGTGATAAATTGAATCCTTGGAGGAAAAAAGTTATTTTGTATATGTATTTTCTTATATTATTAATAAATATATGGAAAAAAAATACTGTAGCATCATTTAGTATAAAACGTCTTTTAAAGATTAATGTACATGTTAATTTATCATGTTGAATGAAAGATTAAAGTGTAAAAAGGACTTTTCCTCTTAAGCGTATGTTTATAAATTTTACGGATGGTTGTTTATATAAATATATTATTATTATAAGAAAATATTCACGAATATGACGTAGAGGACAGTAGATCTACTGACACGACCAGTTCCGTTTGATCGCAGTAATAGTAGATGATTGTAATATATTGGCATACAGTCAAATTTATCATCATTATTTCAGAATATTAAATCTTTCAGCGACTTTTTTCAAACTCTTATAACACAGAACTATATATTTAGTTATTATAAAGGCGAAAAACGTATTTGATTCAACAGAGGATGTGGATTTATTTCATAAATGAAGCTCCCAAATCCCACACAAATTAATAGCTTTTGAAGGCCAACTCTAATGGGGATCCTGACTGCCACCCCAAAATTCTACCCTCAATGTTTTTTTTACTTCCCCTCATGAATCAAAATAGGGAGTTGGATTTCATATTATGGCTCTGACGAAAGGGAGATTTCCATCTGACACGTGCAGGAGCCATCTTTCCTCAATGCAGTGAAATAATAATAACTACAACAACAAGATACATTGTTGGTTTTATCAACAGAGAAAATTTGATTAAATGTTTTTGAAAGCGTTGATTTACATCCAGTTCAAAGAACTGAGGGTTCATTGTGCATGTATGTAGATATAGTAGTTTCATTCAATGCATTTTGCGTTGGGGAAGAAAAGTCAACAATGGGATAATTTCCGGGGAAAAGGTTTCTTGTTTTTAATGTATGTGTATGAAGCTATAAGTTCCTGGAATGTCTAATTTACGGGGATTTTTTCTGTTCGTTTTTGCAGAATGAAACATTATTTTCTAAATTACATATATATATATATATATATATATATATATATATATATATATATATATATATATAGATTTATAGCTTGTATAGTTGTAATATTGTTTAAATGGATGATTTGACTTGCAATTTAAGTATTTTTTGTCGTCTGTGTTCTATCCTAGATATATTTTTCAAGACTTGACTGCGGTTTTATATATTATTCATATTTTATGTACATAAATAATAATCGCAATTGGGAAACACTTCTTTTTTAAGCTTGTGCATTAGAATTACAATATTATTAATATTTCATTTTAAATGCTGTTTTGTTTTCTGGATTGAGAGAAATAGTATTTATGATAAATTTTTTTATTTGTATAGTTTTATATTTATCTTTAATTTAATACTTTCCAATATTGATTTCAAGATTTGTAAATATGAGTATGCATTTGAGTAGTATTGATAGCAAATTCAATAATATAACAATCTTTTTTTTCATCTTAAGTACTTGTTTGTGAATGCAAAATATATTGAATGATTATATAGTTATATTGTAAGCTGGACTCAATTATACAGTTGTTTTTTATTTATCTATTCGTTCATCATTGTGCCTTCACAAATATTCTTTTCATACAATAATGTATTATAAATATAAGTAGATATATTGTTATCATCATTCACTACAAATATTTCTCCTCTTTCCATGGAGTTGTCCATAGTATTCTAAAATTGCTTTTTTTCATAATTTCATAATTTTGGTTCAATTAAAGGATGTTGTTCTAAATAATTTCTAGGCTCAACAATTGTCCTGATGTTGAACCAAAAACAACAATTTTGCATCCTAAAATGTCACTGCTGATTCAAGTAGAGTTTAAAACAGTAATTCTTTTATCTATTTAGACTGACAAAGAGTTTTTTTTGTTTATTCTTCGATCGCCAGATTATTAGTGAAAATAATCTTAATTTATCAGTTTTTTTTGCTTTTTCATAAAATTATAAGGCTCTTGATTTTCATCAGCTGCTTTCTTCATCTTTCGGACTAGCCTCATTTTGTTTGTCACATAAACTTGTTCTTCTATTCTTATGGTCATGCCTGATTGTTTGATATTTTATACGAAAATAATTCAAATACTTAAATTAAAAACCAAAAATAACTTTGAAAATTCAAACCGATTTCATCAAGATAAAGAACATAAATGAACATCTTTAAATGCGTAAAATTGCTTCTTATTTATACGATAACCGATAGTTTATTTTACATATATGACCTAAATATGAAATAATATTACATATTACATAATATAAACTACTTCATTCAATAGAAAATGAACTTTAGTTCATAACGCCTATTGTGTTTGAAGGAAAGGCGACTTCTTCGACTGCTGTGAGTTCCGAAAAGAATTTATTTTTCTTTTATTAGCCTAAATGAATGTACTTACAAAAATATAAAAACATACTTTTGAAAACCCTGAAGTATAATTAAATTTGTTTTTTATTTTAAACTTTGAAAAATAAAATATGTAATTGAAAATTTACAAGCGGCTTGGATTAATCGACAAACCGATTAACTGGTCACCTTACTTACCATAACGTCAGAGATATGCCAATTCGTACAAATACAGTTTTATAAAATGTTTAACCAGTTATTTACACTTATAAAAAATACTTATCAAGACTCTAATGGACACCCTTCTACACCTCTGGGCTGAGCCTAACCTAGTACCTGTTTTCACAACAAGAGAGTCCCCGTCCCCAAAGACCCTCCTTAAGCAAATCTACGGACAAAAAGGCCTCCAACCAGACCCTTAATGGTAGTTGTTACTCTTTCAACATGGCCTTTCTAAGGATAGGTATGTTTGTGAGCGAGGATGGTTGTTTTTATGCCTATTTGTCCCACATTCTTTTCTGATGTTATAAAGCCCTATTGTATGCTTGGTCTTTGTACACATTGTCGTCGTCGTCTCCTAAATGATTTATGTCTCAGTAGGAGAATAATCAAATTATCTTTCGAACAATTAAATACTATGAAAAGAAGAAGGAGAAAAAATGTATATATGTTATAATTAATGAAGAAGACGATGCCTCATAAGATACATACTTTTTTCTGTATACATGTGTAAGAATATTGGGTCCTCCGGAGCAACATATATGTATATATTATTAATATGAACGATGTCTGTGTTATACTGTCTCTATACCTATGTGAATGTATGGATGTTTACTGAAAACCCTTTCAAAGACGTCATTATCACATACCTATATGCCCAAACATACGGATATAACTACGAAAAATATATCCTCAATATCTTAAATGACTGAATAAAATAAGAATTTCAGAATGAAATACATTTTTTAAGGATTCGTATGCCTTATTCAAGACTATAATTTGTTAATATATTATTGTGTTAATAAATGTTCATCCTCTTTACACTAACCTACAAATATTATCATTCTTTTAATTGCAGCTTTGATACGTTTTTTAACCAATCTTAAAAGTCAACTAGGGGATATTCATTCTTCTGGAGCGAAACTTGTAAAAATAAAATTCAGTGCAAAATGTATTTTCACTTAAATTGGGCATGCGTAAAATTTTAGCGTCTTATGGCCTTTGCTATATATTTTTTTGCTTACCTTGGTTCTATGAGAATAAAATGTCTGTATGATTATGAATAAGCAATTTGTCTAAAGAGCCAGGGATATTTTCAATAAGGGTGATCAAAATTGTCCTTCTCTTCTCTGTATTCAAGACCTGGCACTCAAAGTTGAAACATTGAGCACGCTTCTCTTATGATAATCCTTAATGCAAATTGCACTCTTCATAATATATTGATTTTAGCTGCTGTATTTATCTATGTATCAAACTTAGGTGACGTATTATATTAATAAATATGGACAAAAATGTTTTTTGAAAGATTTTGATATAAAATTCTTCAAAATATAAAATAATAATTATAAAAATAGGTAATAATGTGTAATAAGAATATATACTATAATTGCTTAAAATTACTCTACCTAAAAGATCAAAACTTCACTAAGCAACGTTAAAAGTTCAATATTAAAACAAATCACTGGAAGTTATGAAACGGTGATACTTGTAATAAGGTTTAATTTATGATTGAGAATAAGTACAAAGCTGAAATATATATATATATATAACATAAACATAAATAACATATAAATATATAATAATATATATATATATATATATATATAAGGATTAAGATAACCAAATAATATTGTTTTAAATTTTTGAGAAATTCTTTTTTTAAATAAAAATAAAATTACAAATACAACAACAACAAAAAATCCCTTCACTGTGTCAATTCAATCAGTAGTTACAATACATATTTAGGTCCGAATTTCGTTTATAACCAACACAAGAAATACATGTTTACAGTATGTCAAGTGAAAGAAGAAAAACAATGCCCTTTATTCTGCATTATCTATTATTACTATTATCATTATTCTTATAACTAATGTTGTCATCTCTCCCTTATAAATCCATATTAAATCATATTCCTCCTCACGCTTCATTGAACCCACAAAAAATAATGCACCCTACTGAGTGTGTGTGTGTCTGTGTCACACTGATTTATTCACTCCCGAAATCACCGAAGCAGTGAAAGAAGGAAAAAACCTGACGGGTCCGTCCACATCATGTCTTCTATGTTCGCAATCTTTTTAGAAGAAGCTAGTTCCCTTCCTACCTCCCCTCCCCCATGGGAAAGGACGGGAGGCAGATGGCCTTTGAGGGGTGGGACTCTTTTTTTTTTTCGTTTTCGCTTCTCCTTATTCCCCATACATATATATTATCAGTCAAACGCAGATTTTGTAACATATAAAAAGGGTAGAAATGACACGTTTTTTTCGTATAAATTTTATTTGGTAATAACATCATAAGATAACAAATGATGATTGAATATAAATAAGAATGAGTGAAAGGCAGAGATGTTGTGATCCACTTGATAAAATGTATTACCGATACATGTAAATATATTCTAAATGTATATGAAAACTAGAGGCATATATACACTCAGAGAGTGCAAACCTCCGCCGTCATGAGCCTTCCGAGGCGGATTTTTCACGACTGGGGAGGCGTAGAGAGACGGGGGAGGGTTCCCTAGACGGAAATTCCGAGAGGAAACACGCTCCCGGCACCCAATTTCACAGCACAGCGACATCTATTGGCAGAGTAGGCTAACTTGGAAAATTTAGTAGTATTTAGCTCATTTGGCGCCTTAATTCTGCACTCAGAGATGCCAAAATTAATCACTTCTTCTTTTGGCACTTCCAACAACTCCACAAAATTTCATCCAAATCCGTTCAGTACTTTTGAGTTCCTGCTGACAAACCAACAAACCAAACAAACTAAACAAACCAACAAACGCCAGTGAAAACAATACCTCCTTCGGCGGAGGTAATAAGGTAGCCTATAACTGTTTGTAACTTGATCTGTACTTTTGCTTGCTTTAATGTTTTACTAGTATCAAAAGGAAGTTATGGACACTTGATAAACTATATAATCTCCAAAAAAATAAGAATGTAATATATAATGGATTATCAGGCATAATGTGATTCTATATATATATATATATATATATATATATATATATATATATATATATATATATATATATATATATATATATATATATATATATATATATATATATATATATATATATATATATATATCTATATATATATATATATTGCCTTTCATCATTAATGAAATTCGATTCTTGTAACTCAGTTTGTGCCAACCTGAGCCATCATATTGATTAACTTCAAGCTCAATAATTAATATTACACCTAGATGATGTTGCTTCATTTTGATCAAGTTGTCCGCAAAATCAATCGATGCGTATCTTCAAACAGACGATCTCATAATATGAACTCTTCTCATCCATGTTTAGCTTTACGACCCATTACTAGCTATCAAATTATAAGCGAAGGAAAAATGAAAGTTTATTTATGACATTCTTTGTAAGGAAATATATAAGTTATTTAGGTTGACGCTTTTACATTAATTGAAGAACAATTGTATATTTCGTCGTCAATCGCACATGCAATCAAAAAGTTATGTATTAAGCATGTGGCTAACCAAAAAGATAAAGAAAGTGTTTCTAAAATATTAATTCAACTGATTTAATGAATATATATATATATATATATATACTTTGGACAAAAGAAGCATTAAAACAGTCAGACTATATAATACATGCAATTCAGTTCTAGCATGTGTAATATGACAAAATAATATGAAATACGGAAAACTTGATAAATGTTTCTTGAAAATTATTTAATTTCTTATTGTTACTTAACCAAATAAAAACCATTTTCAATTCTACATCATGAGAGTTGTGGTTTTGTCAGCTCCCGAGAGGGGAAGATCTGTGAAATCAACCTTTGAGTATCCTAGGTCTGAGAGATCAAAATGGTTATATAAAAATGCTTATTTATTTCCTAATGAATGGAACTTAATCGAGCCACAAATACAAAATAAATAAATAAACGCTCATATTGGACTGTAAATCCGTATATTTAACCCATTCAAGACTAAGAGGCCAGCACGTTTAAAACAGACGTTTTGGAATTGTTTGACTCCTTTCTAGACCAATGATAAAACCAATCAGTTTCGACTCTTTCAAGAGAGAAAGGTATATATTATCAACATTATTAAAAATATCCTATGTTCGATGGAATATCTTTAATGCTTATTCATATAAACAAGGTTGTTGCAACTCACTTGAGGCAAAATAGGAGAAAAAAATGAGTATCAAATAATAATATTAATTTATAAATAATCTGTAAAACACATGTGAGTAAGTAGTACAGGAAATAAATATCTGGGCGTTCAACATATATTTTGAGTACCCATGTATTCTAATTAAGTTAAATTGGGGCTCTCTTCTGTACACAACACAGCGCCTTCAACGCATTTAAACGAAACAGATGCTCATCCACCAATATGTAAAGCAAAATTACATCCTCAGGGTTATCTTTTCTCTTTTTTTTTGTTTCACAAGAATAAATCACATACAATGAAATAAATGAAACTACGAAAATAAAGGTTTGAGCATTGCTCTATCAGCAGACTTTATCCATTCAGAAACATAATAAAGGCTCTAGAAGAAGGAGGAGGAGGTTTCATTCTTTTCATATTGCCAAAAGGATGATTTTCTTTTGTTTCTCAGAAGAGAGTTTTTTGAATTAAGTTTTTTACATATAATTTAATGTTAAGTAATTCAGAAACACAATGAGAGGAGAAGGAGAAGAAGAAGGGGAATGAAAGACAAAAGGTTTTTTATTTCTTGGGGGAGGGAAGGAGGTGAAGTTGACTTAAGAGAGAGGAGAGAGAGAGGGTTTTTTCTTCTTTATTTACCTGTCATGTTCATCATACTATTCTTCCTGCATTCATAAACCACATATAGTCAATAATAAATAAGAAAGTTAACGATATGCCATAAAATTAACAAATAATAATAATGCTCTGTAGATATGTTGTCAGTGTATACAGTCTTTTTTCTGTCTAAGTCGTTATTCTGCTGAAAGGACTGTATGTTACCAATAAATGTTTATATAACACGCTGTCTTCTAAATATATATATATATATTCTGAACTCAGTTCAATTTATATTAAATTAAATATTACATAAATGTGCGGTTTCTTTAATTTTGAATTCTGAACTCCGTATGGCATCTAAAAAATAAGTTCTTCTAATATATATATATATAGGTTGTAGGAAAATTGCCCGAAAGAAAATTGCCCGAAGGAAAATTGCCCGTAGGAAAATTGCCCGAAGGAAAATTGCCCAAACAGAAAATTGCCCGAAAGGAAAATTGCCCGAATATATATAATTTGTTTTAAACCCCAAAGAATTAATATTCCCAAAGTAGCTAGTTAGGCAATAGAATAGTTACCTGAGGTGATTAAATTTGAAAAACTACATTTTTAATGTAAGAAATTAAGTAGTTTTATATTATAACATTTGATTTTATTTTCTCAACTCTTCAAAAAGTACAATGTTCTATAATCGTAAAATATAATATACATATGTTTAAAACAGTTTTAAATTATAGGCCAGAGACTTCAAATAATCTTTTTTGTCATCAATACTGTAATAATTGTTAACAATGTTTAATATACGAGAATTTATTTGAGCATACTTTTTATTTTTCCTGAAAACATCACCTCTACGAATTTGAACAATTTTGGACATAGACATTTTCTCTTTTTTTTGTAGAGTCGCTATCAGTTTCCAGATATTTGGATGATTACATCCAACGGTTTTATTGAGTGCATTGTGGTATCCTTCTACACAGTTGTTTGTTCTAGGTTCTCCAGATAATACTCTTTCATAGACATTCCACAAATGAATTGGGTATCTTGGTGGATGCCTTCTCCTATTATTAATTCTTCCTCTTAGAATTCCAATATAATTGGACTCAAAATACGAAATAAATTCTATTGGAATAGATTCATTTTCTGTGAGTTCTTAAAAAATTTCAACAACATTGTCAAGAGATACAAATGCAAGCGAAGAAAACATTTAAATTTGAAGACTAAAATCTCCTTCAGAATGGTACCGATTTTTGTACCTAAGTTCAATATTTTTTTTGTATAAACTCTGTGAAAAATGAAAAAAGCAACCATGAAGTGAAGTTTCCGGAAACACATCTTGTAAACTATTAATGAAAGCCATTTCATAATCAATAGAAATAGAAATTGGTTGCTCAACAACAATTTCTTTAATTTTTTGAAATAATAGTCTATAAGTAGTTTCTGACTTGTTTGGTAGAAAAATAAATAATCTGGGTACAGCGATGGATGTTTCAATGTATATGTGAACAGTTACAATTTGGTAAAAAAATCAGGGGTTATCTTGAATGTACCATCAATGGCCCATTTCCTATTATTCGTTAAATCTTGAAGGCCTGAATTCGTCCCAAATATGAGGATTCGACTTTGATCCTCCTCTCCAGAGTCATATAAAAGAAAATTATCTTCAGAATTTTCTAGAGTTTTGAATCGGGGTGGAATTGAGAATCCAATGCGAGATTGAGGAAATGTTGGGAATTTTTCATTGATGGTCTTCCATCCTCTAACACTTCTTGCAATATTCGATAATGTTGGCAATTGCGCAATTGTAGCTTCATTGCTGTTTGAAATAGCTGTCGAAATTGTTGATCGGGTTGTTTGTTGAGGGTTCTTTAGAGATGCTTCCTTAAGTTCTCTTCGAAAATTTATGGAGTCCACTTCTGCCTTCGTCGATTCATGGCAATGTTCATTCACATATTTAACAATTTCAACTTCAGTTTAAGATTTGGTGTGAATTTTTGCTCTACAGTTCTTTGCCTTCTTTCGCAACACTCCCAATAAATAGTTCTACTATTTTGCCGATTTTTGTAATACCTATGTTGATATTCATCAACTAGGATCAATCGATTTCTTTCACTTTTTATAAATTTCGCCATATCTTACTTCGATAGCAAACTGATATATACTGACTAAAATTCTCCTATAGAAACAAAATATAAAAAGACAAGTTAAACGCATTAATGCAGATTTGCGTATGCAATCATTAATAAAGAAAAATCCTTTGTTGAGATGCCACCGTAGATGGAAGCTAGTAATTTCACCATAATAGATTTACAGTTGAGTATTGGGACTCTTATACAAAAATATACAACGTATTTTCCGGAGTATAAGTAGCAGGTTTTTTTTCGTAGCTTGGCCAGGGGTATGACTTATACTCCAGTGCAACTTATATGTGAAGTTTCTCTGCCTCTCTATCAAATAAATTTCACCCAAAAAATGTTACAAAATGATTGAATGCACTATAAAACGTTCCTTAGACAATTTCCATATATGTAGGTATTTTCAAGTTCAACTTATACTCCGGTGTGACTCATATATGCCTTTTCCTCCTCCTTCTTCATTTTTTGGGCCTGTCCGACTTATACTACGGAACAACTGATAATCTGGAAAATACGGTACTTAAATATTATCAGTATTGTGACCAAATTATGGACATTAAATGAACATAATAGGCCGTGTTTACAATTGTAGTAACGTAAAGTTTAAACTTAAATTAAATTTAAGAAGTAATATTTATTTTGTGGTAAAAAATATATTAATTGCTGACAAAATTAAATATATTGATATTAATAACTTTCTATTTTTGTAACCAAATGAAATAATTATGTCTGATTATATCTACTACGTATAAATTTTGATTTAAAATTCAAAGAAAAAAAAAAATGGATACACTCCCCTTTGTATAGAATAGGCGATATATTTGTGTTTATTACGACCTACTATATATTATTTGTTAGCTTCGTTTCTCATAAAGTAAGAATATTTGGATGCAAGAAATACATTCTTGTAAAGTATTTAACTCTACTGCGTATGAAATTCAGAGGGAAACAAAAAATGAATGCAACAGACCCCAGATGCATCCCTGCGTATTGACTAAGTCCGATCTCCTGTCTTTTCTAACGGCAGAGACTATGTGGTTTGTCTGTTTTTTTGTTAATATATATTCTTTGTTCTGTTATAA
>CP045890.1:26588281-26611792 GCA_013387185.1 Caligus rogercresseyi
TCATGCGTTTTATTTTGGATAATTTTGTTCAATTAGAACAAACTCCCTCACCATCCCAATATCTTGTGGTTGTTTTGATTTGTTCATTTGGATATTGTGATGACGTTGTGTTTATGAACATGTAATTAAAGCGTACGCTCTCGGATTCTTAGCGGACGTCTGTCAAAAAATGTTGGGAGAAGTATTGAATTAATACCTCCCATGTTTTACCTCTTTTATGGCACGGATATTAAGAATAATACATTCGTCTTACCTCTGTAAATATATATGTGTGTAACTTCAATGTAGTGGATTTATGTGAGGGGAAGGAATAATCACAGTTTCTTTGTTTTTGAAAGCTGCTCTGAAAGTAACTGTTAGTTCTTGAGGTATAGGTAGAACCGATCCTTATAATTGATATTTATGGATTTTAAAACAAAATATTTTTTTAAATCCAACATAGTAAATAAGAATCAAAGGACACTGACATTTAGAAATTATAAAATATAATATTCCGCTTAACTTGATGAATACGACATAGCATGTTTAGCACTCAGATAAATTAAATTCCATAGGATCTCTTAAATACTTATAAAAACTTACAATATGCAAATAGCGATTCTAAAATAAGGAACACAAGCGGTTAGTCAATTTTCTATTTCCTTACTACATAATACCATTCTTCTTCCAGGTACCAGGATGGTAAGATCAAATCCGGCGGGTTTTCAGGACATCCTTTATCAAGGATGACGTCATCCGATCCGTGCAGCTGATTTTTTAGCAGACAGCCAGCATATGAGAGATCATTTCAGCTGAATTTTATCATCGTCATGGCCGCATATGGAAATCTACAGCCTGTTTATTTGGAACGAGCAAGAACGCAGGTGTGCCGTTATCTAGATTCTTGTATAAGGCCAACACCATCAGCAACAACCAGGTCTCTGAGCTGCTCAGGATCGGCAAAAGAAGGTTGCTGAGCTCAGGAAGCAGCTGAAGGATACCAGGGACGTCCGTGCTGTCGTCAACAGGGCCTTCAGGCCCTCCAACAGGCCAGACCCCCGACTTCATCAGGAGGGTGTCAGACATCTTCGAGCACGACCCCAGCAGGTCCTCAGGGATGTACCCAAGGAGTGGACGTTTCTCACCTAACTTTGTTTGGCCTGTGTGAATGAGGATTTGCGTTGTCACAGCTACAAACTCAAGGTTGGCCAGCTGTTGACGCAGAAGAACAAGAACATGCGCTGTACAATCTCCCCTAGCTCCCCCGATTTGAATCCTAAGGTTTTTTTTCTGGGGCTACCTTGAGCTACACACCAACCGATTGGGTCAAAACACCAAGGCCACCTGATCAACTCCATAATGAGCAGGCCAGGAAGTTGGACAGGCCCTGGTGGTCAAGGCCTGCTCCTTCTTCTGCGCCAAGATCCAGCGCGTCATCGACGCAGAAGGTGATGGATTGAATAAGCAGAATCTACACATTTGTTCGACGGTATTTTGATGTCTACAATAATAAATTGAATAGAAATTAAACGATTTTATATGTATTTTAAGTTGAGAGAAGAAAAACGCCGGATTTGATGCTTACACACCCTATATATATATATATAGCAAAGGCGTAGGCGACAGGGGGCAACTGCCCGCCAAATATTTGGGTGAATTCTCAACTTCGGGCAATAAATTGGGTTGAGGTATCGGGCATTTAAGTGTAGAAAAAAATATGAAATTATGAAAGGAACTGGATCTTAATTATACCAAATAAATATAATGTAATGAATGTATGTAATTACTCTACGAAATATGTAATCTACATAGCTTTCTTCATTTGATAATTTTTTCACCGATTTAACAGTTCTTGTTAAAATTCGGGCAAATTGAATGATGCCCCCCCCCCCCCAAACCAAACATCTCGCCTACGCGTATGTATATATGTATATATCTATATATAGTGATGTCATGCCAGTATTATCTGTTTTGTATGTCCAAAGTATTTTGTATGTTATATTTCTCTTTTTCCACTTTTCTTCTTTTTGTATATTTCACCCTCATTATATTTGTCCCATAAAGGAAAATCGTGTATAAAACTGAGTGTCGTTTTAATGTGCCTCAGGGCACTACAATGGTGACCCCGACTCCAGCGAGTCTACACAATTGGGAGTTGGACGGAAAACCAATGGAGGATGAGTCAATCATCAACCATGTTTCGGTAAATTGCCTTCCTTTACTCACTCAGACCCACGGTTATTTCATCCGCATCGAGAGCCATTTGAAATGGCACGGATAAGCAATGAAAGAACTAAATTAATCATCTCCTCAGTGCATTACCACGAAAAAATTATTTATACGTTCCATGACTATGTCTTTTCACAATGCCAAAGTCCACGGAACTTAAGAACAAATTAATACGTTTAGTGTTGGCCTCAAAAAAGCAGTTGGTGGCGGATCTGGTTGAGCTGATCAGCAATAAGGACAATATCTCAGTCAGCGAAATGGAGCAAAGGCATTGGATTGTATGGACGAAATCACAAGGATGGGACTAATTTAAAAGAAACTCTCGCCACACGCAATGGTCTTGGATGTCTTCCTTCAACAACGCCCGCCAACATCTCACTCAAGGATTTGAAGTACCACCTTACTAAGAATTGATCGGGTGGCTAAAAAGAGGAGACGCTGGCCGTGAGTAATAACAACAACGTTTGTGAAGAAAAATATCAATATAAGCCTACTGAAGAGAAGGAAACCTTCTATCCCTAGACGTAACACTCACAGCACGCCTTCAAAATATTATTATTTATGTCATTCCATGAACAATATGGTATAAATTCCTACGCTGTCTTACTCCCCATATATGTTTCAAATTTTTATCGAATGATTCAAAAAACTTTGGAAGCACCGAGAATTCTCGGCGTTAAATCAAAAATAATTTATTATATTCAAATAAATGTAAAAAAAATAAAAAGTTTTTTTGTCCAAAAGTGTTTATCAACTGGCAATGACCCCTACAAAATTATTGAAATTTTATTGAAATTGGTGGACTTGACTACAGGTTTTGAAAGATCAGTAACTTTGTTGGTTGATACTGGGACTGAGAGATCGTGATTCCTTATTCTGAATCCGTGTCTGTCGGTGATTCTAATTTAGACTACTTGCGGCTAACGGTCAAGTTTTGAAAAGTTATGG
Organism: Caligus rogercresseyi; assembly: GCA_013387185.1. Classification (NCBI taxonomy): domain Eukaryota; kingdom Metazoa; phylum Arthropoda; class Copepoda; order Siphonostomatoida; family Caligidae; genus Caligus; species Caligus rogercresseyi. Next base: position 26,591,438 of record CP045890.1, read on the forward strand.
TTTTTCAGACCAAAAAATAGAACTTCCAAATTTGGGTGCTTTTCAGTGGACATTTGTTGTTGCTGACATTACATTTGGTGTGCTGGGTCATTATTTTTTTGAGAGCCATCGTTTCATTATTGACGTTTTTCATGTAGGTTACAACGATTCAGTACAATTAATAATATAAATACTTATTCTTGCCCAAATGCTTTTAAAATAGTGTCTGAGTTTCCTGCTTTGGGTGACATTGCCTTCAAGGGCAATAGTTTACATGGATTTTATCATTCAATTGAAACTATAGGAATGCCAGTACATTCAAGACCTAGACGATTTAACCCAGAGAGGGAGACAATAATCAGAAAGGAATTAGATTATCTAATTGAAAAGGGGATTATAGAACCATCAAAATCTTGTTGGTCCTCTCCCATACATTTGGTTGCATAAACAAAGCGGTGATTGGCGCATGGTTGGCGACTAACGGTTGTTAAATATATTACAAAACCCGACAAATAATGTGCTTCCCTATGCCTTCCATATAAACTTTTAATAATAAAATAGGAGAACCTTTATTTTTCAGTAAACTAGACCTTCTAAAAGCTTATCACCAAATACCAATGTTCGAAGCAGATAAAGAAAAAACTTAAAATCTCAACTCCTTTCGGCTCATTCCATTATAAGTGCATGCCTTTGGCTTAAAAACGCAACCAGTTCTTTCCAAAGAATGATCGATAAAGCTTTGGGACGTATTTCTGGTTGTTTGCTTACGTTGACGACATTCTTTTGTTTTCCAATACGGAAAGAGAACATCACAGTTTGATATCAAACGTGTTGTTGACAAAACAATGGTCTTAGTTATAATGCAGACAAGAGTGAATTCTGTAAAAATGAGATAAATTTTCTCGGTTTCATAATTTCCAAGGGAAGAATTAGTCCCAACGAAAATAAAATATCAACTTTAAAACCATTCAAAAATCCAGAAACTGACAAAGAACTTAATAAACTCATAGGTTTGGCCAACTATTATAGGCCTTTCATTCCTCAATTAGGAAAATTATTACAACCTTTTTATGATGTAATAAAGAAAAAAGAAAAATGTATCCATTAAATGGGATTCTCATTTAGACAGGATATTTAAGGAATTTAAAGATGTAATGAATAAAGTAACAACTCTTGCTCATTATATCCCAGATCAGGAGTAAGGTTGAGCATAGATGCATCCGACGAAGGTATTGGGGCTGTACTAGAACAAGGATGCAAGTTTCGACTATTGTCGTTTTTTAGTCGGGCTTGAGAGAAAAAGAAAGAAACGAATCCACTTATGGTAGGGAACTATTAGCAGTAAGAGAAGCTCTAAGACATTGTGATCATGTGATTGAGGGCAGGAATCTGATGTGTTTCACAGATCACAAACCTTTGATTACTGCACAATTTACAAAAAAAAAAAATGGCCAAGTAGGTACTTTTGATACTTTGCTGAGTTAAGCAAAAGAAATTTAATTCTCCGCCATATTTCAGGAAAAGATAAAGTCCCCGCTGATTTTTGTCAAGAATAAATTTGTGCAAATTAGATTTTATTGATTTGAAAGAGTGGCGCAGGGAAAAAATAAAATAAATTATGAAAACTCACTACCCACTGGCAGAGGTCATTAAAATAGACGATTATGGAATTTTGTGTGATGTAAGAGCAAAATATGGTAGACCATTGGTTCCTAATAAATTTGTGACTAAAATATTAGAATTTTTTTTTTCAGTGTATTTCAGTTCGTAAAATTCCAAAGTAATTGCGTTAAAAAACATAAATAGACATTGTAATCTAAAATTAATACTTTGGAGAAGAACGACAACAATTAAACATAGAATAAAATTAATCAAACATAAAATGGCACAATACATAATTTAAAAAACGCTTCTCCAATATTTTAAATAATAAATCACTTGAATATTTCAAAATCCGACGTAAAATCTTTAAATGAAGTAGGGAGCTTGATGGGAAGTATCGTACCTCCTCTGAAGCAAACGTCCACGAGTCGTTTCGAAGAGACGGAATTTTCAGGGAAAAAGCAGTGTATCTGGCTGCAGCTGATAGCAAAATTGCTCGTAGGTCTGTTGGTTCACATACTCTCGCTTCGTAAAGAGCTGGCAATCCGTGCTTTGGCGTTTAACAAAGCAAAGTCCACGGCCTTAGAGTTGTCGGAACGACGTCCTTTTCTTTTTGAAGCCCAAACAGCACAACTGCCTTTATAATTCCCTCCCCACAACTATCCAGACCTCTGACGTTTAAAATAGACGATTATGGAATTTTGTGTGATGTAAGAGCAAAATATGGTAGACCATTGGTTCCTAATAAATTTGTGACTAAAATATTAGAAAATTTTCATTGTGAATCAAATAGAGGAATAAAAAATACTTTAAGAAAATACAAAATAATTATTTTTGGAATTCTATGGCAACGGATATTAAGAATTTTGTCAACAGCTGCAGTGTTTGTGCTCGATAAAAAATGGGACTTCTCTCATTACCGTTTTATAAGATTGCCTCTCCTATGAAAAAGTTTTATCATATTCATTTGGATTTGATAGGACTTTTTCACAAAATTAAAGGGAAAACGGCTCAATTCTACTTTCGTACACCGCCTCCATATTTTAGGGACTCATGGTATATATTTTTATTTTTGGAAGGGAATGGGAGAGGAAAAAAAAAAAAAAAGAAAGAAGGAGAGTTAGAGAGATGGAATAAGAGAGAGACACAGAGAGAGAGAGTCACATAGATATAGACACACAGATAGAGAAAAGGCACAGAGAGAGAGATAATTAACTTACTCCCATTCTGAAGAGTCTCGGGATCGAGAAATATTGACTTTACGCAAAGAAGTGGAATCTTTGGGCACCTGGATTGTGAAAAGAGGAAGTTCGTCATGACCTATTTCTACTCATTCGTCTTCAAATATTCAAAGCATTGTTGCTGTTATATGCAAACTTATATATTTATACATTATAATTTCCATCTAAGCAGAACAAAATATCAAAGTATCAACCGTAAAACACTGAGTAAAAATGAAACACCATTGGCTGAAAATTTACCTTTTGGGAATGAATATATATAAAATATCATCCAAACTAATGAGACGGATGAGCGCTATGTTTGGAGCACAGTAAGTCTATTCTTGGTGCAATTTTGGAGACAGCCACTCTGAGATCATCCTCCACGTTCAGACGTGATCTGTATTTATTTTTGATGTAGGTCAGTACTGAGAATGTTTTTTGCACAGGTACGTACAATCAAATGGGATCAGTACATCCATGGCGGCCCTGGACAGCTGAGGATATTCGTTCTAGACTAAAATCCATAACACAGAGAGTGGTTTAGAATTAAAAGCTGTCTGTAAGATTCAGTCACTGGACAGCTCAAGCAATGCGTCCTCCATGATGACAAGGTTTTGTGGATTCAAATTTTCTCAAAGATAGTTGCCCAAATAATTATAAAAATGTAAAAGTATCCTATCAAATATAACTTTAGATAGTTAAACGAGTAAATACATACAACCTTAATGGCGAGACAGTGATAGTCTGTGATGTCTATTGAAAGCTGTAAAGTAACCTGCAATAATAAGTCCACTAATTTATCGTAATGACTGCGAGGGTTGCACCCAGACTTGAATATAATCTTTGCCCCCCCCTACCTGTGGCGTCTCACGACCATCCCTTGACGTCTCGCGACCCCCACTTTGGGAACCCTTGATTTAAACCACGAGACGCATATCGCCAACACATCATGCTTGAGTTTTGTGGCGTCCTATAGGATCAAAATACACTTTATCTGGTTTCTAGTAGGCCAGAGTTTGACGTTGGTGAGCAAGATGTTGATGTCCTAGCTGCTGCTCTGAGTCCTGGACGCTCAGCCAGGACAACGGTAATCTTCCTGTAAGGGAATATCCTCCTCCAGACAATTTGGTTGCTGAGCTCCCCTGATTCAAATCCTTTGGAGTTTGTACAATGAAAGCAAGGCCTCCCATCCAAGCTTTGCTTCCCTAAAGGCCTCCGAGGACAGAATAGAACAGAGCATTGTAAAAACAAAACAGAAAGAGGTTGTCGCCAATTGTTACGGCAAAAGGTCTAACCAATGAAGTGTAAAAAGTACAGCGTAGCATGTGTCGGTGTTGACGATCAATCACTTTTTAAGAGTTGTTTTGTATAAATTGTATATTTTTTTAATAATATAATTTGTATAAAAAGTCTATTAGTATTTTTTTTAAATTAGTTCGCTTATTATGTAAATATATAAAAATGATACATTTGTGTTATTTTTTGACAGTACTGTTATTTATTGTTATGTTATTTATTTAACAAGAAAATAATTTATTGTTATTTGTCTTGTAAGAATTGAAATACCAAAAAAATATATTCTCTGTAGTTGCTACAATAAATTTTGTGAAAGTTTTGGGTTCAAAAAGAGGCATTTATGAAATATACACAGTTTGTAACATATGGAAATCGTAGGCTTACAAATCATATTACTCCCAACTGAAACATATTTTAAGGTAAGTACTTAAAATAAACTCCTATTCAAATCTTAATAATAATAGTACAAAATTAAGTAAGAATGTTGAATTATATGTAACCCATGACTTAATGTCTGTATAATTAATTATTAAATTTTTAATATAATTCATATATAAAAATGACTATAACTTTGGTTAATATTATAATTCTGAAAATGAAAGAAAAAAAGAGGATTTTATATTTTTTTAAATATTGACCATATAACAACCGTATGATTTAAAAAAAAACAAGTTGTTTCAAAGGAAAAATAAATGAATAAGGTAATTTGCTCCGTAAAGGAAAGGATGAAGATTAAAGGATATAAGCATGACATTTTGTAGGCTATTGACTTCATGTAAATAACTTTTGAAGCACGAGGAAATGCATTACAACGTGACTCGTAGGGCAATATATACAAGAAAAAAGTGATTTAAATATATAATATTGAAAGATATAAAATTATGTTGCATGACATTGCAATGTTGATACATGTTCATGAAGACAAATGTGTGTAATAGAGGGACTCATTCATTCATTCATTTATCGGATAATTATCGCTTTGGACAACAATTTTAATAAATGCTTAATTAAACTTTGTTGCCTTAATATACACATAATATGTATATATGTGTAATATACAACATTGGTATTCATGGATATCAATATGATAATGTTTTAATATATATACATATATATATATATAACATTCCCTCAAACAGTTCATGTCCTTCTATACAAACAAAGAAGCATGTTGCTAAAAATTATAATACTATTACTAGAAAGATCTTTTCAACTCTCATATATGGGTTCTTTTGAAATATTTATAAGATGGAACGCCTTCATTTCAACATACGTCATTCTCTGTTTGTATTTAATATTTTAATAAAAAAAAAATACAGTCATAATATCAAAACAGTACGTTAACATCCCTTTATTTGTGGTTGGTAAATGATACCTTCTCAATTCAGTTAACAAAAAATGAATAAGATGTAAAACATACCATTCCGTGGAAATATGTGGGGGATCTGGTACGATTTTATCCGTCTTGCTCCGCTGGACATCTCCAATTTCTGCAACGGATTATGAGGCAGTACAGGAAATTGGCTAAAAGACAAATAAAACTAGAGGCATATATACACTCAGAGAGTGTGTACCTCCGCCGATCCCCACAACATTCCTATTCAACATTCTCCCTTTCACACGCCGATTTCTATCTCTAATCATGGTTTCCTCTCTGGTAGCTCATTTTGCATATTAAAAAAGCACTCAGAGATGGGAAGACGAAGAAGTTTAAGCTACGTCACTGGGTTACATAGTCCTGAGCTGATATATGAACAATAATACGTCAATGAATATTTTTTTAGCGTTTGTTCTTTCCTACTCCTTGAATAGAGACCCCATTTCATTTAGTATTTTGCTCATTTTGCATATTAAAAAGCTCCTTACAGAGCCAATAATTATATTTAATCTTTTTTACGACATTATTTATTATGTCTCTGTTTGATTATAATATTGTTCTAATGTTTTTTTACTAATAATTTTGTATTTAGTGCTGCTAAATCTCCGATTAGAGATATCATTTTAAACTATATGTGTATTATATATTTTTTATGTAATATCTCTATATCAATAAAGTCTCCTTTTTGCCAATATGGTTCGATTGTATGGCATCCGATAGGATATAATAAGCATTATAGCATTATAATTAGTCTATCGAACCTAGGAATTATCATTGACCATCCCTCTCGGGATTCGAAACTGCGCCCCCATCATTGAGAGTTGAACACGCCTTAAAACGCACGGCTATCGCACCCCCTAAAGTCTTTTATTTAAAAATACATAAAATAACGATGTAAAACAAAAGGCATCCCCCAACTCAGGTACCAAAAACTTTCATACAAACACTCAACTGATTAACCAGCTTCCCTCACAATGAATCATTTTATGATCTATTTTAAGTAAGTCTATATTGCAAGTTTGACCTTTTTAAAAAATATCATTCATTTTATTGCTTATCTAATTCCATATAGAAATGAGGTATGGATATAAATCAGCATTTAACATAAAATTACTCTCAATCAAGCCATAAATACTTTTTCAATGAGATTGATCAACATTAGGCTTCCCTCTGGGGAGTTCCGATTAGCCAATGCACTTTCATTTTTATTATGATGATTTTCCCTTATTTCAACCATAGAAAGAATTGCATCTTTGTGGATATAAATAAGCATACGAGCGTGCTAATTAGTCTATGAACCTGGGATATATCAATGAGTAGGTTGATCATTATTGGCCGTCCTCTCTCGGGATTCAAACCTGGTCCCTTAACTCTGGAAGTTGAAGACGCCATGTAACACGGTGCTTTCCCGTTTTATTTTAAGACTTTTAAAGATGGTATATTTTAGCTCAAAGTTCAAATTCACTAAGGAACACGTGAGACTATCTTTGCCGATAAGGCTTGTAAAGAAACAATACTTATTATTATTATTATTTACCAGGTATTCATGCATGGAGCCACAAAACAATACGTCTACATTTAAGTACATCTAAGAGTCTAATCAATTTGTTATATTCATGCAAGTCTTCTTCTTTTTCCTCCAGACAAATGGAAATCATTAATTTTCCCGCTCGGAGCATTTATCTTTTTGGATGTATGAGCATATGTTGTTATTATGTACACATTCAAACAAAGTATATACAAGAGGTATACATAATCAAGCATCATTTTATAATTCGAAAAAAGCTAGTAGGTAAGGAGGAAAATAAGCAAGTAGATAATATGAAGACGAGAGTTAATTTACGCGCGACGTGTGCATTTTTATTGTCTGTTAAGCTAAATACAGTCATTGTTCATGGATATTGCCAGGTGGGGCGTATTCTTAATATATTATACCCCTTATATAATCCAGGCTGATAATTGAAAGGAGGAAGAAATCTTTAAATTGAGTCGGGGTGTGTAAAGAACAATTGTTATTTACAGTTCAATTACATTAATGACCTCTAGTGTATGTTATCTTAAATTGATACATTATATATTGCATAAAATACAAGTTATTTCATCACATAATGATTTTTAAGTTGCAGCCTAGGGGGCCCAACAAGTGCAGGGGTACTAGGCTAGGTGAAACAATTTCAAAAATAATAAATTAGTACATTATAATAGTCCTTATACAAAAATAAATGTTAAGGCTGTGCCAAAAAATATGCAAACAACAATCTGTAACACATTAGTTGACTTATTATTTTCTACTTTTTCACATTTTCCGCATGTTTATTCATTTTTCTTGTATATTTCGCTCAGTTTAGTCTTGCTGATTGACAAATGTAGATAAGAAGGACAGTTCACAGGCGCGCATTTTATTGTACATAACGTGCGAGGTGCTTCTAGTGCAGCGAAAAGTATTGCTTAGGTCATATATAGATATATATATAGTATATATATATATATATATATATACACAGTCAACTTCGCCTAAGTCGTTTCTCTCGGGACTGTGCAAAAACAATCGACTAGGCAAAATTCGAGTTACAAATTTTGATTGCTAAGTCGAAGAAAAATTCGGTATACAGGTAGGCGTGTGTGTGTGTGCACTAGCTCACATGCAGTCGCAAATCATCGGTGAGGCAGCAGGTGGGCGAGGACACAATTCTTTCTTTTTAATTTTACCTCAACCATCTGAGTTTGCTCCTTGTAATACACAGTGTGACGGCAGGCGCAGTGCATGCGGGCTGTGTTTGGAAAGTGAGCGCCCTCTTCGACTTATGCGAAGTTATTTTCTTGTTTATGTAAGTGTTACTGTCAAAATATCTCTTCGACTTAGGCAAAATATCGACTTACAAAAATCGACTTGTACGATTTTTATACACACATGTCAATGGAGAAATTTTTTGACTTTTGATTATATTCGAGTTAGGCGACTTTTCGATTTATGCAATTCGACTTAGGCGAAGTTGACTGTATATATATATACATATATATGTATATATTGGGTGATTCTTATTTCACGTTTTTCGGATTTGAGAATCGAGCTCCCCCAAGGATTTTACCTTAGTGCATAGAGATCATCTTGTGAAATTTGAACGAAATCGAATAATGGGAAGTGTATCCTCAGCGGACCCAAAAGTATGTAATAAACGTATGTAGTATTTTTTCGACATTCGATCGCCTCTAATGTTCTCAATATGTATGCTATTTTCAAACAATTGCTGCAAAATGAAGGTATGAATACAAGGATTTTAAATTTGTGTTTAGTTTTTATACACTCAAAATGAACGAGATATTAATGTTTTGAAATAGTCATTTTTGGGGTATTTTCCATAAAAACGGACCATTTCAAAACTTGCATATCTCTTAGTACATAGAACACAAACTCTAATTTAAAATCCTTGCAATCACACCTACTTTTTGCATAAAATTGTATGAAAATAGCATAAGTTTATACATAATGACAAACTACATACGTCAATTCTACAATAGTACCACTTGTTTGTCCGATAATCACAGCGACATTCAATAACGCATTTAACCAATGGACCCCTGGATTAGTCAATGTCGGTCACACGCTTCACTGAATCAGAGTTATTAGAGTTCATTGTTGTCTTGAAACAGATGATGAAAAAAATAGGCAATTTTATTTTAATTGTTTGAGAAAGCATTATAACATAGCAAAAGTAGCCGAGGGGTCCATGACTGTCTTAATCCACCCACGACTGTTGGGTATATATTTTAGGGAATCAATCATGTTTTTTTTTTTCACATCATTTCATTAATATTATATAAAAGTCAGAATATCCATGTAAAGCTAAGAGCCAACATAAAATTCAAATAGTGTAAAAAATCATAAAGATTTAAAACTCAACAATAAAAGTATTTTCTCTTAACATGAAAACTCAATGGTCTAACGCAGCGATAAAATTTTTCTAGAATTGGAAACACTGGAGATGCCGTTGTCCTTGGCATAAAAGATTTGATAGTTTTCAATGATGATATCATTGGTGCAAATATTTTTTATGTAAAAAGCTATAAAATTGTATTTCGTAGCCGTTAAGCGTAGATTTAAACTCTCTATGGGTCTAGGGTAACGTTTGTGAGAGGGTCCAAAATTTTGAGTATGGTGGTGTCAAAACACTTACAACAAAACGAAACAACGAGCTGTAATATTGGGACATGTTTTACTAAATAATTTTACTTTTATTGAAAATAAGATTTAGAGACTTTGAGTTGGATACATTCCATTACAATGTAGTTTCGCTGTTCCTACTCATATTATCATAACAACTATAATAATAAATTCAAAGTACAATTTTGTAATAAAAAGTATTTTAGTTGGTACCTTTTATGTTTGACGCCATGTTTTTTGTCAGCTACACTTTGTATATTTATTTTCCTTTTGTCATCACTTGCCTGCTGACCGTACAATAAACAACATCTATATCTTCTACTTACCTACTCTCTCTCCACGTTATTTCAAATTTCAATAATATACGTCGATGTGTGTCGTTGTGGATTCCATTAGAATATCAAAAATACAGCTGAACTCAAATATGATTTCTTAAAACAATCTAGGCCACAATTCAATACCATTATCTAAAAAATACTTGTATTTGTACCCATTGAAAGCAATAATAGCTCGAATGAATATGCAAGTCTTCATACGTCATTGAGCATTCACCCTTGAGAATTATTGGCATTGCAATTCTTCGTATCCCATTTAATCCCTCATATATTTGATTGCATGTATATTAGAGCTGTTCTATTTTTCGGATGTTGAAATTTAATCACAAGCTTCATTTTCTGTTTCTTTGTAATAAAAAAGACGACATGTTAATTTTAAACAAAATCGAGAAACGCTGTGAACTTCCTCGACGAGCTCAAAAGTTTTTTTATTTATAGATAATATTCTTCAAATTCTGTAAAATCAAAAAATTATAATTTACTATAAGACATATTTGGGATGTTTTATACTAAAAAAGGTTAAGTCTATTTTCTTTATAAAGAAAGAGAACAAGTAAGAGATATTTTTTTAAATATTTCATACTTATTGTATCAATAAGCTTTAGTAGAGGATGACCCTTGTCGCTGGAGCAAAAAATAGTGGTTTTAGGCTTAATATAACTTTTGATACAAAATTAAAAAATGTCCTTGCTTGTGTTCTATCAATTAGAAATAACAGCAATCTGAGTTTTACTTCATCAGATTCAAAGCCTCTTTTGATTAGTACGAAACCGATTATGCGAAAATTGAATACAACCAAGGACATTTTGAATTCTCATAAAGTTATGCTGAAACTTATAAACACTATTTTCGCTCCAGCGACCAAATCATCTTTGCAGGTGACTGAAGTTATTTGATACAAAAGATATGAAATATGAAAAAAACATATACCTTCAATTTTTCTCCTTCTTTATAGGGAAAACTAGACTTTATCCTTGTTTTAATATAAAACATCCAAAATATATGTCATGTCGTAAATTAAATTTTATTTAAATTCTATGTACAGAATTAAAAAGCCTGAATTAACTGTTTTTAAGAAATTTGCAGAAAAAAATATTCTTTATAAATTTTAATAAATTTCAAAACTTTGAACTCCTTCATAATGGATTATATTAAATTAAAACTTGTGACATAATAATTTTATTTCTTAAAAGAGATATAAAAAGAATACCTCTTACGAAATACAGAAGAGTTTAGACTAGATAACCAAAGATGTAAGTCTATAATCCCTTTGGTTACATGTTCAAATTTATGATGTCGTTTTATTCATAACAAAGAAGTAGAAAATTAAGTTGTGATTAACATTTGAAAAAATACGAACAGCCCTAATGTGCATGGACATAAGGTAAAGTCCATATATAGCATTTATACAATCCATACACATATACATATATATATATATACTATATAATGAATCATTTGTGTTGTACACTTAAGGAACTCCCTATCATCCTCATCGCCTCAACCATCATCATAATAACCTCAAGTGTTTGCCTAGAGTCAATATTTGTATATTCATACAACATCAACAAATATAAAAAATACAGGGTTTTTAAAAAAAAAGTACTTAAGCATTGTTTTCTTTTTCATATTCTCACTTCTTTTAAACAACCATGCACAGACCAACCTCGTTTAGCAGTCACTCAAGATAAATCTAAAAAGGGACCGTTAGAGACGCTTTATACAAAAAAACTTAATAGCTATTTTTTGATAAAGCGTTAGAGTAAAGTTAGCGCATGCAAGGAAAAAGTAAACAAAAAAATTGGCCAAAATTTTGGTATTTTCTTTAACGTTAGATGTCGCTAGTCCATGAAATGAGGTCACAATCCTATAGACCCGGTTTCAAAGGGATTATGTTTGATGATTTGAAATATATCAAAATAAAACGTCTCCATATGAATAATAAAAGGACTTGTTATTATTTTCAAAGAGCTCTAGCATCAAAGCGCCCCTTACGGTCTAAAGAAGAACTAAAATTTGGCCTCAATTCCTTTTGGGAAAAAGGAAGAAATCTATGTTATGTATGGGCTACTTTATTTTAACGCTTTATTTTTGTATGGACAAGGTACCCCCTCCCCCCCTATAGACAAGTGATTGCAAACAAAGGTTGACTGATTATTATCCATATATGCTCAAAAAGGCAGTTGTCTACCCCACAATGAGGCCCTTCAACAAAGATAACACGTGTTGTCGAGTCATTGTGACCAAAACAAAATTGTTGCTTTTTCATGGCTGGAGGTTTCTTAGTTTTTTTTCAATATTTATTCTAATGGATAAAGACTCTATATTTTTTATTATTAAAGGAATGTGAGGACATTCATTCAGGAAAAACCCCATTATGAAGTTGAAAGATTTTTATTAAGACTGTTCATTGTTCTTTTGAAAATTTAAACCAATGATGTATTTTTTTCAGAGCAAGGTCTTATTCTATTATATAATATATATATACAACGCATAATTATATCGACATAAAAGATAAAAAGGAAAAAATTGTGTTTCATAAAAACAAAAATAAACATTCTAGTCTAAAATCATTTCCTTTCAAGACCATAATTTCAAGTAAATAGCCATACATTTTAAAATATCACAAGATAAATATAAAATTCGTATAGTTTAAATGATGATACAATAAAAACATAATCAATTTGCATAATATCTTTTGAACTTTTTAAACACTAGATGGACGGCAGTCATACTACTACCTTGGTGGACGGAGCGGGTTATTTCAACCCACTTAAAAAAGTTCTTATTTTTAGCATTATTAGAGGTTATAAATGTTTTATATACTACTTTTCAGGATTTATCATGTATTTTAAATATATTTTGCATTGTTTGAATGTAGAAATTAATTTATATTTGAGTATTTTCCTTATTTGAATTAAACAAGGTTTTCACTATAGTTCTGTTTGTTACCATATATAATATATTAATATATCCTTTCCATAGTGGACATTATGTCACATAACATGGTTACTCTACATAGGTGCCAAAAATACAATATAATGCGTACTAACATTTCTATATTACTCTTGTGTGCGAAGCACATTTTTATACAAACAGGGCAATTAAAATCTTCCACAGCGTTTTATTTTGTTCCTAGATTTCATGTGCAGTTCATTTGACAATAGGAGGAATATAATCGGAATCAGATTCTCCTAAATATCGGAACACTTTTCAGCAAGTACTTTCAGTTTGGATATTAGTTTTATTAGATAATCACGTCTGAAATGTTAGTACCGGTTACATTTTTGTACCAAACAAACCTGCAGCGGTCAACGACGAGAAGATACCTTGGTTCTGTATAATCGTCTTTTGATCAACAACATCAATCCATACTTTGTTTGGTTATAATATACTGATCGGGAAGCATCTTCGGACCAGTAGAAATTGGCATATCAGTGAGGAAGAAGACATTTTGCTAGGTTTGGCTTGTTACAGTGAGGGTCAAATTCTTATTCTTCAGGACTGTTATTTCATGAAGATACACCTTCAAAAATTGATCTAGGGAGTAATTTGTCTTCTAATTCGGTCGGTTCTATTCGGCTTCATCTGATTCATCCAATGGCGTTGCTAAAAGAAGTTGTTGAATTTCGTCGACAGTGAAATGTTTTCTCCGTGAAATGTTGGTAGGTTTTTAGCACAAAAGCTCTGAGATGAAGCAAAAACTGCTCTACTCTATTTACATGAGCATAGGTAACACTTTTCCAAAATGCTAATTCATTTGGGGTGCTGATGTTCAACAAAATCTATACACGCCGGTACAACTTTGTTACCCGTACACAACACTATGTCAGTAATATTTTAAGTGTATTTATTGTTATATGCGCGGGTTCAAATGACCCGCTAATCTTTCTAGGTATAAGTGCAAATAAATAGTGTAAATATAAATACAGTGTTTAAATTTTAAACACATATAGTTCTTATATATACATAAAAGTCAAAAAATTTAAGGCATGTAAGTATGATAATGTTAAAAAGCCAGCACCTTGAAAAAAAATTGCGGGTTAAAACAACCCGCTCGTCCCACCTAGTGTAAACTGTGATATTCTGAGCAATTTAGCATATTGTGGTGAATAGGATGTAAAATACTTTACGTCTTTGGCTGCGTGGGTCCTGAGCAAACTTTGCGGTTTTAAGATTCTCAGATTAAAAAGCCGCGTATTGAGCGGCGGTGGATATTATTAGCCCTCTTAATTCATTATACTAGATCAGTTCCATTCAGTAGGCTGCTCAGCTATGAACGCCTGCAACTGCTCAATTGTATTTTTACTTATTAATATCATATAATATACATATTCTTTCATATTGTGTTTTTATACAAATGTGCAATGATATTACAAAGATAATATGCGACCCAATACTCAAAATTAAATTACATATCTGTAATTTGAGCCTGATATATTACGGACTATAAGTCATTGGATGGCGGCTATATTTGTATTGCTCATGCTTCTCTGCGTTGCCAATATTTATGTTAACATTAAGGTGCTTAATCATGGACTTCATGATAATAAGGTGCGTTATATAGGATCTCGTTTCATTTATTACGTCCAGGACCCGTACAATGCGGCCTGCGCCCATAAGATATTTTATAGTCCGAGGCATACCAATACTTTTCACAGTTTTGAAGAGAGAGTATGCCAAAGTGTTAAAATTATTAATACATTTGTTGTGAACAACTATTAAATTCTCATGCTTTCCACCTGGCCTGCCATAATTAAACGTTAGTGATCCTTGCACTCTAATTAGAATTGTTGTTTATAATTATTTTTTATTATCTTCGGGGATTATATGTTTTTCAATTTCATCTATCATATTCCTCTAATAAAAATTACAAGTTTTTTCCTTATTTTTTTTGTTGCTATAACTTAAAGTCACGAGCGACATGTAATCCAAAAAAAAGTTATTTATGTAACTTTTTTTCTCTATCGTTAACATCATATGATAATAACCGTATATTTGAAATAATTATCCTTCTCCGTAAAATGTATACACAAGTAGCTCCAAATGATGTATTAATTAATGAGAGGCAACAATCAAAAGTAATTCCAATGCTTAATTGCTTGATCATTAACTATATATTTAATTCACATTAAATGCTTGAATTTGTTTTTGTGTGAGTCTAAACCCATTCTTAGAAATCGTCAAGCAGTTCGAAAGTGTATATTGAAAATACTCCTTAATATTGACCATATTAGTTACATTTTTGCAGGACGTTTCTCAATAGCATATGTAGGCTGGGGAATATTTTTTTTGTGTTTTTAAACAAATAGAAATGTTAAAAACAATAAGATATGGCAGCTATGGAATGATATATTGACTAATAACTTTCTAGTAAAACATACGACTTTTTAATGCTTTTGGTTGATACGATTATAAATCTTGAGCGACATATAATCCAAAACCTCGGATCAACAAACCTAAACTTGTCAAGTACTTCAAGAACCAACCAGTTGTCTCTAAATAGTCTAGGATGTACGAACAAATGCTCTTATTTATGAATGGATTATTTGTATAAATATTTAATGATGGTTATATCCGATGCATCATTAAAACACCATTCATATTTTATCCGGTCAAAAGACTTTTTTCGGGTAATACAAGAAACAGAGAGTAAACTTATTCAGAAGTAATTGCTAAGACAACTAGATGAACATTCATTTCAAATTTACTGTCCTGAAGAATAACTTTATAAAAAAGGACGCATCATTATAAATTGTTTATAAAAATCGTGAAACTCCATTTTATAATTTGTTCTAATTTACCCCTAACCTGATTAGTTTAATCTAACATCATTTTTAAAAACATATGGGATAATATGAGATGATCTACTGTTGCCATAATTGCAAACGATACTCAATTCAAATATTATTATTGTGCAGTAATTAATGTTAATAAAAAAAGTACTCATGATTTCATGATAAAAAGAGTATGTATGAGGTTTTTTTTTTTTTTGCCTACATGGTTCGATAGAATTGCATCCGATTGGATATAAATAAGCATTATAGATTATAATTAGTCTATCGAATCTAGGATCTTATCACTGAGGTAGACCAAAAAATGACCCCACCCCTCTCGGGATTCGAACTTGCGCCCCCAACATTGAGAGTTGGACACGCATTAACACGCACGGCTATCGAGATGTATGAGTTTTACCGCACAACTAACGATATCATAAAGTAAATGTTCAGGAGATATTATCTTATTTTCTTCAATAGATTTCCTCAAATTTTAAATCATTATATATACTTTTGACACATAATTTGATTGAAAACGGCAAAGTCAATGGAACTATAAGAGTAATTGGTTTTGGACAAGTTTCTTTGCTCTTGCACCATTTAATTATCTTTACTTCAGCTGCGCTTTTAAATCCTTCAAAATTGTTTTTTTCAAGCACATGGTTCAGATTTTGGTTGATATGTAAGCTTTGATTTGAAGAGGTGTTAACATAAAGAAACCAAACATGTTTTTACAATCAAATTTCAAAGAAACCAACGATGCATAAGATAAAATGTACACATTAATTAACATTTCAAAAGAATGTCCCGATTATAAATTGTATATATATATATATATACAGGGTGAGGAAAGCAAAAATGTCCGGTCAGGAAATAAAACAACTATAATGGGTTTAACTTTTTATCATTTGAAATTTGGAATGATTTCTTCAAGAACACCAAATTGAAAGTTTTGAAACATTGCTTACGCAATATGGTCCTCCATCAGCCATGATTCAGGCCTGGATGCGGCCCTGAAAGAGGCAAGGCCCTTCTGATATCCTCTTTGGGTAGACCTCCCATTCCCTGGATATTGCAGACTTAAGTGATTCCACATTTAATGAGGGTGGTGGCATTGGTCCTCGGACTCACATGACGCTCCACCAGAAAAAAATCAGGGGGTTTAGATCAGGGGAGAGCTAGGGGGCCAAAGGTCTTTGGGCCAGAGAAATTCACCATATTCTCCTCACAAAACTTTGGACTGGTTGATGTGGGGAAGGAGCCCATCTTGCTGCCACACATAGTTGTTGTAGGGATAGGTGGCCTTCAACAGGGCAAAACGGTGTACCTCAGAATTTGTAGTACACATCAGCTCCAATTTTGTGTTGGCTTGAAGAAGTAGGGGGGCATTTATGTCATCTGAGCCCCAGACTCCCAGAACCATCACCTGGGGCTGGATTTTGGTTCTGAAAAACCCCTTGACCTCCTCTGTGTTCTGCAATCAGCGATCATTCCGTATTATGCAATTGGTCTCCAGTAAATATTTAAATCTTTGCAATGTCCTTCTGAGGGACTTGGCATCCAGTAGATCGCGAACTTGGTTGCGTTTTGCTTCTTGTGCTCATCTCACAATCCACCAAGGGTCTGATAAATAATAAAGGGTTGTTACAGGTAAGGAACCTTGATTTTAAAGTATTGTTTGTTACCATCACCGTTTGGAGGACATCAAATTTGTCAAGAGGACATTTTTGCTTCCTCACATATTATATATATATATATTATATATATATATATATATATATATAATCTATATATAATATATATATATATATAGATATATATATAATTATGTATAGTAGATACGCATATCCTGGACCTCTGGCAGATAAAGTCACTCTCTATATCGAGCCAATTCAGAGCCCCCAGTTGCTCAAGAGAATGAAGTTTTACTTAACCACTTTGAAAAGTTGCGGCCCACAAACTGGTATAATGATAAACCAAAGTAAGACCTCATATCATCCCATTAGGCCAAGGGATCCAACACCTAACTGTAGAGGTCGGTAAATATGAGGTTAGAAAGAAAATAAGATACTGTGAAAGTATTTGATGCGGGATCGGGAGTAGACTTTTAAATTGAACCAAGTTAAATGCTTAACTACGACATTAGAGGTTGATTCTTCAAAAGAAGACTAGGACCAGATACCAATTCAGAAATTGTACCCCTGAGTACTGCAACGGCCACATCAATCCCTTTTCTAGCAAGAACTTTGTATACGAGAAGAAGAATCTTGGCTAGGGAGGATTTTTCATAAGTCGATATTGAGGCCATTACCGTCCGAGAGCAGCTCTTGGTGGAGGGATTTTCTATGGAGAAAAATAATCCAATAAAAATATATCAAAATAGTCATAAGCATCACGAAGCATTCTACAATGAGGAGTAGAGAAGGGCTTCTAGTAGTCCTCAATATACCACAAACTGCTATTCGGATCGGACTTTCAATAACATTACGTTCAAATATATCCCATTCTGGGGGGCAGCCCAGCAAGTCTTATGGATGTATCTCCAATTTCCTTGACGACTTCAGTGGTGGATACCATCCGGCGGAAGTGCCATAAAAACCTTCCTAAAAAACTTGGAGATCCTTGCCATGGAAAAAATTGTCCCGACAAAAATGTGCTCGCTTTGGCATGATATAGGCCTCTGCCGATCTATTTTTGTTTAAAAGGTTCTTGTTTTCTATCCAAAGAAAGACAAGAGGATTATACTCTCTATGCCCATGTCTTAAAAATGTCAATGGGATTGAAAAGGCAATAAAAATATGTGCTTCTTTAACGAAAAAATGTTATTACATCAAAATATTAAAAAAGGATTCTATCTTCACTAAAAAACATTATTTGAGGGAAAGGAAATCATGGCATGATTTTAAATTTATACAGGGACTCATAAAGTATCCAGGCCGTAAGGACTGAAGGGAATAAGTAATAATTATACAAGCCCTGCATTCGTTGATTGCCCAGCCATTATACAACTTAAATGTTTGCTTTCTCAATGTTGGGGACCTAGACGACAGGTCGTCAGCCAGCTGAGAGCCATAAATTATGTTTGGTTCTCCTCAAGAGGGATGAAAATCTCCAACAAAAACGAAGGCGCTAGTTTTACCCCTTTTAAAATACAAACTTTACAATATGAAGAGATAAGAGGGATCTGCTTGGAGCTACAGGAAGATACGCGCTTTTTCCCTCAAAATCGCATCGTTGGACGGTCACCAGGACATTTGTGGCTAAATTACTAAAAAATTACTACCGAACCCAAGTCATCGCTATCACAAATTTGGAAATTTTTTTTAAAAATAATTTATGAAATTTGCGTGATTGAACTTGCTTGATTTGTTGGTCAGTTTATTATTTAAGACTTGTTGAAATTATAGTGTTTGTTCCAGGTCGATACTAAATTTTCAAAATAATGTATATTTTGTATTTCTACGTATGAGCATCGTTTGTTTTATATAACTGTGCGTTATTATGTGAAACAGTTAATAAAACAAACACAGACTAAAGGTCATATATGAACGGTAAAAGTAAAAATATATAATAATACAAAAACAGAAACAAAATTAAACAACAAGGACTACATAGTTGAGTTGTGGCTAGTCTTCAATCAGACTCGGGGTAGATTTGAGTTCTGTAATCTTACATTTTTTTAGTACAAAGGCATAAAAATTAAAGACATTAAATCATTATAAGGAAAATTTATAAGGAATGATGTTTATAACATCTTATGGGTAAGTTAACCAGTTCAGTAAAATTTTAATTTTTAATAGAGAAAAAATTACCATGCAATTAAAAAAATCATATTTTATACAAAAGTGATAGTAAGGAAAATGTTAACGTATTACTTTTTTCCAGGCTGTGAGCGATCAGGAAAAAATAGCGATCCGATCACACATAGCGATTCATAATTCTTTGCGATATAGCGATATAACGATCAGGGATTTTTACGATCAGCGAGCCGATCAATTTAATTGCGATTCAACAAAAAAATTAATATGTAATACGAATTCTAAGTAAAAATTTAATGTATACACAGTCAAACCTTTCAAAAGTATTCAACTTTATATGGCAATGAAATGATTGTTTCCCATAGCCTATGAGCTCCAAAAAACAAACTTCTCCATAGTCGCCTGTCGGTATTATTTATGACAAAAAATCAAAATGATTGTTCCATAGCCTAGACAGTGGTTCCCAACCTTTTCGCATGGGCCCCCTTTGGTACATAAAAATTTTGCGCCCCCCCCCCCCCCAAAAAAAAGGACATACACACAATGGGTTCTCATAGTCCATTGCAGTTTATTTCATACATGTAATTAATACAAAACTAACCTTTTTTTGTTTTTGTCCAATATCTAGCAGGGTTATTAGCTACAGTTTTATATTTTCATTCATTGTTTTTCCCGCACCCCCCTGCAATGTTCTGCTCTTGCTCAATTTTCTTTATCTTCTTGGACTTTATTTGGAAATCTTTTCTAAAAAAAACGTCATCACTTTTTTCGGAAATTCGTTTCTGCAAAAAAAAAAGTATCACCTTTTTTGGGAAATTAAAAAAAACGTCATCACATTTTTTGGG
>CP045890.1:26611892-26624356 GCA_013387185.1 Caligus rogercresseyi
GGTGTGATTTTTAAAACTATGTACAAATAAAACTTTAAAGATGTGCTTTCATTATGAAACAAAAATAAAACCTTTCTGATTACACAGCGTGTTTTATTGCCTTTGGAAAAAAGGAAATTAGTTTGCCCACCCTGTAATTAAACTAATTTCCATTATGAATTGTCAGTTTCGATAAATTTATTTTTAAAAATGGGTCAGTCTTAGTATTGAAATTATATTAATAAAATAAAAGTTCCATTCCTAACCCAGCAGCTTATACTATTAAAAAGTACATTTAGCCATGAGTATCAATATTACATTGAAGTTCTTTAAAACTAATACAGTATTGTGATGCATTTAAACTTGTATAACAATTGATCTAATCGATGAGTTCTAATTACAATAAATCCTAGATTCTATTCTTTTACACAGGCTACCCTGACTAATTTCAGAATGACCCTTATCGCGGTGTTACTTCAATAAAGCTAGAAAATTGATAATAATTTTGGAGTCCTTAATATAGCTTTTCTATTCATTTAATTTATATACAATATAACTTTTGGATCGCTAATGACGTTAATTCAATTTAAAAATGTTTGTCAAGCATATTAAAAAATAAAATATTTTATTCTCAACAATCTTACTATTGTAGCATATTTGAAAAGACTAAGGATGAGAGACTTTTTTTTCTTTTTGTAATGATTCATGAGAAAAATCAATCCATCTTCTACTTTGGCACAATGAGAGAAGTGTTGAATTTTATATATTTTTAAATATATTTGGGAGTAATCTTGTTGAGTCCAAATACACTGCTTGAAAAAAAAACATTGTAGCCTTATAATTAATGCGATAAAAGTGTTTTAAACTAATAGACCCTTATCAAAATACGAGGATATCCTGGTTACAAATGATGGCTTTCTCACTGGCGTTTAACGTCACCTGAATGGGTTAGACAAAAATCCAACAAAGTATTGTTGTACAAAACCTGAAGCCATTATTTTTCTGTAAAGTGAAGGTCATGAACATGAACTTGGCAAACTAGTAGTGACAAATGTTGAAGTCACTTTACAAATGTACGTTATAAATTGCGTGAAAGTTACTGTAAGATAATGCAAATGAACGACAGTTAAAAAAATGAATATTATAGTGTATTAAAATTTTAATAATACATTTTATAGAAAAGTAAAAAATAAAAGAACGTACAATCTATATGTATAGAAACTTTCAAAGTCCACAAAACTATGACAGTATACAGTGTGAACATATTGGGGCCGGTATAAGGCGGTTAGGCAAAATTGTCCCGGTGGATAAATTTTCCCACTCCCCCTGGATATATATATATACAGTCAACTTCGCCTAAGTCGATTCTCTCAGGACTGTGCAAAAAACAATCGACTTAGACGAAAGTCGAGTTACAAATTTTGATTTCTAAGTCGAAGAAAAATTCGATATACAGGTAGGCGTGTGTGTCGCAAATCATCGGGGAGGCAGTAAGTGGGCGAGGACAAAATTTATTTCTTTTTTAATTTTACCAAACCTGGAAGGAGGACATACTTTTATATTCTCAAAAT
Organism: Caligus rogercresseyi; assembly: GCA_013387185.1. NCBI lineage: Eukaryota > Metazoa > Arthropoda > Copepoda > Siphonostomatoida > Caligidae > Caligus > Caligus rogercresseyi. The sequence continues at coordinate 26,613,443 of CP045890.1, forward strand.
TTATATTCTCATTTGGGAAGGATCACTCACACACGCCAATCAATTCTTAAGTGTTCAATTTTCTCCACTTCAACCATCTGTGTCTGCTTCCTTGTAATACACAGTGTGAACGGCAGGCGCAGTGCATGCGGCTGTGTTTTGGAAAGTGAGCGCCCTCTTCGAATTATGCGAAGTTATCTTCTTGTTTATGTATGTGTTACTGTCAAAATATCTGTTCGACTTAGGCCAAATATCGACTAACAAAAATCGACTTGTACGATTTTTATTACACACATGTCAATGGAGAAAAAATAGGACTTTTTATTATATTCGAGTTAGGCGACTTTTTGACTCAGGCGAAGTTGACTTTATATAATATAATATAGGCAAAACAGTAGAAAATAATTGCATAGTCGCACCTAAGTATTTGTATTTGTTAGACAAAATTTATAGAAGGATTCATTTGATATTTATAAGGAGTGGATTAATCAAGGTGGATACTACACTAAAAAGCATTTCGAAAATATACAATGGGACTTTTGATTATATTCGAGTTAGGCAACTTTTCGACTTATGCAATTTCGACTAGGCGAAGACTGAGATAATATATATATATATATATATATATATATATATATATACAGGAAGAATTTATCACCAGGACAATTATACCTAGCCGGCCTTATACAGGCCCAATATACCATTAGGAGGCTGTCAACGGCCGTTTATGTTTCTTGAGGCCAGCGGCCCACCGGGAATAGTTCAGGTACTCCCTCAGGTGGTATATATATATATACATCATAGTGTAGATTAAGAAATTATTATTTTTTGGTATGTTATTTGAGCCATGATATGAATTATTTAATTAAACATTGTTTTGATTAAGATTTTAAGAAATTTTAACTACATTCAATTTGTTTTTACAAAGCAATCACTCAACAAGTAATTGTATTTTTCCTTCCGAGGTCCTTTAGTTGATGGCACTCACATTCATACGTATTTTGTTCCCATTCAACAGGGGGGGGGGGGGGGGGGGAGCAGCGTCATTACTTAAGATGAATAGATAGTACAATGAGGAAGGAATGCATTGATTCCATGCATGCAATCTGCATTATTATGCACTGATCCTCACCAAATATTATAATATTATTATTATTATTTCAGCTTTTTCTAGTCATTCATAGGATGTATACTTCATACACAGCACAAACAATGGGCTTCTCTGAGCAAACACACAATGAGTAAACGCTTCACAACAAACAAACAAACAAAAAATATAAGAATAAACTACAAAAATTTTTTAGTCAATTTCTAAGGACAGTCATTGTTTAAGATTCAATAATGGCAAAGTGTTTAATAAATTCATGTTAAAAAAGTAATACTTAACATTTTCTACTTATCACTTTGTATAAAATATGATTTTTTAATTGCATGGTAATTTCTCTAATTAAAAATTAAAATTTTACTGAACTGTTAACTTACCCAATAAGATGTTATAAAACATCATTCCTTATAATATTTTCCTTATAATAGATTTAATGTCTTTAATTTGATGCCTTTGTACTAAAAAAAGGTATATTACAGAACTCAAATCTACCCCGAGTCTGATGGAAGACTAGCCACAACAGCAACTATGTAGTCCTTGTTGTTTAATTTTGTTTCTGTTTTTGTATTATTATATATTTTACTTTTACCGTTCATATATGACCTTTAGTCTGTGTTTTTTTATTAAATGTTCACATAAATAAAGCACAGTTATATAAAAAACGATGCTAATAGTAGAAAATACAAAAATATACATTATATTGAAAATTTAGTATCGAACTGGAACAACAATATAATTTCAACAAGTATTAAAGAATAAACTGATAAAACACAATAAAAGCAAGTTCAATCACGCAAATTTCATAAATTCTTTTTAAAAAATTCCAAATTTGGTGATAGCGAGGACTTTGGTTCGAGTAGTATTTTATTAATTTAGCCACAAATGTCCATGATGAGCCGTCCAACGATGCGATTTTGAGGGAAAAAGCCGCGGATCTTCATGTAGCTCCAAGCAGGATCCCTCTATCTCTTCATATTTGTAAAGTTTGTATTTTAAAGGGTTAAAAACTAGCGCATTCGTTTTGTTGGAGATTTTCATCCCTCTTGAGGAGACCCAACATAATTATGGCTCTCAAGCTGGATGACGACCTGTCGTCTAGGTCACCAACATGAGAAAGCAAAACATTTTAAGTTGTATAATGGCTGGTCAATCAACGAATGCAGGGCTTGTATGATTATATAATATTCCACAGTCCTTACAGGGCCTGGAGACTTTTATGAGTCCTGTATAAATTTAAAATCATCCATGAATTTCTTCCATCATAAATGTTTTTGAGTGAAGATAGAATCCTTTTTTTAATATTTGGATGTAGATAACATTTTGTCGTTAAAGAAGCACATTTCTGATTTATCCTTTTCAAATCCATTGACATTTTAAAGACATGGGCATAGAGAGTATAATCTCTTGTCTTTCTTTGGAGGGAAACAAGAACCTTTTATAAAACAAAAATAGATCCAGAGCCTATATCATGCAAAGCGAGCACATTTTTGTCCAGTGACAATTTTTTCCATGGCAAAAGGATCTCCAAGGTTTTGAGGAATGTTTTTATGGCAATTCCCCGGATGGTATCCACCACTGAGTCGTCAAGGAAATTGGGAGTACATTTCCATAAGACTTGCTGGGCTGCCCCCAGAATGGGGATATATTGACGTAATGTTATTGGTAAAGTCCGATCCGAATAGCAGTTGTGTATATTGAGGACTACTAGAAGCCAGTCTTCTACTCTCCATGTAGAATGCTTCGTGAGGCTTATGAATATTTTGATATATTTTATTGGATTATTTTCTCCATAGAAAAATCCCTCCACCAAGAGCTGCTCTCGGACGGTTAATGGCCTCAATATACGACTTATGAAAAATCCTCCCTAGCCAAGATTCTTCTTCGTATACAAAGTTCTGCTAGAAAAGGGAGATGATGTGGCCGTATGCAGGACTAGGGGTACAATTCTCGAATTGTACTGGTCTATTCTCTTTTGAAGAATCAAACCTCTAAATCGTACTTGAGCATTTAACTTGGTTCAATTTGAAAAGTCTACTCCAGATCCGCATCAAATAATTCACAGTATGCTATTTTCTTTCTAACCTCATATTACCGACTCTAAAGTTAGGTGTTGGATCCCATTGGCCTAAGGAAGGATAGAGGTCTTACTTTGGTTTATCATTATACCAGTTTGTTGGCCAAACTTTTCAAAGTGGTTAAGGAAAACTTCAATTCCTTGAGCAACTGGGGCTCTGAATTGGCTTCGATATAGAGAGTGACGTTATCTGCATAGAGGTCCAGGATATGCGTATATATATATACATATATATATATATATATATATATATATTTATCGGGATATTTCAATTGAAATGTTTAATTAATGTGTACATTTTATCTTATGCATCGTTGGTTTAATTTGAAAATTGATTGTAAAAAACATGTTGGTTTCTTTATAGGTTGACACTTCTTCAAATCAAAGCTTACATATCAACCAAAAAATCTGGACCATGTGTTGAAAAAAAACCATTTTGAAGGATTTAAAAGGCAGCATGAAAGTAAAGATAAATTAAATGGTGCAAGAGCAAAGAAACTTGTCCAAAACACAATTACTCTTATAGGATTCCATTGACTTTGCAGTTTTCAATCAAATTATGTGTCAAAAAGTATATAATATGATTTAAAAATTGAGTAAAATGAAGATAATAATATCTCCTGAACAGTTACTTTATGATATCGTTAGTTGTGCGCTAAAACTCATACATATTCTTTTTAATCATGAAATCATGAGTACTTTTGTTTTTTTAACATTAATTACTGCACAATAATAATATTTGGAATTGACCATCGTTGCAATTATGGAACAGTAGATCATCTCACATTAGCCCCATATGTTTTTACAAATGATAGTTTGATTAGACGAATAAAGTTAGAGGTAAATTGGAGCAAATTATAAATGGAGTTTCACGATTTTATAAACAAATTGAATAAATGATACGTCCTTTATATAAGGTTATTCTTCAGGACAGTAAATTTGAAATAAAATGTTCATCTAGTTGTCTTAGCAATTACTCTGAATAGTTTTACTCTGTTCTTGTATTACCGAAAAAAGTCTTTTGACCGGATAAAATATGAATGGTGTTAAGTGATGCATCGGATATAAACCTCATTAAAATTTTATACAAATAATCCATTCATAAATAAGAGCATTTGTTAGTACATCCATGACGTATTTAGAGACAACTGGGTTGGTCCTTGAAGTACTTGACAAGTTTATTGTTGATCCGAGGTTTGGATTATATGTCGCTCAAGATTTAAATTCGTAGCAACCAAAAGCATTAACTAAGTCGTATGCTTACTAGAAAATTATTTGTCAAATATATCATTCATAGCTGCCATATCTTATTGGTTTTTAACATTTCTATTTGACTAAAAACACAATAAAAAATCACCAGCCTACATAATGCTATTTAACTAACGTCATGCAAAAATGTTACTAATAATGGCCAATATTAAAGGAGTATTTTCAAATATACACTTGTGAACTGCTTGACGATTTCTAAGAAGGGTTTAGACTCACACAAAAACAAATTCAAGCATTTAATATGAATTAAAATATATAGTTAATGAATCAAGCAAATTAAGCATTTGAATTACTTTTGATTGTTGCCTCTCATTAATATAATACATAATTTTGAGCTATTGTGTATACATTTACTGAGAAAGATAATTATTTCAAATATACGAGTTATTTATCATATGATGTTAACGATAGAGAAAAAATAGGTACATAAAGATAACTTTTTTTGGATTACATGTCGCTCGTGACTTTAAGTTATAGCAACAAAAAAAATAATAAGGAAAAAACTTGTATTTTATTAGAGGAATATGATAAGATGAAATTGAAAAACATATAATCCCCGAAGATAATAAAAAAGAATTATAAAACAACAATTCTAAATTAGTGCAAGGATCACTACGTTTAATAATGGCAGGCCGGTGGGGGGAAAGCAACGATAATTTTATAGTTGTTCACAACAATGTATTAATAATTTTAAACACTTTGGCATACTCTCTCTCCCAAAACTGTGAAAAAGTATTGGTATGCCTCGGAAACTATCAAATATCTTATGGAGTGCAGGCCGCATTGTAGGGGTCCGGACAGAATAAATGAACAAGATCCAATAGAAACACACCTATTATCATGAATCATGATTAAGCACATTAATGTTAACATAAATATAGGCCCACGCAGAGGAGCATGAGCAATACAAATATAGCCGCCATCCTATGACTTATAGCCCGTATATACGAGGCTCAAATTACATATATTAAATTAAATTTTGAAGTATTGACCGCATATATCTTTGTACTATCATGCACAGTTTGTAATAAACACACAAGTATGAAAAAGAATGTTATTAAATGATATTAATAAGTAAAAATAAATACAATTCATAGATGAGCAGCTACTGAAAGGAAATTGATCTAGGAGAATGAATTAAGAGGGCTAATAATATCCACCGCCGCTCAATACGCGGCTTTTTATCTGAGAATCCTAAACCGCAAAGTTTGCTCTGGAACCACGCAGCCGAAGTTGTAAAGTATTTTACATCCTATTCACCGCAATATGCGAAACGCTCAGAATAATCACAGTTTAACACTAGGTGGACGAGGGATTGTTTTAACCTGCAATTTTTTTCAAGGTGCTGGCTTTTAACATTAACATACTTAAATGCCTTAAATTTTTTGACTTTTAATGTATATATAGGGCTGTTCTATTTTTCAAATGTTTGAAATGTTAGCAACATTGTGGATTTTCTGTTTCTTGGTGATAAAAGAAGACGACATACAAAGTTTGAACAAAATCGGTCAACATTACGAGGTCGCGCAACGAGGTCAAAGTTTTAAAAATTTAGTAAAAATATAGTTTTCCGCAAATTTCTTCAAAATGGGACGTTACAGACTTCAATAATAATTATTAATTTAAAGGAAATCTAATTTACTACCAGACGTATGTTTGATGTTTTTTAATAAAACAAAGTTTTCAGTAAAAACAAAGAAAAAAATGGAGTGTGTAATGTTATTATTTCATAGCTTTTTGTATCAATTAACTTCACTCGCCTGTAGAAGATGACTTGTTCGCTTCAGAGTAAAATAGTACTTTTAAGTTTAGTAAACCTTTGATGATAAATCCAAAAATGACCTTGGTTGCATTCTATCAATTCAGAATTCAGTACAATCTGAGTTTACATCATATGATTCAGAGCCTGTATTGACCTATAAGAAATCGATTATGAAAAAAAAATGTGTTTCTTAGATTTGCGTCAAGGTATCCTCTCAAAATTTTACTTTGTCTCTGACGCATTTATAATCCATTATATGCGTCATTTTGTACGCGAGATAGGCTTTTTTAATGTACATATAACTCTCTACTTATTAAATTGACATGATTTAGTATACCAAAATATTAAAGCTGGTTAACCAAGCTTTCATTTGATATGTTTGGTGTTCTAAAAATCGCTATACTTTAAGAGATATAAGCAAATACATTTTTGCATGTACTCTCCCCCAAAAATTGATCTTTTGATATGAGAATATACAATTACCACTTGGTAACTGCTGTTACTGTAAGCTGGATAGAAAGAGAAAGAAAAAAGTTTGCACTTATACCTAGAAAGACGAGCGGGGCATTTGACCCGCGCATATAACAATAAATAAACTAAAATATTACTGACATAGTGTTGTGTACGGGTAACAAAGTTGTAACGGGTGAGTATAGATTTTGTTTAACATCAGCAACTCCAAACGAATTAGCATGTTTGGAAAAGTGTTACCTATGCTCATGTAAATAGAGTAGAGCAGCTTTTGCTTCATCTCAGAGCTTTTTGTGCTAACAACCTACCAACATTTCACGAAGAAAAACGTTTCACTGTCGACGAAATTCAACAACTTCTTTAGCAACGCCATTGGATGATCAGATGGAGCCGAATGAATAGATATTTAATCTTTGATATTTAAAATGTATGGCTATTTACTTGTTTACCTTGAATTTATGGTCTTAAAAGGAAAATGATTTTAAACTAGAATGTTATTTATGTTTTTATGAAACACAATTTCCTTTTTTATCTGTTATTTATACATAATTATGCTTTGTATATATATGTTACGGGCAATGTGGAAAATCGGGCAATCTATAGATTGCCCGGGCAATGTACATAATGCCGTTATGGTAGGGAAATCTATAGATTGCCCGGGCAATCTGTAGATTGTCCGCTATTTCGGGCAATGTGGAAAAAAAAGGCGTAAAAAAACGAATAAAAATTATGACAATGTATTAAACTTGGTTTGAATTAATTAAACTTAAGGTAATGATACTATATTGTCATTTTGCAACTTAATGTTATGAAATTACAATTTAAATGGATGAGAAAAATGTATTCCGAGACCGATATTTGATACAGATTAAAATAATCTATCCAAAGGTCCTGACGTCATAGGGTAATTATGTATAACAATGTCACCTATAAATATAAAAAAGAAATAACTTCTTTTGAATAAGAAATTATCTCGATGATAATAATTTCTTGAATTATCTTGTAAATATGTATTATTATTTTATTAACCGGCTGGGATGTACTTTATGTTCTATTCACTTTCCATTATTTAATGCAATCTCATGGATCTCAGTGTGAATATTTATTTCCTAATCTACTCCGTGATTCTCATCATTCCCTTGGGCGGTGAACCAGGATATTAATTTTTATTCATCTTAGGTAATAAGATATAACGGTAATGCTGTACATCCTACTCAATAGCTATTTGAAAGGTTTTGTGAGTGAAAAAAAACCTCAGAAGACCAACAGTATTTGATATTTTTTATTGAATATTGACTAAGCAGCATGTGAATTAAGATAATTTTATAATAATCGTTTTTTATACACTACGTTCTATGGAAACGTGTTGGTCATCGCGCCTAATGAAGTTTTACATGGGGCTGAGGCACGCTGGGCCAGGCGGCCACTAAGTCCCAGCCTACGGGATATAATAATATCAGCTACTTTTTGAATGATCAATATTATTGAACTAAAAAGCATATTGACCACCATATTAGTCACTTTTACAACTAATAAATTAGTAGATTATGTTAAAAATAAGATATACGTAAATGTAAAACATTTATTCATATTTTACAGATAAAATTTGTTGTTATAATAATACCAAGAAATAAACTAAGAGATTTAATAATTACAAAAAAATATTTGTTTTTACAAGAGTTACTGTTGTGACATTTGCTATTGCAAAGAAACCCTCTCTTCTTGCAATTGCACATATTGGTACGACACAGAGTTGAAGTAGTACAATTACATTTTTCATATCATTGTCCATTTCCTTGTGAAAGAGCCGTGGCCGTCTGTCGTAAGGACACTTCTGCTTCAGGGACATCTCTAATACTTAGGAATGATTCCTTGCACGCATCAAATTGTTTCTGGAATAGGCTTGCTTTAAGTTCCTTGGGTTGTGCCAATTTGTAAAGCTCGTCTTCACTTTTTCCACAAACATCGGCTATGACGTTGCGGGGAGCAGTTTTCGAGCGATCCACTCCAGGAACCGGAATTATAACGGACTCTCCTCCTCAACTGCTCGGAAGCGCTTAGAGGATTGCTCCAGCATTCTTTCGGCTTGTTCTTCTTGCCTCTTTTTAGCTCCTTTTATGTGTTTTTACGCTCATCGTTGATGATGCAAAGCTTACATCCCTCTATGCGTCCTTGATTGCAAGATGGGCATTTATCTGTGATCTTTTGGATTTTTTCATTTGTTTGATCAACGATTTCGGATAATTGCTCCTCAGATATGATTATTATCTTTTGGCAGATGCATTCCTTCGAGTCCTACTCTCATGGAGGCGACCATACATTGCCTCGTAGGGAGTTCGTCCAATACCAGAGTGGTATCTGCATTTTTGGCGTATTGGACAAAGCAAAGTCTATCGGACCACTGGGTTGATTTATTGTCCCGGAGCCACATCATTAAAATGTCTTGAATATCGCGATTCGCTCTTTCCACCGATCCTTGGGATTGAGAGTGACGAGGCTTCCCATGCACAAGCTTGCAATTTGGCCATAGAGAAACCAGTTTTTCTATAACTTTGTTGGCGAATTCTCTTCCATTGTCACTTTGTAGAATTTGCGGCGCTCCTTTGTCACAGATTTTTTTTACTAATTGTCCAGCAACTTCGTCCGCGGTCTTTGTTTTCAAGGGACGAAGGCAAACAATTTGGTCAAATGGTCTTGATAGACCATAATAGCGGTATTCACTATCTGCAGTGCTTTGCCTGTCTATTAAGTCCACTTGACACCGGGAATTCATATTGTCAGAAATTATTGGTATCACAACAATATTTTTTTTGTTTTAGATTTTTTGTAGGCAATTTTCGCACAATTCTAAAAAGCATTATATTTTCTTTGGTAATATTGTAGAATGTTTTTTGTAGCTCTTTCATCATGATGTTACGTCCTGCATGTCCTAATTTAATGTGAATTTCAAATATAGTATCGAAGAGATCTTCTTTTGGGACAATGAGTTTATTGAGTCCTCTTTTGGCAACTTTGAGCACACCATTGCAATCGACCAATTCGTAACGGCTTTTCCAAAGTATTCCTGAGACGAACGGGGCTTGCAATCTAATCGAAGACGTTGGAGGGATGATGATATACTCTTGTAGTATTGTTTATCTATCACAATAGTATTTCAGGCTTTATTCTTGAGAGCTTCATCCAATTTTGATAGATAAGCTTCTCTATTAACAGCCGAACACTCATTAGATAATTGGAAGGATATTTGGGAACGTAAACTTTGGGTAGAATTTTAGCTCTTTGTGGGTCTTTTTTAAACTGATGAATCATCTCATGATTTCCAATAGAAAGAAAGAGAAAAAAGCAACGTCATAACATTGGTTAACTTGTTCTTTTTATAAGCGAAGAGGTTGAGTAGTCTAAAAAGGAGAATATTATGACGAAAATATTTGTACAAGCCATCAAAGCGTTATAGAAAAGCTAAGTTTATATAACTAAGGTTATAAATCCTATAAAATAATTTATACTATTCCTTCGATTTAATTGACTGAAGTACCCGGTTCTTAATTTGAATAATTAAGGCACGATTGATTTTTGGTAATTGGTTAACTCAAAAAGGTTTAATTATGATAAAGATCTTTTTATAATTCTATGAAGCGTAAAAAGAAGGACTCAATTTAATTTTGAGAAACCCTTTTCAAGAGAAAACAAGTATGACGTAACAAAACAGTATAAAGGGAGAAATCCATTGTTGTGATACCGTTTTCTCTAATAATATTTTTTCCAGGGAACTTTGTCGACAATTAACAACGCGAATAAAAAAGAACAATACATGTGTGCCATACTATTAAGGAAATAAAGCTCTAAAAAAAGTGGAAAAACTTTATTCAAAGAACCAAATTGATTTTAGATGCACTGCTATCTTTCAGGAGTAAAAATGCCCAATTTCTTAGATTTTCTATTACGTCCCCCGAGGATTCTTTAATTTTTATAGTTTTTGTTGAATATAACACAATTAGACATGGGTGTGGACTTATGTTATTGATATTTTTCTAATAAAAATATTGAGTTTTTTTATGGAAACATAAGAGTAGACTTAATTTATTTTCCTTCATCGATCGGAGATGAAAATCTTGGTAAACAATAAAAAAAAACTTTTGAAGTAGAGCAATGGAGAAGTGTAGTCACATTAAATGGATCTTTATTTGTAATTAACCTGATATACTAACAACATAATCATTAAATAAAGTAACTAAACACTAAGAAATAAATGTA
>CP045890.1:26624456-26643535 GCA_013387185.1 Caligus rogercresseyi
CGGAGCTTAATCGGTATCAGCCGGTGAAAGTTTACTTAGGAGCTAAGATCTTTATTTTGAATAAATTATATTTACAGAAAATGTAGAATATTTTCAAGCATTGAGCTTCCATTGGTGTCTTCTTAGCTTTGGACTCCTCTGCGAGCTGGAACATCTCCTTTACAGTGCGAGCACAGTCAAAAATGAGATGGATCGGCGTTTCCTCCCCCTCCTTGCAGAGACGACAGGTTGAAGTTTGTGCTTTTCCTATCTTGAATAGGTGACTGTGCTTAGGATTTATTTCACCACTAATTTTTTATTGAAAAATGACATATATCCAATGAAATATAATCATTTTAATTTATTTTTTATATTATAGATTATATATATATATATTTGAAGTAAAATAAAATAATGTTTATATTAGTTTTTTGACATGGATTAAGACAATCAAATATCATGGTGGTATTTATTTAAATATTACAATATTTTTATGAATAAAGTTCGGAGAAATGGGTTTGGTTCTTAGGATGTATAAGTTTTGGAATAGAATTGTAAATAAATGCTGTTGTCAGAGTAATGGAAATAAATAAGAATAGGAAAATTAAGTTATAAAAATAATATATATATATCTTAAAATGATTCGTGAAGAAAAATATAAAACTTCTCCATATAACATATTCATGTTTACGCAAAATCTAGAAAATTTTATGGTTTGATTCCGAAAAATGTTAACTTTTAAAGAAATTTGATTCAAAGTATCCTATTTGTAAAATATTTTTAAGATAATCAAAGTTTTTCCTCAGTGGTCCTGTCATTTTACTCTCGTTTGAGACTCATTGTAGAAGATACATATAAGAGGACTTCAAATGACATCATCATCGAGGTAGCCGTGCAATAAAAGATGTGCTTATATACTATTTACAATTTTTTTTCTTCCTGTATTTCGTGTACTCACTTCCACTATATATAATGTAGATTATGATGTTTTAATGATGTGATGGGTCTTGCCTCAGAGGGTTAATTTTAAACTACAATGTTTATTTATGATTTTTTTATCACAACCCCACTTGCTCTTTTTATTTACTATTGTATATACTATTTTATGTATGATTTTTAATAAATGACCCTTATAAAAAAAAATCAAATATGGATGACTTTGAGATTTCCTTAGACTTGAGTCCAGATTGTTATACAAACAAGATTTGTGAGTATATGGAAAGTTTTGTAGCTTTCAGTTGCAAGCTGATAACACGCCCCTTTGTTTTTTAGATATGATTGTTTTCCTGTCATCTTTATAAAAAAATAAGTAACATATTTATCAAACAATGAGTATAGGCGAAACACCCCATGTAAGAAAAAAAATTATTTCCATAAACACCCAAAAAGTTTTAATTTGACCATAAAGATAGGTATATATATATATATGATTGTTATTTTGCGTTTTACAAATTTGACCATTGGGCACCCCCTAGGATTTTACATTAGTACACACAGATCATAAGTGAAAGTTTGAATAAAATCGAATAACGTTTAATGCGTTTCTCAACGGACTCAAAAGTTAATTTGTAAACTTATTTTTTAAAGTAGTGATTTTTGGAGTATTTTCCGAAATGCTTCTTAAAATCTGCACATTATCTTAGTGCCTTTACGACTATGCTTTTTCCTTTGTTCGAATCCATTTAACCACTACATCTGAGTAAAGATACACTCAAAATCTTATTGTATCGTATGATGTTAAAATCATAAGGAGGGGGGGAGTCTTATGTTAAAGAGTTTCACAAGGATTTTGTAAAAAAACAAAATATTGAAAGAAAAAAAAAGTTTTTTAATTATGAGAGTTAATGGATCATTAAAATGTATATTCATACACAAGAAAAAGTTTTTCGATACACAAACTTTTTAGTAAATAATTAAGTTATACACATACTACTTTCATTAATATCTGTTTGGAAGTTTGTTAACAAATTGCAAAGAAGAACTATATCGATTCATTTAGACAAAAGGTAGTACAAAGGAATGCATACATTAAAATACGTGTTTGGTTATATTATATTTATATCTCGATCTACGATTGTGAACTTGAAGATAACTTCCTGTCATTGGAATAAAAGCTTGTATTTTCATCATCATCAGCAAGGTCTTTATTCTATTTAAAATATGTATAATACATAATTACACATAAATAAAAGATAATAAAAAGGAAATTGTGTTTTATAAAAACATAAATAAACATTATAGTGTAAATTATTTTCCTTTTAAAGACCACAAATTCTTATAACAAGTAAATAGACATACATATTAAAATATCAGAAAATATTCCATAAAGTATGATAAAACACTAAAAACATTATCAACAATCATTCATGTCATTTTGAACTTTTTATACTGTTTAATTATTATTTTGAGCGATTTCGCATACTGTGGTGACAAGGATGGGAAATACTTCACGACTTCGGCTGCGTGGTTCCAGAGCACACTTTGCAGTTTTGGGATTCTCAGAGAGAAAGCCGCGTATCGAGCGGCGGCGGATATTATTATTCCTCTTAGTTCATTTTCCTCGATCAGTTTTCCTTCTGTAAGCTGCTTAGCTATGTACGCCTTGCAATTGCTCAAAGATGAACTAATAGCTTTTCCTCTTCTTTATAGCCTTGTCCTTTGATCGGGAAGCCAAAAAGAATAGTCGCTTCCACATATTCATCTTCATAATCGGAAATAAAGCCAGAATTCAAATAAATGAACCTTTTGATAATTGCCAATGATGGGCAATCACAGAAAGCGTGTCTGATGTTCACATCAATCTTCCACAGTCCTTACAATGTTGTGAGAAACTAATTAAGTTGGCGGAGATTTGTAGCTGTGCAGTGAATTTTTTCCCATCATTTATGCCCATCAATGACCGCATTACTCTTTTCGCCCATTCCTTAGGTAATTTAAAATTGTCTAAATGCTTTTTGACAATCTCCATCGCGTCTCCCGATTTAGGTTCCTTCGTGGAAAATTTCAAATGCCATGGAGTCAAAGGAATATGTTTTGGCTCCCCTCATAAGGGGATAATAAAACCTTCCTGTTTGAAAAATAGATGTTTGGTCCAGGTCTCTGTATGTTAATATGTTTTTATCCAGGGCAATATTTTCCAATTCTTCTGGTTGATATTGTAACGATTTAAAGAAAGGTTTTCTTTTTACATTTTGCCGAACAATGTCCGTGGTGCTATTAGAGTCAAAAAGAGGCTGCATGCTCCATATTATTCTCTGAATAGCTCCCATTCCTCCGAATGTTTAGATATTTCATTATTAGACAAATCTGTGCCAAACATAAGTTTTTTAAAATAAAAGAATCTGTAAAATATTCGCGCCACTCCATTTCAGGTTTTAAAACGAGGTCATTAAAAACTTTAAAAAAAATTCTTGGTAAAACTTTTGGAGCAGTACTAGACCTCCACCAAGCTGTGATTTTTTTCTTTTTAACGTAGGTATGTACTTCCTGTCGAACAGAATGCATAACCATTGTTTTCCTCCTCTATGAGCTTTTCTCCGACCGTTGGTAATGCAGTGGAAGTGTAGATTACTTGAGAGATCAATTTGGTGTTATAGAGGTCAATGCGTTTTAGCTTGTATTTTTTCTATCAGAAGTGTTTCTTGAATATTTTTTTAATTTTCTTATATCACGATCAGAATAATTTTTCATATGCCTCTGGGGGCTCGAACCTTCATCTTCAATATCTTATATCACAACAGAGGCTAGTGCCCACATTATATTATTTTCAGTGTTCTTGTTATGCATTCATATTGTATAATTTGTTTAATAGTTAACAATTACAAGTAAAAATAATTATGCTTAGACTTGTGGTCCTTCAACTTTCCATTAGGACTTTTTAACCTCCCCGGAAAGGATCAGAGAAGGACACAAGTTATTTTATTTGATTGTTTCTTTTTGCTTATTTGACTCGAACAGAATTGCATTTTTTCATTGTATTGTTGTAAATAAACATTATAGCGTTAAAATTAGTCAATCGCTTCTATGATCTATCCAATGAAGTTGATCTACTAGCTACAAGCCTTCCCCTTTCGGGAGATGAACCTGTGCCCTCAACATAGAGAGTTGATTCTTGAGGTTGTTTAAAAAAAACAGAAACGTCCTTGACCGAACATTTTTTTTCTCTTCTCAATCGCTTTAATATATTAGTTTACATTTATCTTATATTCTTTTGACATTTAAGGACAAACGAAGCATTCTCTAAGACAAAAGTTTTTCTCATCTTTAATGGACTATTTGATCAATGAGTCGTTGTTTAAACTATCTTTATAGTCATTACATATAAGTGCTTTTATGAGTTGAAAATAAAGGTTATACAATAGGAAATGAACGGAGTATAGGGAACGAAAGCATTAATACGAATACATATGAGAGAGATAGAGAGAAAATAAAAATATATCTTAACCCACCTCGTGCTAAAAACTCAATCGCAACAGACACTTACTTTCACATCAATCGACATTGCTAAGGATACTCAAAATATATTCTATTCTAGAGGTTCAAAGTATTTTTTTTACTCCACAGTTCATAAAAATATATACAAGCACAAAAAAAGAGAATGTATATAAAATAATGTTAATGCATAAAAACATAATTAAAATTTTAGTTGAAAATTTAAACATCAAATATGAACAAATACTATAATACAATTATATTAAAATAACTTGACAAAATAAAACAAAACATTAAAAAAACGATAAACCTTTCTATTTTAAATCCTTGAATTGGTGTATAAGTTTTTTTATAAATTTTCCATAAGGCAAAGAACACGAGGGGAAGTAACGAGTTACATCAGCTGCCCAACTCCACTTTCCATCGGTGACAGAGGGGGTCTTGATCAAAGTATTTGTCTAATTAATATATTATTATTAGCCTAATATTAACATATAAGAAGCCCCGTTAAATAATATTTTGCCTTCTAATATCTTAAAGATACAAATTATTTTTTAATACTTTTTATACAAAATTTACATCTTTAAATTTGTTGCGAATTAAGTAATAATAAAAGTTTGAATAAAATCAAATTGGCCTGGTTCACATCAAATCTATTTAATTTTGCACAATACGGATTCCACGATGTATGCCTATATTATTATCATATCATCGAGCATGATTACAGTAAGAAATCTGTGATTAAATTATGATCAAATAGAATTCCCTAAAAATGTATTCAATACACGTAGAATGTTTGAACTTATAACTATTATGATTGAACAAGTGGGAGCCAGCGTTCTTTTGAAGCTCAGTTTAAAAAAATGCATTGTATATATTTTTATTTCAAGCAATAAACAAAAGTTTAATGAAATTACGATTCTCATGGGATTATAAGAGTTATTATATGTTGAGTTGCAAAATTATAGTTTTTTATTTATGTGATATTATTTTCCATGATCAACGTGTTTATATTGCAATTATAATATACTAGGTACACGTATGTATTATAAATAATCCTTAATTAATCCCTTTAGATACCTGTCAATGATGTGTCCTTTTATGTAATGTTATTCTTCAGGGCAGTAAATTATGGACTAAAATGTTCATTTACACATTTTCGTAATTTTATTTTTCACTCTATATTTTTTTTGCAAATTATAAAATAAAATGTTTTACCCTAACAAAATAAAAACCTATCTCTTATATGAAATGATTCAGAATAATCAAGGATTATACATGTTGCTTTGACATACTTAATGAAACTAATAAATCATTTAAGTGTACCGTCAAGAACCACTCCCCTCACTCCGATCAATGTTCCAGAACTTATTGGAAGTAAGTTTAAAAAACTAATCAAAATTAATAACAAATAAAAGTTGGAATATTAATATGTTTTATATAATGTACTCAATATATTTTCGCTAGCCTACAAGCTGTCAAGTCAAATGTTGAGAATGAGTGAATTAATTCATTTATACTTGTTACACTCTCTTTTCAATTGAGGAATGCATTTTATGGGTCATATTAACAACATGAGCTGTAAGTGAGTAATTTGGACAATTTTCTATTAAATAGTTACTTGAAATATATTTCAAAAGAAAATGATAATGGTATCAAATCATTGTTATGATAAAATTAGTGTTATTTTTGATAAAATGGTAATCCAGAACCAATGTTTTCTTTATGATTATCTAATTTAGAATAAAATAATATAACTTTAGAGGGCATATAATCTAATATATTTCATCTAATTTAATGCTTAAAAATAAATATCCTACTAAATCAGTACATTTAATAGGTACAAGTCCATATTTTCATAATTAAATATTATTGTTGTAAACGTCAAATTAGTAAATAAATGTTGTATATTGTTTTGACATTCGATATTAATAATACGTCCTTAATTTTAGAAAATATTTATAATACAAACAACATTTCCTTTATTTGCTTAGCTTTCATATAAACAAAAGTTCGGCTAAGAAATCTGCGTAGCACACTATTATAAAATGCAAACACTCATCTGCAAGAGAAAAGTAACACAACGTAACTCTTCAAATAGCACGCTCAGTTTGAAGAATGATGGTTTTTTCAATATACCAGTTAGAAATGCTGAAAGTACATCTAGTTTTTTAAATGAGTGCATTAATTTTAACATCATTTGATAATTTAAACAACTACTTTAAATGTTAATAATGAGAAAAACCATTTTGATTACTCGTATTAACCCCGTGAATCATTATATTGTTTCATTGCACCATATTTGAATTCCAAGAAGAGACTCTACGCAAGCCCCCCTACCTTATGTCCTCGAGTATCCGCGGATTTCTCTCCTTGCACATCTCAACACACTTTCCCCAAAGAAACTCCTTCTTGAACCGTGAGGTCACTAGCCGCTGTGAGAGGCCGTCACATTGGCCCGCACAGGAGGATGGCCGAATCCGGTCCTCCTCCTGGAACTCAGAGAGGTGATTCGGGCCACAGAGAACATACTGACAGGAGTCTTCGATCTCAAAGTTGCTCAGGAAGGGTGCATATGGAGCCGGGACGGCCTTCTCCGAGGGGAGGACGTAGGAGGAGGCAATTGGCCGAAGAAATAGTAGGAAAAGCAGGGGCAAAAGAAGCATTCTTATTAAGAGGAGCTGAGACATAATTATATATATATATTTATTAGATGTATTCCACAGTATTATTCGATTACTCTTTATTACGTCACTGAGCAAAGCTCGATGGCAAACTAAAGGAGGGGGAGAAAAACTGATAGGAAAGAAGGAAAAAGCAAAGAATATAATAATAATAATAATAAAGTGAGTTTCATCGCTCGCCTCCTTAGAAGAGTCTTGACAGAAGAGAAGCGCGTTCCTCTAAAGCACGAGCTCCTTTTTTTTATTCCTTCTTTTAACGGCCGTCAAAGATTCTCTTTTTCCTCTCTTTCCTTCGTGATTTTAAATACAGGATCCAATTTCTGACATTGAGACCATAGAGATATAAAGATATAGAGAGCTGATTCCCTTCAATAGCAGAGAAACAGCGCTCTGTTCTTTCTGTGTGTCCACTATAAACAAAGTAATTTGTACTACGTCATCGTAAGCTGATCATAGAGATAGAATCTATCTCTATGATCAGCTTACGATGACGTAGTACATATTACTTTGTTTATATTGTGCACAAGCGACAGCTGAACGATGTTTCTCTGCTATTGAAGGGAATCAGCTCTCTATATCTTTATATCTCTATGATTGAGACTTGATCAAAGTAAAGGGTATCAATATTTGCTATATATAATGCAAGATCTAGTATAAAATATCATTCAAATACTGCAAAACAATACCGATTATGTTATAAAGAATGAACATATTTACGCAAATTCTATTTCATATGCATATATAAATATTTGCTTATTTGGTGAACTTAAATTGCATCTTAGAGGATATTAATATGCACCATACCATTAATATGACTCAATCGAATACACAATCATTTTCTATGAATACCAAAAGATCTTCAGTATTTCTGTTCACATAAAAATCTATTTCGAATAAATATATCATAAACCATTTTTATAATTTCTTAACTAAAAAAACTCCTTCATAAGAAACAGAAAGTGCAATTTAAATACTATATATATTCTATAAGAACATATTTCAACCTTTCATACTTTTGATCGTGTTCAACATATGGTGTGTTTTAATTTGAGTCAAAATTCTCATTTTAATGAGATCTTATATAATATATTAAAGGGTCCACCAATATACACATACATTATTTTGAATTAAATTGCCCTCTAATGTTTATAAAGAAGCAGCCTTTAGATGTATTAAAATTTGTTTCTTATTTATATATTTTGGTACACTTTTAGTATAATAATTATATATTTTTTCCTACAATATACTTTTTCAACAATGGGATAATATTTAAAAAATATTTTTCATACTTAAAATCATAAAAAACCCATTAAAATGAGACAAAGACTATTTTGTTTTTTATACGATCTTTATTGTTTTTTTTGCCTATATGGTTCGATAGAATTGCATCCGATAGGATATAAATAAGCATTATAGCGTTAAATTAGTCTATCGAACCTAGATCTTATCAATGAGGTAGACCAAAAATGACCGTCCCCTCTCGGTATTCGAACCTGCGCCCTCACATTGAGAGTTGAACACGCCTTAACACACACGGCTATCGAGCTCCCTTTTCTTTTCACTTCACTTTTCAAATTTCAGTATTTTAAACATATAATATTTACTAGCTGAAGTGTTACATCAATTACAAATCGGCCATTCATGTGTAAAAAAAAGTTAATGATGAAATGAAAGATTTTAAAGAATGCACAAGAACCGTTTAACGCACCCGTAAAATATTTAAAAAAATGATTTAAAGCTGATAAGCATATTAATCTAGTTTTTAAGTATCGTCATAACTTATTAAGCTTATAATCATCATTTTTACATTTTGGACAGTAAGCGTACCTACATTTCAGTTTAGTGGGCAATATTGGTAAAACAAACTAAATTGAAAAAAGTAAAAAAAAATCACTAAAAATAGCCCCGGTAAATATAATCATTTTTCAACAATTATTTTTACTCGGATTTTTTATGTGATTTTTTTTTAAACTGCTGAATTGGCATTGGTTGTCAAGAAAAAAAACCTATTTTTGGAGGTCAACTGATAAAAATATAAAAGTTTTATGCAAATATCGATTATTTAACAATAAAACTACTTGCTCTTAGTTAGTACACCTCTATTGTCTGATACTAGGTTAAGTTCTGGTGTGGTACCTAATTTTGTATATTAGGCAATGTTGTTAAACCCTGGAAAAAAAACAAAATTTAAAATAGAAAAGTATAAAAAATATATATAAAATAATCTTAGTAAATATAATTATTTTTTGATAATTACTTCGACTTGGATTATTTTATGTGATTTTTCAACTTTTTTATTTAAAAAATGGTTGAATTGGGGGCAGCCGTACAAGAAAGAAAGCATGGAGGACCAACTGATAAAAGTATACAAGCTTTTATATGAATATCAATTATTTAATGTTACAGCTAATTGCTCTTAGGTAGTAAACCTCTTTTGGCTGATACCAGATTAAGCTCTGGTGTGGTGGGACTCATCCAGGAGTAAAACAAACTATTGTTTATGTAAAACGTTGATATGAGAAGTAATTATTGGTAAAAGGGCCGAGATGTCCGAGTTCTCCAAGGATCTCTTTGCATAAATTAATTTCAAAACTTATGTGTCAATAGCATACACTTTTATTTTTTTATTCTCCTCTTCCAATCTCGGATTTGCATGTTTTCTTAAGAGTTTCCGAGACAAAATTAAACCTTTTCCACAGCGAAGCGGAGTTCCAAACGATGGGGTTCATAGTTTCCGTGCATTCGTTCCAGAATACTATCTTCCCTTTCAAGCATTGCTTCACACTTCCAAAGCTCAGTCCTTTTTCCGACGCGGAAAGATTTGTTGTAATCGCTTTGATGAAATTTTTAAAATAAAAATACTTCAATTATAATTTTTTTTATATATAATATATATGTTCTTTGAGAACACAAAAGGTTTTGTAAATTAATTTTAGAAAAGCAGCGGTAAAGATTTTTATTTCATGGGTAAGATTAATGATTTATAAAATTTCAAATAAATGAGATTTTTCATTTCTTTTATCTAGGGATTGATTAACCATATGAGTGATCCAAATCGATATACTTTTTTTCTTCAAATGTTTAATACTTTCTGGATTCCTACTTTTATAAGTATTATGATAAATAAAAAACTGGCCATATTATTACGATCAGACAAATGAGTTTGAGTTATCGTTGCTTATGGAGAGAATATGTGTGATCGAGGAATTTGATTCAAGGTCCCATATCATATGTTTACTCTAATAGAACATCACTACCTTGCATATATGACTTTGACAACTACCATTGAGAAGGGGTTCGGTGTCCATCTGCCATACAACATAATACATATATGTCATGACAAGTGAATGAGAAGAATGGTAATTAGGTAATTATAATAATGCTAACTCCGTCCAATTTATCTTTATTTAAAATTTGACAAAACTTTGCATATATTTTTACCTTGACCATTTAATTCTAATAGCCTTTTTTCAGTATGCAAATTTTTATAGCTTATTGATGGCTAAAGACATCGATACCCTTATGGGTGATTGCATGCTGGTATGCTAGTATACTATTGTGTGCCAAAAGTAAGGTGCCATTGCATTTATTCGAAAATTATTTATTTATCCTTCAAATCCATTCCTCCCTTTCAAAATAATCCCTCCTATCATAATAATACACTTATTCCAACGGATTCCAATGTTCGATATAGTTGAAATAATCGAATGACCTTTAGCTCCTTCTTCGAAGCTCCTTAAATCTCTTTATCGACCCGAAACAGTGTCTCTGGAGCGGCCACTTGAGTTTGCTGTTATTAATTGTATGCTATGCTAACTTGTACTACTTTATTAAAATATTTAAATTTGCTTCTATACAAATACATTAGAGGTATAATTGAGCAATATTAAATCGTATTTGGCCATACAAATAAAATAATATAACGGTACTCATAAGACATATCCGTTAACTCTCTTCAGTACTTCAAGCTAATAAATACGACAAATACATGACATGGCCAATATATTTTGAAAAAAATATAGTGCTGATTATTTGTTATATAAAACACTGAATTTTTTTATATTTTTTTGTTCGGTTATATGTTTTTATTTCTTTCTACAATACAAGCGTAAAAAATATTCACTAAAAGAAAGTAGACATTGAAAATGAAATAAATTATTTTTTAAATACTGTCAGTATAGTATAGAAACATACAGATAAAAATACATTTATGAATGTTGTAGTTAAAAATTAGGTCTTTAACTGTGAAAGTTGCACATAATTTTATAACCGTGGAGGATTTTTTTAAAGTAGTTTGACTGAAAGAATAAAGAAACACCTAATTTTGGCATTCGTTCAATCAAGCTTTATGTTGATTTATATTACATACTTTAAAAATTCATTTTGGAGGAGGACAAAACAGCGTATATGTCTCTTAATATTCTGAAATTTATTTAGTGTAAAATTAAGAAACGTTTTGAGGCCAACTATTTTCTTAATAATATTTTATAAAAAATGAAAATGTTCATTTGGTTGTCTTTATATTGTTTCATAGAATTTTATTCTCCATGAAAACATAACTGTGCTAAAAGATATGTAAAAATCCCTTTCTTGGTAAAAAAAAAATCAGTGCACAAAAACATATTTATTCAATTTCTATATTTACTCTATAAAAATAAATATCATTATTATAAAAAGATATAAGTAAAAGCCGGTGCATTTTTTTCCTTTCTCCTTTCTTTTGTGAACTTGAGTAGGTTTTAATGTATGGTCCATGTAGTCAACTGCAATATTCAATTATTTTTTTCATATCTTCAAAAGGATCAAAGGTTAATCCATGGTCTTGATCTTGCTAGATTAAAGTAGGCATTTATATAACAATGTTAAAAATATTAATAATAACAATATTAACTTCATGTTTTTTATAGCTAAGATGAAGATATATTTTTAAACTTATGTGCGATTACTGTTTATAGAGCATTAGAAACGATCGTTACTGATCTAAACAACTCATGAATTCTTCGCTACAGACGTTGTTCTTAAGCCAAGTTCTTTAAATTGCCTTAAGTACCGAAAATATATATATATATATATATATATATATATATATATTATATATATATATATAGGAAACGACCGGGTACCCGGCTGTTTTTTAAGCGTCCCGGTTTCTTATACCCGGGCAGGGACATCAATATTTTTTAAATATTTCGTTTGTCTTTTCTAAAAAAAACGTCATGACTTTTTTTGGAGATTCTTTTCTTTTAAAAAACGTTATCATTTTTTTGGAAATTCTTGACTTTAGAATGTCGAAGGAACGAAAATATATATTATGTCCCGGCCCGGTTTTGGCCCGACCCGGCTTGAAAAATTTAAGTCCCGGCCCGGGTCCTGGTGTCCCGGTCGTTTCCTGATATATATATATATATATATTATCCTTTATTGTTTAGATGATATATATAATTTTCCAAAAAATCATATATAAGTAAAATAAACATTATAGTTTTAATAAAAATATAAACAAGAGGTAAAACAATAAACAAAATATCAAATGGGTATTATTTAAAATATTTCAATATGTTTTGCATAATTTTAAAATATTCTTTTGATTTGGATGTATAAAATATTCTTTTGTTTTGGATGGATGAAATATTATTTTGATTTGGATGCTAAATACGATAATATATGTTTTTAAGGCAAAAAATAGAGGTGGTTAGTCGCTGAGTCCATCAGATGAATGAGGATTTTTTTTCGTGATCCTACACATGATCTGTGAGAATATCATTCACATAAAAATCAAATAATTTTTTGGCAAGTTATTCGTTGAAAACCAGTTTATCGATCTGGTCCATATTCTTTTGTTTTGACGTTGAATGTGAAATATTACTTTGTTTCTCTCGTTAATGCTTTACTATGACATTTGCATATACGATAAAAATAACTGTTTTCTGATATAATAAGATTTGAATAAAAAAGGAAGCACTTTTATTTTTGGTAAATGTCGATTTATCCATAAACAATATTTTGTAAATGCTTAAAAGATGATAAAGAATCGATTATATTTGTTGTTTCAAGTTATATTTCCAAATACTCAATTCTCCAAGTTAAAATAAAATTTAAGAGAAGCTAAACTTCATTAAACAAAAAGTTAGTTAGGACAAATTAATTTAAAAGTGTACGAAAACAATGATTCAAGATCAAATTGATATATGACTGACCACTCCAAGAGATGATACAGTTTCTTTTGTCACACAAATATACTTTTCATAAAGGTTTACTATATCAAGTAAAAATTATAATAATATTCTTAGGGATAGTATTAAGCAAGACAATGATTTTTTTTGTAATATAATACATGAAAATTAATTAAAAAGTTTATGGTTGTTCAAATAGTCGTTTTTAAAGATTTATTATATAACACTTGTTAAGAAGTTTTTATGATTACTTTAAAAAAATTATCAATAAAAATATAATAAAAAAGGTTACAAACAGCAAAATGCTGTAAATTTAGTATATTTTTTTTGCCTTATTGGTTCGATAGAATTGCATTTTTTTTTGCCTATATGGTTCGATATAAATAAGCAATAATCTCAAGTACAAAAAAATGTATTAAGTACTAGATTACGAGATATTCCAATCAATCATATTTGTTCAATGGCCAAATAATGAAAGATTTAGTTTGTAAGATTTTGAATCAAGTTCTTAATACCATTAATTTTGTCTATAAATAATACTCATTTGAGACATAGTAAACTTAATTTTAACAAATTAAGCTTCTATCCTAATAATACATATATATATAATGCTTTGGTTTGTTGTTATATATTTATGCTGATAATAATCTACTTGATATTTATAAAAAAGTGATAGTTGTCAATAGTCCCTAAATTTCAAAAGATAAAAAATACTTATTGATGTTCTTCTTCTTTTCTTAATTGAGTTTCATCTTTTTAAAATGTGCCTGGCTCATGTTGCAAAGTGTAAAGAGGTGTCATCGTTCCATGTGTTCTAGACTTCAATGGGTGATTCTAATTATTTTACATTTATTTGATGTAATCTTCTTAACAACAAATATAAGGAAATCAATATTTTCCAAATTTTATGTCCGAGGTTCGAATTAAAACATTGATAATTCTAGAAAAATATCAAAACATAAATCTAAATAAACTTACCAATCGTCTCAATATCTCTAAATATATTCCAAAATATAAACTAATTTATTGCTTATAACTGTGTATAAGACTATATACATATTCCCATTTTCCCCCAGATGTGCACACTTCTCCATACAGATAATCATTAATTATCCAATCCTAATCAATTGTATCATTGTAAAATGCAAGGGCCCTCAATATATTGACTCTTTTATTGAATTGGCAAAAAGTATGTAGCACTTAATATTGTAATCTTAAAGGTATAAATGAAGGTCTTTATCTTTTGATAAGTGTTTTATATCTAAACATAAAGTTATAAAGCTACGTAATATTGATTGAATTAATGTAAGACCTTTGAGCAGAAATAGTGTATTCTTTTGATGTATTTATATCTGTGTTAATTTATGTTTATTTTTTTAAATTCTAAAAAGATAATGTAAAAATGACACTAAAAAAAAACAAAACATCATACGTAAATTGCTTATATCTCGTTATCTATCTATCGATCTATCCATATATATATAACAAGGTGCGGAGCTACAATAGGAAAAAATATTCAATATTTATCTTTTGATATTTTATTATCAAAACAAGCTGGCAAAAATCTTTATCACAAAAGTTGTTCAAGAGGATCCATTTTCGACTTTTATTCAAACCATCCCCGTCAGCCTCGTGATGACCGCCTCCAGCCTGGACCAGAACCTCGTGCACACGTTGACAAGGTGCTCCCTGTGCATGCTTGCCATTGCCTCGGCAATGAAGGCCTTCACGAGACAACGCTGATGTGAGAGCGCTTGTTGGATTCCCTCTCCAAGACGCCTCACACGTAGTACTCCAACGGGTTGCAGTTCGACGAGCTAGGTTGGGCCACATCTCCTTCGACCAGAACATGGTCAAATTGTCCGAGAGCCAATTTTGGCCTTTGAGGCCTCTACAGCATCTGTTTGACCTTGAGTACGTAGCTCTTGCGCCTGAGATCCTCATGTACGGCGGTCCGGATGGTCTTCTCGTCCACATTATCTTTGACGGTCAGGACCCTCATAGAGGTGCTGGTATCGTCGTTTATCCTCTCCTGGAGCTCGTGGAGAAACTCTGGAGTCCTCTTTTTGCTTCTGGATATATATATATATATATATTATATTATAAATATTATATAAGTATAAAAAGTTTTGAAATAGGTTTTTGTGTATTTTCTAAAAATCACTAACTCAAAACTTTAATTGTATTTAATCAGAAAGTTGTACACAAAAAACCTTGCCGTTTGCTTCTTTTTTCTTTTTTAAAGTGTTCATCTTAGTGTAGGGGCTTTAGAGTATAAAAATAAATAAATGCATTATTATTAAAACTATAGGTAGATCTTTACATAGGTATAGTGGATATAGAAATATTGAAAGAGACGATTTCTCATGGCAATTGCATAATACTTTCTTTCTCTCTAGAATTTGACTCATTTTCAAATTTAAATTAGAACGTGTGTTGCTGCACTATCCTTATTAACGTATTTAGAACTGGTTATTTTCCTCAGCCTGTACAATTTTTCGTTAAATATGTACCGAAATACCATCTATAAAGTTATATTTATTTGCACTTCAATGTGTCATACAAATATAATTCAAATGGTATGCAAGATTTAATTATTGTAGTTGAATTACGTGTACAATAAGTTTTTTGAAAAAAGTCACAAAATTAAAAATTAATTTGTTAAAACCTCTAGTATAAAGAAAAATTTAATTTATATGTGATTGAACTCAAAGCCCTTCATTTAAGCTTGAGTCTCACCAATGATATTAAGTATAATACATATATATATTAAAAACTTTTTTATCCAGTATTAATCAACTTTTATTATAAAAATATAATGAGTGTGTAAGTGTACAAATTAATATATGCACTTATATTTGCATTAAAAATATGACTACATGCACTAAATTAAATTACTAATAATATAATGCAATAATGTAACACAGGAATATTAAAATTGATGCGTTAATTAGTAGTTTGTCAGTTTCATTTTAGTCTATGTTAACATATATATTAATGCTAAAATTACATGTATGATAAAAGAGGCTCAGTTATTTAATCTTTGGGATTGTATATAACAACGTTTTCCAAAATAAATAAATGGTGTTTATTTTGAGTTATCTAACATAATAGTTCCATATTTTTAAATAATATAATAAAAGTCTTTGTTAATTAAGAAATCTTTATATGCAAATAACTATTTATCTACAATCAATTTCTTTTGCATGGCAAATTTTTTTGCTGGGCCTACCCATAAGATATATTAAATTACTTTTCCATCAATACCCAATGATGTAGAAACTCCATTGTTTCGGTTATGAGTCGTAAAATGCCACCTCAAGTAATTTTGAATTATAATGTTCATTTATGTTTGTTTTAACGTAATTGTCTTCAGATTGTGTTTTTTAAATCTCCTACTTTCTAGTGCAGAGATAGGCAAGCTTTTTGACTTGCGGGCCACTATGGGTTATACAATTTGAAAAAGGGGCCACGGCAGTACATTGGCTGTCCACTTTCCTTTTCTTCCGTCTGCTCATTTTTTACAGAAGGGCTAAATTGGCAGTGATAATATTCAAGGGAGAAATAAAGAAAAAGGCGCGGCCACAATGTCAGTGCGCCATCTATGGGTGAAACGCGGTATTGTATGGACAAGACGTTATATATGATTTATGAAGCATTATTATTTTATTTACTGGATAAAGCTGGCAGACCAGATTAAATTGTCTAACGGGCCTTAGTTTGCCTATTTTGTAGTGTATATTATTTTTTAAACTATATGAATTGTAGCTAACATTAAACATCTTAATCAAAAAAAAGGCCACCCAACTGACCAATAATATGTCTATGAACATAATAGTAGGACAAAAATAAGTATGAGGTTTTACCTCATTAGGAACACTGAATTGACCAGAACCCTCCCTTTTATCTTATTTTTTTCTTCTTTTTAACTCCTTTTGGTTCGTGTTCATCATCAACCCTTCTTAATCAACGCATCTGGAGAGGATTATTGTTTTTCTTTATCATTATTATTATCGTGGTCCTCCTTCACCCTTTTGGCTCCTGTATTAGCGATTTATCTTGATAGAGTGAACGATGCTCTTATTGATTTTCCACCCTAACCAACACACACACACCTATTATAATCATCAAAGTGGTCATTTGGTTTCATTGAGTTTTATTTCATTGACATATTTGATAACTGGATACAGAAAAATTAAAAAAACTCAACTATAAAAGCTTTTTGATGACGAATAGCGACCTAAGATGGCTGTCCCATTTTGTAAAACTGTTTAGTGGTCTTGGGAATATAATAATGGCATAAAAGTAAACCTTCAAATAAGTCAGCTTATGCATTCTTTCCAAAAAAGTAGTCCACTTATTTCTCTTAAACGTCATCACTGGGCATTACTTTTGCCCTGTCTCTCCCTTTTTATCTTTCTTAATTTTGTTTTTAAACTGTCCCGTATTTACAAAAATTTTAAAAATACAATAATAGATTAAGAACTATAAGAAAAAAAACACACACAATATATATATATATATGAATAAATAAATATATAAATATAAGGAAACGACCGGGTACCTGGCCCGGGTCCCGGCTGTTTTTGAGCGTCCCGGTCCGGCCCATGTCTTGGTTTTTTTAGACACCGGGCTGGGACTTCAATATTTTCTTTCGTTTGTCATTCATAATTTTTTTTTAGAAAATAATTTCCCAAAAAGTGAGGATATTTTTTAGAAAGGAATTTCCGAAATATTATTTCTAAATAAACGTCATCATTTTTTGGAAATTCTTTTCTAAAAAAACGTTGTCATTTTTTGGAAATTCATTTCTTAAAAACGTCGTCACTTCAGAATGTCGAAGGAACGAAATATAAATTAAGTCCCGGCCCGTTTGAAAATTTAAGTCCCGGCCCGGGTCGTTTCCTGATATACCTATATATATATATCATATTTATATATATATATATATATATATATATATATATATATCAGAACCCGTCCTGATGCCCGGTTGTTTTTGAACTGCCCAGCACAGCGTTTAATAAACTGGGCCAAATCCATCATAGCGCTCTCTAACTAAGAGTACGAAGCTGTTTCGGATAAATATGCGGGGAAAAATAATCATATAATATAATTTCAATTATAACGAAAGCAAATTTAACAAATCTTTTCCACATGACTTTCGCCGATTCCAATACATTCCTCCCACCTTTTAACCCACTTCCTGAAGGCCTCACGGAACCTGTCTTCCGGGATGGCCCTCCCGACCCGGGTCCACTCCTTCTGGACGCTCTTGTCGACGATCTCCACGCCCTTGAGCATCTTCTTCATGACGGGGAAGTAGAAGAAGTCTGCGGGGGCAAAGTCTAGGGTGGATGATCGATGACCTTGAACCCCTTCTTGGCTAAGAACTCCTTCGTGCTATTTGCCGTGTGGCACGGATCATTGTCGAAGTGGAAGTACCAATCTCTTTTGACCATTTCAGGTCGCTTTTCTTTGAATTTCTTTAAAAACAGGTTCATGACATCCTTGAACCGGCCGCGGTGACGGAGGTCCTCATCGGGAGATAGTGCTGGAAGATCACGCCGTAGTTGTCGAAGAAGCTGAGAACCATCTGTTTTCTTCCTTGGTTCTTGACGCTTGAACTTCAGGGCGGGTTGGAGCCCTTCGGGAGCCATTGAGATGACCTTCGTTTGGAATTAGGAGTAAAGAAAGACACAGAGGATTCATCCATCGTCACAATCTGGTCCAGAACCCCAATCCGAGCTCAAAATTGAGTTTCAAGAAGGCTTGCGCGCACCTCACTCTCTTCATTTTGTGATCTCTGTGA
>CP045890.1:26643635-26684116 GCA_013387185.1 Caligus rogercresseyi
TAATAAACTAGCGAATATTACCGGCGCTGCCCGGGATTTTCCAACTTGACAATAGTCTGGATGAAAAAAAAATCACACTAATAATTTTAGTGATGTCATCGCGTGTGACTTTTCATTTTAAAATCAGTTTTTAAAAAGTTATCATTGGGTTTTCATTGCCATTTTTCCGTTTATATTCCTTAAGGCTGGTTATTTAAACATCGTAAAAAGAAGATGAATAATTTTAGTGATGTCATCGCATGTGACTTTTCATATTAAAATAAGTTCCTTCAACAGTGGTCATTGGGTCTTCCTTACCATTTTTCCGTTTGTATTCCTTAAGGCTGGGAATTTAAACATCGTAAAATGAAGAAATCACACGATTAATTTCACTGATGTCATCGCTTTTCTTTTCATATTCAAATCAGTTCCTTCTACAGGTGTCATTGGGTCAGGGCTTCATTTTGCATTTTATAATTTAAAAACCACTTATGCAGTAAAAAGTCTCCCTAGAGGTTACATTAGATTCATAAGTTAATAAGCACCCCTAGGGAGCAAAAAAGAACTAACATTATAACCAACTCCTATGCTATTATATGTAGCATATGTACTTATGAAATAATGCTTACAAATAAAACTTTTTTGTTTTTCATCCAATTTTAAAAATTTCTTCACATTTGCATTATACTTCCCAATGGGAACAACTATATTAACAAAAATAAAAAAAAAAAAAAAATGCCAAAAATCATGGGGAACCCCCTTAAGTTTTTTGAAAAAATCAGTTTTTGGGTTTTCTGAAAAAATATAAAACAATTGAGAAGGACTTTTTTATAATGTATTGCCAGGCTTTTTAAGCTCCTTCTTATGAACTCAAGTTGAAATCTGTGAGTTCCCCAGGAGCGGAGAAAACAACCCTTTTCCATTTTGCCAGTTTTTATGCCAAAACTCAAAAAATTATTAACTAAAATTCATTTTATATCCGACACGAACGTATTAGAAATGCAAAACTCTATAGATACTATTTTATAACTTGATGCAATCAACTCAGCAGACAACCCAAAGAAGGCCCTCCAGAATTTAGGATTTCAAAAATATTCCGCTTCGTCCATGAAATTCGACCTAATATTCAACCGGATTTGAGGCTCTTAATGACCTCGGATCCGGATACTGATACATCAAAGTTGCTCCCTTTGTGAAGCTGAATATGATTGTGCAAAAGTATATTGCGAAAACTTGCAAATTGAAAAAAATCCGGATCCCGGCCCAAATATGTCCGGAGGCCGGACATTGACTTAACCAACCTAGGCTTATTTTGCAAGGCCTTCGTTTCGTATGTTTGTTTTGAACTTTTTTTCGCTTAAAAAGTCGTCCCAGAGGTTTTCTTGAATTTCCCGACAGGCCGGTCCGGTTTTCCGGGAAATTTCTTTTGGACCCGATTGTAAACTCTATTCTTGATGTACTTTTAGAGTAGCGTTTTTTCGAAATGGGAAAGAATCAAAAGTTAAGGAAATGACATAATCCGGGTCCGGGAGTTTCTGGATCCGGAATTTTTTCCGGATCTAGGTTCTTTGAGTAGAGATGCAGAAACTTTTAGTTTGCGTTCTGTCTCTAAAACATCTCACTTACAAACTATGGACAACCAAAATTTTCAAGCCTTTTTTCAAGGTGTCAAACGAATTTTCCGGGAAACACTCAATAAAACAAAAAAACGTCTTAGTACCTCAGTCTTATCCACAGAAAATTTGGGCAAAATCTAACTTGCAAATTTTAAAAAATCAACAAAAACGTTTTGGCGAATAAAATAAGCATGTCGATGACGAATTTTCCGGGAGTTGACAACCCCACTAAAACACTCCCTGAGCTCCAAAACTATTCACTGAAAATTTCGTCAAGATCTAATGACCCGTTCGGGAGATATAGGGAAACGAACGAACGCACAACGAACGCACTAACGAACGCACAAACGAACGAACGAACGAACGGAATTCTTTTTTTATAAGTATAGATAACAATATTAAATTCATGTTTTTTATAGCTAAGATGAAGATATATTTTTTAACTTATGTGCGATTACTGTTTATAGAGCATTAGAAACGATCGTTACTGATCTAAACCACTCATGAATTCTTCGCTACCAGACGTTGTTCTTAAGCCAAGTTCTTTAAATTGCCTTAAGTACCGAAAATTATATATATATATATAATATATATATATATAATATAGGAAACGACCGGGTACCCGGCTGTTTTTTAAGCGTCCCGGTTTCTTATACACCGGGCAGGGACATCAATATTTTTTAAATATTTCGTTTGTCTTTTCTAAAAAAAACGTCATGACTTTTTTTGGAGATTCTTTTCTTTTAAAAAAACGTTATCATTTTTTTGGAAATTCTTGACTTTAGAATGTCGAAGGAACGAAAATATATATTATGTCCCGGCCCGGTTTTGGCCCGACCCGGCTTGAAAAATTTAAGTCCCGGCCGGGTCCTGGTGTCCCGGTCGTTTCCTGATATATTTATATATATATCCTTTATTGTTTAGATGATATATATAATTTTCCAAAAAATCATATATAAGTAAAATAAACATTATAGTTTATAATAAAAATATAAACAAGAGGTAAAACAATAAACAAAATATCAAATGGGTATTATTTAAAATATTTCAATAGTTTTGCATAATTTTAAAATATTCTTTTGATTTGGATGTATAAAATATTCTTTTGTTTTGGATGGATGAAATATTATTTTGATTTGGATGGCTAAATACGATAATATATTTTTTTAAGGCAAAAAATAGAGGTGGTTAGTCGCTGAGTCCATCAGATGAATGAGGATTTTTTTTCGTGATCCTACACATGATCTGTGAGAATATCATTCACATAAAAATCAAATAATTTTTTTGGCAAGTTATTCGTTGGAAACCAGTTTATCGATCTTGGTCCATATTCTTTTGTTTTGACGTTGAATGTGAAATATTACTTTGTTTCTCTCGTTAATGCTTTACTATGACATTTGCATATACGATAAAAATAACTGTTTTCTGATATAATAAGATTTGAATAAAAAAGGAAGCACTTTTATTTTTGGTAAATGTCGATTTATCCATAAACAATATTTGTAAATGCTTAAAAGTTGATAAAGAATCGATTATATTTGTTGTTTCAAGTTATATTTCCAAATACTCAATTCTCCAAGTTAAAATAAAATTTAAGAGAAGCTAAACTTCATTAAACAAAAAGTTAGTTAGGACAAATTAATTTAAAAGTGTACGAAAACAATGATTCAAGATCAAATTGATATTGACTGACCACTCCAAGAGATGATACAGTTTCTTTTGTCACACAAATATACTTTTCATAAAGGTTTACTATATCAAGTAAAATTATAATAATATTCTTAGGGAATAGTATTAAGCAAGACAATGATTTTTTTTGTAATATAATACATGACAATTAATTAAAAGTTTATGGTTGTTCAAATAGTCGTTTTTAAAGATTTATTATATAACACTTGTTAAGAAGTTTTTATGATTACTTTAAAAAAATTATCAATAAAATATGATACAAAAAGGTTACAAACAATGCAAAATGCTGTAAATTTAGTATTTTTTTTTTGCCTTATTGGTTCGATAGAATTGCATCTTTTTTTTTGCCTATATGGTTCGATATAAATAAGCAATAATCTCAAGTACAAAAAATGTATTAAGTACTAGATTACGAGATATTCCAATCAATCATATTTGTTCAATGGCCAAATAATGAAAGATTTAGTTTGTAAGATTTTGAATCAAGTTCTTAATACCATTAATTTTGTCTATAAATAATACTCATTTGAGACATAGTAAACTTAATTTTAACAAATTAAGCTTCTATCCTAATAATACATATATATATAATGCTTTGGTTTGTTGTTATATTTATGCTGATAATAATCTACTTGATATTTATAAAAAAGTGATAGTTGTCAATAGTCCCTAAATTTCAAAGATAAAAATACTTATTGATGTTCTTCTTCTTTTCTTAATTGAGTTTCATCTTTTTAAAATGTGCCTGGCTCATGTTGCAAAGTGTAAAGAGGTGTCATCGTTCCATGTGTTCTAGACTTCAATGGTGATTCTAATTATTTTACATTTATTTGATGTAATCTTCTTAACAACAAATATAAGGAAATCAATAATTTTCCAAATTTTATGTCCGAGGTTCGAATTAAAACATTGATAATTCTAGAATAATATCAAAACATAAATCTAAATAAACTTACCAATCGTCTCAATATCTCTAAATATATTCCAAAATATAAACTAATTTATTGCTTATAACTGTGTATAAGACTATATACATATTCCCATTTTCCCCCAGATGTGCACACTTCTCCATACAGATAATCATTAATTATCCAATCCTAATCAATTGTATCATTGTAAAATGCAAGGGCCCTCAATAATATTGACTCTTTTATTGAATTGGCAAAAAGTATGTAGCACTTATATTGTAATCTTAAAGGTATAAATGAAGGTCTTTATCTTTTGATAAGTGTTTTATATCTAGACATAAAGTTATAAAGCTACGTAATATTGATTGAATTAATGTAAGACCTTTGAGCAGAAATAGTGTATTCTTGCTGTTTTAATCTGTGTTAATATAAAACATTTACAATTATTTTTATTCTAATCCTAAAAGAAACCATGTATATATTTAAAAACTCTATTTTTTTTATTCTAAAAAGATAAATGTAAAAATGACACTAAAAAAACAAACATCATACGATAAATTGCTTATATCTCATTATCTATCTATCGGTCTATATATATACAAGGTGCGGAGCTACAATAGGAAAAAAATATTCAATATTTATCTTTTGATATTTTATTATCAAAACAAGCTGGCAAAAATCTTTTATCACAAAAGTTGTTCAAGAGGATCCATTTTCGACTTTTATTCAAACCATCCCCGTCAGCCTCGATGACCGCCTCCAGCCTGGACAGAACCTCGTGCACACGTTGACAAGGTGCTCCCTGTGCATGCTTGCCACTGCCTCGGCAATGAAGGCCTTCAGCGAGACAACGCTGATGTGAGAGCGCTTGTTGGATTCCCTCTCCAAGACGCCTCACACGTAGTACTCCAACGGGTTGCAGTTCGACGAGCTAGGTTGGGCCACATCCTTCGACCAGAACATGGTCAAATTGTCCGAGAGCCAATTTTGGACTTTGAGGCCTCTAACAGCATCTGTCTGACCTTGAGTACGTAGCTCTTGCGCCTGAGATCCTCATGTACGGCGGTCCGGATGGTCTTCTCGTCCACATTATCTTGACGGTCAGGACCTCATAGAGGTGTAATGGTATCGTCGTTTATCCTCTCCTGGAGCTCGTGGAGAAACTATGGAGTCCTCTTTTTGCTTCTGGATATATATATATATATATATATACATTATATAAACGCAAGTAAAAAGTTTTAAATAGGTTTTTTGTGTATTTTCCAAAATCACTAACTCAAAACTTTAATTGTATTTTAATCAGAAAGTTGTACACAAAAACCTTGCCGTTTGCTTCTTTTTTCTTTTTTAAAGTGTTCATCTTAGTGTAGGGGCTTTAGAGTATAAAAATAAATAAATGCATTATTGTTAAAAACTATAGGTAGATCTTTACATAGGTATTGTGGATATAGAAATATTGAAAGAGACGATTTCTCATGGCAATTGCATAATACTTTCTTTCTCTCTAGAATTTGACTCATTTTCAAATTTAAATTAGAACGTGTGTTGCTGCACTATCCTTATTAACGTATTTAGAACTGGTTATTTTCCTCAGCTGTACAATTTTTCGTTAAATATGTACCGAAATACCATCTATAAAGTTATTTATTTGCACTTCAATGTGTCATACAAATATAATTAAATGGTATGCAAGGATTTAATTATTGTAGTTGAATTACGTGTACAATAAGTTTTTTGAAAAAAGTCACAAAATTAAAAATTAATTTTGTTAAAACCTCTAGTATAAAGAAAAATTTAATTTATATGTGATTGAACTCAAAGCCCTTCATTTAAGCTTGAGTCTCACCAATGATATTAAGTATAATACATATATATATTAAAAACTTTTTTATCCAGTATTAATCAACTTTTATATAAAAATATAATGAGTGTGTAAGTGTACAAATTAATATATGCACTTATATTTGCATTAAAATATATGACTACATGCACTAAATTAAATTACTAATAATTATAATGCAATAATGTAACACAGGAATATTAAAATTGATGCGTTAATTAGTAGTTTGTCAGTTTCATTTTAGTCTATGTTAACATATATATTAATGCTAAAATTACATGTATGATAAAAGAGGCTCAGTTATTTAATCTTTGGGATTGTATATAACAACGTTTTCCAAAATAAAATAAATGGTGTTTATTTTGAGTTATCTAACATAATAGTTCCATATTTTTTAAATAATATAATAAAAAGTCTTTGTTAATTAAGAAATCTTTATATGCAAATAACTATTTATCTACAATCAATTTCTTTTGCATGGCAATTTTTTTGCTGGGCCTACCCATAAGATATATTAAATTACTTTTCCATCAATACCCAATGATGTAGAAACTCCATTGTTTCGGTTATGAGTCGTAAAATGCCACCTCAAGTAATTTTGAATTATAATGTTCATTTATGTTTTGTTTTTAACGTATTGTCTTCAGATTGTGTTTTTTAAATCTCCTACTTTCTAGTGCAGAGATAGGCAAGCTTTTTGACTGCGGGCCACTATGGGTTATACAATTTGAAAAAGGGGCCACGGCAGTACATTGGCTGTCCACTTTCCTTTTCTTCCGTCTGCTCATTTTTACAGAAGGGCTAAATTGGCAGTGATAATATTCAAGGGAGAAATAAAGAAAAAGGCGCGGCCACAATGTCAGTGCGCCATCTATGGGTGAAACGCGGTATTGTATGGACAAGACGTTATATATGATTTATGAAGCATTATTATTTATTTACTGGATAAAGCTCGGCAGACCAGATTAAATTGTCTAACGGGCCTTAGTTTGCCTATGTCTGTTCTAGTGTATTATTATTTTTTAAACTATATGAATTTGTAGCTAACAATTAAACATCTTAACCAATAAAAAAGGCCACCTCAACTGACCAATAATATGTCTATGAACAAATAATAGTAGGACAAAAATAAGTATGAGGTTTTACCTCATTAGGAACCACTGAAGATGAATCATTACCCTCCCCTTTTATCTTATTTTCTTCTTTTTTAACTCCTTTTGGTTCCTGGTTCATCATCAACCCTTCTTAATCAACGCATCTGGAGAGGATTATTGTTTTTCTTTATCATTATTATTATCGTGGTCCTCCTTCACCCTTTTGGCTCCTGTATTAGCGATTTATCTTGATAGAGTGAACGATGCTCTTATTGATTTTCCACCCTTAACCAACACACACACACCTATTATAATCATCAAAGTGGTCATTTGGTTTCATTGAGTTTTATTTCATTGACATATTTGATAACTGGATACAGAAAAATTAAAAAAAAACTCAACTATAAAAGCTTTTTGATGACGAATAGCGACCT
The DNA here is from genome assembly GCA_013387185.1 of Caligus rogercresseyi. Taxonomy (NCBI): domain Eukaryota; kingdom Metazoa; phylum Arthropoda; class Copepoda; order Siphonostomatoida; family Caligidae; genus Caligus; species Caligus rogercresseyi. The sequence continues at coordinate 26,651,196 of CP045890.1, forward strand.
AAGATGGCTGTCCCATTTTGTAAAACTGTTTAGTGGTCTTGGGAATATAATAATGGCATAAAAGTAAACCTTCAAATAAGTCAGCTTATGCATTCTTTCCAAAAAAGTAGTCCACTTATTTCTCTTAAACGTCATCACTGGGCATTACTTTTGCCCTGTCTCTCCCTTTTTATCTTTCTAAGATTTGTTTTTAAACTGTCCCGTATTTACAAAACATTTTAAAAATACAATAATAGATTAAGAACTATAAGAAAAAAAACACACACAAATATAATATATATATATGAATAAATAAATAAATATATATATAAGGAAACGACCGGGTACCTGGCCCGGGTCCCGGCTGTTTTTGAGCGTCCCGGTCCGGCCCATGTCTTGGTTTTTTTAGACACCGGGCTGGGACTTCAATATTTTCTTTCGTTTGTCATTCATAATTTTTTTTTAGAAAATAATTTCCCAAAAAAGTGAGGATATTTTTTAGAAAGGAATTTCCGAAATATTATTTTCTAAATAAACGTCATCATTTTTTGGAAATTCTTTTCTAAAAAAAACGTTGTCATTTTTGGAAATTCTTTCTTAAAAAACGTCGTCACTTCAGAATGTCGAAGGAACGAAAATATAAATTAAGTCCCGGCCCGGTTTGAAAAATTTAAGTCCCGGCCCGGGTCGTTTTGATATCTATATATATATATATATATATATATATATATATATATATCAGGAAACCGTCCTGATGCCGGTTGTTTTTGAACTGCCCAGCACAGCGTTTAATAAACTGGGCCAAATCCATCATAGCGCTCTCTAACTAAGAGTACGAAGCTGTTTCGGATAAATATGCGGGAAAAAAATAATCATATAATATAATTTCAATTATAACGAAAGCAAATTTAACAAATCTTTTCCACATGACTTTCGCCGATTCCAATACATTCCTCCCACCTTTTAACCCACTTCCTGAAGGCCTCACGGAACCTGTCTTCCGGGATGGCCCTCCCGACCGGGTCCACTCCTTCTGGACGCTCTTGTCGACGATCTCCACGCCCTTGAGCATCTTCTTCATGACGGGGAAGTAGAAGAAGTCTGCGGGGGCAAAGTCTAGGGTGGATGATCGATGACCTTGAACCCCTTCTTGGCTAAGAACTCCTTCGTGCTATTTGCCGTGTGGCACGGATCATTGTCGAAGTGGAAGTACCAATCTCTTTTGACCATTTCAGGTCGCTTTTCTTTGAATTTCTTTAAAAACAGGTTCATGACATCCTTGAACACGGCCGCGGTGACGGAGGTCCTCATCGGGAGATAGTGCTGGAAGATCACGCCGTAGTTGTCGAAGAAGCTGAGAACCATCTGTTTCTTCCTTGGTTCTTGACGCTTGAACTTCAGGGGCGGGTTGGAGCCCTTCGGGAGCCATTGAGATGACCTTCGTTGGACTTAGGAGTAAAGAAAGACACAGAGGATTCATCCATCGTCACAATCTGGTCCAGAAACCCCAATCCGAGCTCAAAATTGAGTTTCAAGAAGGCTTGCGCGCACCTCACTCTCTTCATTTGTGATCCTCTGTGAGCATCATGTGGATCCATCTTACTGACTTGATTGAGAGCCCAAAATCGTCATGGAGGACGTGGAAAATGGTGTTGATCGACGTCTCGAACTTGATAGCCAGTTCCTCCATTGTCACCCGACGGTTGGCTCCACGTACACCCTCACAGCCTCAATAAAGTCGTCGGTACGGACCTTCCTCCTCCCGTTCGTGCTCCTCTTGTCTGAAGAGTCCTTCCCGGCCTTAACTAATGCTGAAATGTGGTAGATTTGGCTTTGGGAGATGCTGTTGACCTCAAAGGCTGTGTCCACTATGGTCTTGATCTCCTAGGGAGTCTTCCTGGCCTTGGTGAGGTCCTCGACGAACTTGTGGATGCGCGACATTTCTCTTTTTTGAGAAATTTTGCCCAATGTTACGAAATAACAACAATAAAAGCTTGATTTTCTTAAAAAACTAAGTTCAGTTTTGATACATAAAACAGAAATCAATCCAATTGTCTGAGCTTAAATGTAAGTCTATGATTAGAAGATAATGCAATATTTTGCCAGATATAAACTGATTTGCATCATTATCCGAAACAACCTCGTATATATCTAATATTGAAAAGTGGGATTATATGATCCATTTTTACATAATTTCCTACAGCATGGAAATGGCAAAACAATATTTATCTCTTTTAGATTGTATGGGTAGATGTGGGTCAAAAATGTGGTAGATAAATATAATTTCTATCATTCGTAGACTATACAGACGAAGGGAAATGGTATTTCTACAATTACGACGGGAGGATGTCTTTGGATCTTGTGTGCTTTTGAACTACACTCATGTAGCTAGGAGGCTATCAGGAGGAATATCATTGCTGCGTCAGCCAGATATCTGACTCCATCGATGCAAATCTTTTTTGATTGATTCCAGTGATTCTGATTCTGCAGTAGAACAATTAAAAGTCCTACCAACAACGTCAATTGGTCTACAAGTATTTGGGTTAATTTTGAGAAATTGATGTCTGTTGATATGATTATTTTATGAATTTGTGTATGTTTTAAATGTTAAGTTGAAATATATTTTGTAATTAAAACGTTAAATTAGGTATCAACGTCAGATTGTATCATTTTATATATATATACATGGATGGTTGTTGAAATAAATAATCGAATAAAAAACTTCCTTTCCGTTGAAGTTTTAAAAAACTTTGAAAAGAATAATATATTTGAGCACTCACCTTTCAAAAGTATCTAAATATAAAATTGGCCTTTATGGCTTGCTTGAGTGAATCAAGCAATTTATTTTCTAAATAGTGTAGTTAGTATATAGATAGAAACAAACAGGTGAAATAGTTTGGACACGCTTCAAAGACAAATACAGGTTTAGACCAAAAAAGGTATCTACATTTATTTATTCCTCCATTTTGAATCAAAAAGTCCCATTTATCTTTTGTATAAAAGTTTTTCTCTGTTGTTATTCGTGATATCTATGTGTTAGTAACTATATATTTAATCCCATTCTTCTTCTATATTTCCCCACCAAGAGCAATGATCTATAATTCCTTTTCCAATAATAATAATCAAAATAAAAACTGAGAACAAAAAGCTATTAACACAGAAGATTATTAAATGCATTTTAAAGTGATTGCTCAGCGTTTTTTTTCGTATGCCTTGAAAAATGTGTCATGGCTACACCATAAAATTTATCATTGTTATTATCACAAATGATTAGAGCTTTTAGAGTATACATAAATAGATATTTATATAGGGGACCTTTGATTAGACTAATATAAGCATAGGGTATATTCGAAACTAAAGTATTTTATTACTATGACTCATAAGCAATATTATGAAAATATTGGACATTTTTTATTAAGAAGTTAATACTACACAAAATATAAATAAATATTCTCATCGTCAAGCAACGCGATATATTGTAGGGGAATGGGAACAACACTAGATACTGAATATTAGTAAAAAATAACTTTTTGTTATGACTTATTTTGAAAAAAAAAATTACAAAATTTAGCAATGATCAATTTATGACTTTATTATTTTTTGCAAATTTTCGACAAATAACATGTAGTGCCAATATATGAACATAAGTGCTGACGCACCAACCATTTTTAAATGTCAGCTCCTTCTAGGGTTATTTTATAGTTTAAGAAGGAAATAGATAAGAAGGTATTCATGTTGATATTTTTAACTTATTTTTTAAATACGTTTACTTTTCACATCTTTTATTTATTTTAAAATAAATAACATGAATGAACATTGTAGAACATATTACTGTCAAGAGATTATAACCTATATACATGGACGAAAAAGCGTTTATTTTTCTTTAAAAAATCCCGATGACGTCTTAAAATCCTCTTCAGAGCTTTCAGGTATACTCCTGAGCGAGATGGCACAAATCGTACAATATCTCCCGCCCATTCCAAGAAGGAGATCCAGGGTCAGGAATTTTAACATCGAGCGCCTCGTAACGAGCCGCTGCACCAAGGATGATCGCTCTCAGGTCCTCAGCTTCCACATAAGAGTTTGCCGTTAGTTGCTTAGCAATTAATGATTGGATGTTGCTTACTGCTGCGTTTAGAGCTTTATGACTAGAGGGGAACTTTTTTCACTTTGTATGGTCCGAATAGAATGTAGGCCTTTAGAATACTAGGGGAAATTAGTTTATTTTCAGATAAATAAGTTTTAAAAACTGCTTCACCAATGATAGCCCAAGGCAGTCAACGAATGCGTGTAAGATATTGTTGTATAAACAACCGCAATGTTGCAGGGGTAATAAATTTTATTAATTGTCCTGAAATTTGAAATTGGTCATTTTGATGATTTAAATTTAATTTCAAAAAAAAATATTATAATTATTTTTCTCCTTATCAAAATGTATTGTGTACAGCAAAACAGAAAAGTATACACAAATAAATAAAACGGAGTAGTTACATAAAAAACACACAAATATACATTTTTTTTCTTCAAATTAATACTCCAGCAAAAACTTACTTATATATCATCAAAAAATAACATTCATGCAAAACAAAGAATTCACAAATTGTAAGAAATTACACAACAAAGAATTATTACTAGTTCATTAAAATAAGTAATTTAATATTTAATATTTTAACCTATAAATTTAAAATAAAACTTTTGTTTGTTATAAGAATTGTCATGGCAACCTCTAATATTTGTTTAAAAAGTTATAAAATAGAATAGAGTGCATCAGGAGATTTACTTTTATTGTATTCTAGACATTTTTTATTTGTTCTAAGTAAGTTTGAGCAAACTATTACACAGGACAACAAATTTGCTTTGGGAAACATATTACTCACCAAGTTTTTTTCACTTTTTTAAATATCACATTTAAAAAAATTGTAAAGCAGCTGAGGCCAATATTTCTTTCTGCTGCGGCGAGGTACGCCGCTTTGGACCTCAAAGCTCCTTCCGTCTTTGGTGATTCGTGGATACTAGGAGCCGAGAAAATCCGATTTTTCCCTTCCCGGTCCTGTTTTATAATGACGCCATAAAGAAGCTCTTATAGAAATTTAGGAACTTCTTTTAGACTTGTTATGACTTTCCGTTGTTTTTCGTCAATTTTTGTCATTTTGTTTTTTTATGCTTTTAATTAATTTATATTTCTAAGATTTTTCAGCTTGGATGCAAACAATTTAAACTATAATGTTTAATAATGTATTTTTTACACATTAGAAAAGAATATGACTGTATAGTTGGAAACGATCCATCGTATGTTTTAGTTTTAGCACTAATCTTTCTCACATGCTAATGAAAGAACTGAATACTATTCACTAAACGAACAAATATATGGGCACTAAAGTTATATAATGTTTTCATTATTTCTGCTTAGAAACATCTCCTTGACAGTTTAACTTTTTCCAGCTAAATACTTTCTTGGTTGTATCATTGGTCTAGAAAGAGTCAAACATTCCAAAACGTCTGTTATAAATATGCGTGAGCTTTAGTTTTGAATGGATTAAAATATACGGATTAGCAGGTCCATTATGAGCATTTTTTATTTATTTTGTCTATGTGCCTTGATCGAGTGGCATTCATTGGTATATAAATAAGCATTTTTATATAATCATTTGATCACTCAGACCTAGGATACTCTCTTTTAACTCATGTTGATTTCACAGATCTTCTGACAAAACCACAATTCTCATGATAGGAGAATTTGAAAATGGGTTTTATGGGTTAAGTAACACTAATAAATTAAATAATTATTACAAACATTTATCAAGTTTTCCGTATTCATATTATTTTGTCATATTACGGTTGCTGGAACTGCAATGTGAGTATTTATATTCCGACTGTTTTAATGCTATCTTTTGTCCAAAGTATATATAGATATATATATTAGACCTCCCAGGACGAAACCACTTTTTTAGTTCTTTTACATAGTCCAAGCGATTCTGGTTCATTTTTTGATGCTGAAAACGAATATCTTATTTAAAAATCTCTAGCATTGTTAGAAATCGGACGTCACTGGGGTTGAATGTGGCGCTCACTTCTGGTTTCTGGATCTAAAGAGATTTATTGGCAAAATGGCTATACAGTATTCTGCTGCGCCCAAATATGGTTATTATTATCACGGGTACATGCTCTGGCACACATCAAATGTTGTTCTGTCCAATAAAATACCGATATTTGCCCAATTGTACTCTATTATATAAATTAGGCCATGTAATAATTTTAAGGCACACACACAAACATATATATATATATATATATATATATATATATATATATATATGGACTTTCTGCCCTGCAATTTTTTTTGCATATTTAGGGGATACGGTTGTGGTGGATTGTAGGAAACAACTCATTGATTTTAATTTTTTTCTAAAATATTTATAGAAACATCATTTTGGAAAGACAGACAACACAAAGACCTAAAGGGAGAGAAAGACAGTATACACAATATATATGTAGGTATATATTTTTTTTCGGTATTTTTTTTTCAGTTAACTGCAAATTTTAAAGAGTGTAAAATAAAATACAATAAAATCATAAACAAAAACAGATTAAAACTATTCAGGGCAGTTGCAAAAATACGTAAATGAAAATTGTAGTTCATATAGACATAATATATTTTATTCCTTCAATAGATAGTGCGATGGCATCACTGGATATCTACTTTTAAGGGCATCACATTCCTCCTATGTCTAATATTTATTGTTAGTTTAGTAAACAGTACATGCGTATTTTTGAATTATAAACGGATTCTCACTCATGACTATAAAAAGTACAAAAACACAATCTTAATAAGAGTTCCCAACTCCAAGAAATGATGTATCTTTGTGAGTTTGCAAATAGTAACATAAAGCAATTGATTCTCATATGTTAAAAGAAGCCTAGATACACTTAACATTCAATTAGTCTAAAAAATGACTTCCCATAGAAAAAAAGTATTTTCTTACAACAAAAAAAAAGAAAAACCTTCATTTATAACTTTTCATCATATTCATAAGCCTCTCTATTTCCGATATCTGATTATTGATTAATATTTTCTTCATAGAAAGGGGAAAATCATATCATATGAAGCATATATGTATAGAATGTAGATGTTATGACATAAGTAAGCCCCTAAGATAATGTTACGAAATATAATGTAGAGCATCCAGAGGGGCTTCTTACTCCTATTTATGATATGTGTATATTGTACTGGCAGGTAAACCTCCTTTTTACGAACATTATGAAAATAATTCAAAGGTTTTTTGTGTAATAAAAAAATTATTTTTATCTATTATATATATTTAGCAAATTCTATTTTTAATTGCATCTTTTTTTCATGGCGAAGTGTCTTTATTCTATTATATAATAAAATATAAAATAAAAATAGATTTCAAAAAAGGAGGAAATTTGTGTTTTGTAAAAATATAAATCAACATTTTAATCTAAAATTAATATACCCCGTAAGACCTTAAAATTCTATTGACATTTAAATCTAAAAACGTAGTAAAAGAAGAACACAATACATAATTTTCTTATAGTAAAAACTAAGATTCTTTTTTAAATTTCTTATATTTTTTATAATCATTCTGATGGCCTTGGCGTTGCTTAGAAGTTGACGTGAAGTATTTGACGAGTACGGACGAGTTATCCCAAGATCCTCCACAGAGGATTGAAATCTTTAGAGCAAAAGCTGTGTACCGAGCTGCCGCTGATATTAGGATTGCTCGGAGCATGCTGCTTTCGATTATATCTTCTCCAGTTAGCTTCAGGGATAAATAGGCTTTGCAATTCTTTTTATTCAAATATATAGGATTATCAAACACTTTTTAATTAAAGGATGAGGTAATAAATTATACGAATTATCTGGAGGAACGTATATATAATGCAGGATGACACATAAAAAAGGGCACCGTATACACTTGATATCTCCTTCATTTTGTCCTGATTTTTATGAACCTAGCGGAATAAATGATCGTAAGTACATCAATACTCCATTAGAACTTTCCTGACACCATAACACTTCAAACTTAAGGCGAGGAATAATACACCATGAAAATATCTACTATAAGAATGACTTCCTTAGACATTCTAATAGATTATTTCGAATGATAAAAGGCTCACTTTTCAGGGACGGTCATTACAGCGTTTGAGAACCTTACAAGCCACTCGGGACGACCCATAAATCCCATAGAAAAAAGCTGAGAAGCTTGTATCCTGGTTATGCATTCTTATTGTAATACAATTATACGGTAATTCTTTCTTTTAACCGGCACAATATATATTTATCAAGAACTAAGCAAACTTGAGCGGAAAGTATTAAAAATAAATGGTCTGATGTTTTTGCCAATTTGGTACGATGGAATTGCATCCGCGGGGATATAAAAAACATTGAAGCAATCAAATTAGACTATGGAACCTATAAATGTGATTGACCAAATTGACCAATGAGGAGTCGAACCTGGGGCCTCAATATTAAGAGTTGAACACTCCTTAACACACTGAGCTATTGCAATATTTTTTTATTTTTTTTGCCTATATGGTTCGATAGAATTGCATCCGAATGGAAATAAATAAGCATTATAGCATTATAATTAATCTATCGAACCTAAGATCTTATCAATGAGGTAGAACAAAAATGACCATCCCCTCTCGGGATTCGAACCTGCGCCCCAACATTGAGAGTTGAACACGCCTTAACACGCACGGCTATCGAGCTCCCTTTATTTTTAATGAAGTTGACCAAATGGGTCTTGCCCTCTCAGGAGTCGAATTTGGACCCCCAAGAATTAAAATTGAATACGTAATACATTCAAAAATAACACTTATACTTCTTAAATCAACCAGGATTGGTCCATATCATGATCTACATTAATGGTAAGAATAATCAGCTTTTGTTGTATAATAAATGGAACGCCACATTGTTTATTTTTTCCTTGATCGGAAAACGATATATTATACTTTTTTTGGTCAGTTATAATTGCTGTATAAAGTTGTCAATGTAGCGAGCGATTCAGTGTATTAGCTTCTTTGAATGAAAAGCTACTCTCTTGAATCAACCGCTAAATAAATGGGCAGATAAAATCAAATCTTGATAACTTTTAATTTACTTCGATAAATAAATACCAAAATATTTAAATAAAGGTTGGCTTCATCATTTGAAGGATCGATGAAGTATGTATTAATACAATTGTTTAAAACACCAAACACTCCCTAAGTATGCCTGCAGACGAATGAAAGGAATGCATTATTTACAAATATATATTTATTCATATAGACATGCTTGAATATACAAAGTTAAAATCCATTATATTAAATGAAGACTCGTTTTTTCATACACAAATCGCTCTTTTGAAAGAACCGTAATCGGATTAAACATAAATATAAAAGGCCACTGAAAGGTCATTGAAAGGGCACTTTTCTCACAAATATTACATTCAAATTTTACACACATGAAAATAAGACTCATTACTCATGTAACTAAAGAAGTAATTGTAAATTATTATGCTGATATATAATATATGCTAGTCTCAAATTTTAATTTCACAAGTGACATATAACACCTAGGAAGTATGCAATAAATGATATACTGTCTTATCCAAGAGCTCTTTGACCGATCAAATTATGTATGATAAGATAACTTTTTCTGATTTTTTTTGTAGAAAAATCTACATATATAAATAGCTTCAGTAATTTTCATTCTTATTTTTAACATTATTACCAATTATATTATATCGTACCTTCTTCAAAAGCCATATATTTCATAAGATGTAATTCATCACCGTCCATTTCCTAATAGGCTGTGGCTAATTATTTTGGTAAAGCGTTATATATTTGTTTGTAGTTGTTTTTTTGGTCTAAAACGATCAAGGCACGTCCGAACTCATGATTTGCATTTCCCAAATGATCTCAGAGTTTGACAGTCTCTATATGTAGCATGGAAGGTCGTCAACGAAACCAACAAAGATTTAAACGAATATGTTTAAAATTATCTGCTGAAACACAGACTTTTTGAGTAACGGAAAGCCTGCATCTCTTTTTTTCTTCTTTAAATATACTATTTATTCTCAACAACTGCAACAAATATATCTTAGAAAAAGAACTATTCTCATTGGTGCAACGGTCTGACATGTATATTCGAGGTCAAAATTCCTTATTTGGTAAAATTAACACGGAAATGGATATGCACTGCTGTCATTTTTATATCAGTAGTTAAAAATTACATTGGAAAGAACCCAAGAAAACTTTAAGGATGCACCACTGTTTAATGTTAAATATGAAATATAATTTATTTAACGTATATATTGGTTATTTATCTTGAAAGTAATTTGAACATTAATTCTTATTCATATGTTACGTAACGTTTAAAAGGTTTTTATTTTTTGTTCTTCGTATACATTTTTAAAATCGAATTAAATTATTATAATTAAGGAAATAAATCATAATATACTTAGTTGTGTTTTTTGCCTATATCGTTCGATAGAATTGCATCCGACAGGATATAATTAAGCATTATTGCATTAAAAATAGTCACTTGAACCTAGGATCTTATCGATGAGGTAGACCAAAAATGACCATCCCCTCTCGGGATTCGAACCTGGTCCCCCAACATTGAGAGTTGAACGCACACTACTTAGTTTATATAATATTGCGTATAGTTTACCGTTTAAGAGTCTGGGGATATAAAGAGAAAAAACAGATGATGATTGATCTGTGACAATAAAGGAAACGTTGTTTCTACAGAAGAACCATTGCAAATCAGCGTTGGCGAGGAAATCATCGAACTGCTTATTTTCAAATTCTTTATCAATTTTGTTTTGGCCAAAACAGAGAATATTTTAATATTAATTTGTTTTAAATTTCAAAAAAAATATTAAAATCTTTTTATTACAAAAATAAATAATGTCTCAGAACTGTTGTTTGTTGTTTCTTCATGTCATTAAAAAAACACGTTGATCTCTTCTCCAACTTATTTCCATGAGATATTATAGTTATAATTAAAAAATGAGTTATTTATTAGACATCTCAATTACATAACTTATTTAATTTTTCAATTTTTTGATAAGAATAAACAATTATATCAACATCTAAATAAGTTATCATTTTTTGCTATCATAACTTTATGAGCTCTAACATTTAATACACTTCGGGCAGGCTCTCTATGCCTTCAAAGGATTATAATCTAAGTTGTTAGCTACAAATTAAAGCTTTTCTTGATTTCATTTTTTTTTTTTTGTTAAAAATAATAATGGCCATAAAATGTAATATTTTAGATTCTCTGCTTTCACGGGACTATATACTATTTATAGTTATACCTTTAAATGAATGTCTTCCATAATTTAATTTCTAATTGTGTTTTATTTGGAAGGTGTTCTTATCAAAATGCAGTCATTTATGTTTTGTAATATGTGTGATCAAAAAACATTATTACTCCAATGACATTTAGGGCAGTATATATATATATATATATATCAGGAAACGACCGGGTACCCGGCTGTTTTTTTAGCGTCCCGTCTCGGCCGGTGTTTTTAGACACCGGGCCGGGACTTAAATGCCTTGTAGATAAAACATTAATAACTTGTATTTTGTACGTATATAGCCATGGATCTAATTACTTAAAGAATAAGTCAGTCCCGATGAAATATGAGGGAGTTAATTTTAGTCCACCAGTCCTGTGGAATGGGTAATACCGAAAACAAGAAGAGAATAATTTGAGCAATTAATTAGTACTCAATACCAATGGGGACCATAGCTATTATTTTTCGTTACATTTCATTTTATATTTGCTTTCCCCTTGACCTCATATAATTAAAACAATAATGTCGTAGAAACTTATCTCTACCGTCTGTATCACCTCTATATCTTTTTATCACAGGTCTGTATAAACGAGTAACCTTACCTTATTATAAAAAGTACATCAAGGATCTCATTCGAAACGTCTTCTAATCAAGAATGTACTTTTTATTTCGCCCCTTTTCTTTACATTCTATGTGTTTTGCATAGCAAATTTTGATAGACACCTATTTGCATATTGAGTTACTTGCACATCAAAGATATATCCATGCAAAAAAGGAATAAAAAGATTGATTGTTGTATGATTAGGTAAAAAAATGTTTATGCAAAGCGATGGATTAAGGCAGGGGAATGAAGTGTTCAATTTCATAAGGAATGATTTGCAAGTTTCCTTGATTATGTCGATACAAAAAACAAAAATATATATGCTTTAATATTAAGATATAAAAAATGTAATTACTTTATTATATAGTAATAATATTTTGTCTGATTAACAGCCTGCATAGGATGGAATATTCAGTACAACCTATAATAGCGGGAACTCAAGGGAAACCTATAAAGTAACCGTAAGAGGCTGGTGGCCGCTATTCACAGAAGATTTTTCTTCAACAAAGATAATTATGTTGGTTGATATAGACGAGATGGCCGCTAAACCAGGTTTTACTTAATTTTTATAGCACCATAAATTGTTAAAGAACGTTATGATTAGTATTTTCTAGCGTAGTTCAGAATAATATTTGTACTCATTCGAAAATCAATTTTTCCTTCATTTTTTGTATGCACGATATAAATAAACAGTTGATTTCATTTGGCTATTGTTTATTGTCAAAAGAATTGTGGTTGAAGTTCTATGGATTGTTCATGCAACCTTTTATATTAGTATGATGAAACCCAGACATCCACATTAGGATCTGGATGATGTTTAAATAGTTCCAATTTACCATGTACATGTATATTATATATATATATATATATATATATTTCCTTTGCAATGTTGAAATATATATGTATTACAACGTACATATATAAATCTATAACAACATGCATACATATGTTTTCGACTAATAAATAAACTATAAATTTAAAAAAATCAAATTGATTTTTAACATAACATATTTTATTTGTTATACCCGTTTTGATGCATAATTTATTTTTACAAATCTCATTACGACAACTAAATCATTGACGCCGCCGCCCTAAACGGCCCATGCGGCAGACAGAGGCCAAATTAAAAAAAATCCTGTGGATTATTTAAGCCTTGGAGAAACACAAAGTCATTTATTTGAATATTTTAAAGAAAAGTATTATATTTGAACAAATATAAAGAGATGTCGCGTTGGGCATGAAGAGAATTCACGATAAATAGTTTAGTGAATATTAATAAGGATGGGCATGCTCCATGCTACAATCAAAGGGATGACAAAGTTGCCCACTCTCATCCAACAAATAAAATAAGTGTGTGTGTAATCCGTTATATTTCAGCACGAAGTAGCTGGTCTAAAATAATAAATATAATTTAATTAAAATAAAACAAAACAATAATAAAACACAAACTAATTAATAAGCGTATATATATACATGAATATATAAAATATAAATAAAAAAACCACATTGATTTTTTGGGGAAATCATGCCATGAGATCGGAGTAATCTATAGCGCCACTCCCTCGGCGCGAGAGCTATTGCTGCATCCCTTCGTTTTCTAAGGTATTGTAGAAAATGAACATGTGCATGTTCCTCGAAGGGTATTTATTATATTTCATATTGATTTATAAACGAAACAAAAACACTGGCCTCACTTTTTCCCAAATCTCCTTTATTATTTAGAATGTTGTATAAAAAGTATATATAAATAAAATAAACATTATAGTTTATAATAAAATATCTAAATAAAAGGCGTTACAATTAAAACATCACATGAGCTGATGAATTAAAATGTTTAATTTTTATTTTCAACATTTTTAATATCTCTTTGAATTTGAAGGGTAAAACTTAATAATGTTTCCGGCACTTATCCATGAATCATCGGTGTCGGATGGAATCTTGAGGGTGAAGGCGGTATATCGGGTGGCAGCAGAAATCATCGCAGAACGAAGAATTTTGGAGTTTAAGCTTTCCTTTTTTATAAACAACTTAATGTAGGCTTTGCAATTTAACAAAGAAAACTAAATTGCCACTGCAATAAAGTTTAATTTCGTCTTCTATGAAGAAACACGTTTCCATAATATTTAACGATAATTCGAAGGAAACATTAGACCTGCACTCGATATTTAATTTTTCATCAAATATTTGCATTGTCCGTCATTGCATAATGAGGTCGAAAACTTTGTCCTAGAGTCCCTCTGTTTAATTTTGTTTACATAAAAATATATATGGGCCTAAATTGACACAAGAGTCATGCATGTTTGATTTATATTTAGAAACTACAACCAGTTGGGGTAAAAATCGTTTTGCAAACATTTAACATAATTAAACTACTCGAGCAAGGTACTAAAATATTGTTTTTGTTTTAAACATAATGCCTGCTCTCTGGTATAATAGATTTAAACAATTACATATATACTTTAGCAGGTCTTAATGTGTATTACAAGTATATCATTTTGTAGGCTTATAAGTTCTTCTATATATCACTGATTTTCTTCTATATACCCATAAATGTAATGAAACAGACAATAAATTGATGAAAATGATCTAATAGCCTGCCAAAAGCAGCTGTTTTGTTTAATTAGTCATACAAATCAAAGAAACCATTCTGTATTTATTTGTTTATTACAACTTAATTCCTTGTAAAATATGATAGAACATTGACTCTTTACAACCACAAGAGGAATTATTAATTGCTTTAATCAAAAGAACTATATATATATATATATGATTTATTCAACTATCTCATTATTTAAATTCCGTTCAAATGAATGTTCGATTGTCAATTATACTCAATAAAAATAATTTTATTCATATCTTTACATACAATAAATTCCAACACAATTATTTTTTTGATTGTTGGTACCAAAAACAGGAATATAGAATACGAGGTATGTTTTATTTGATTTTTCTCATGTATGTATGTGAAGTGAAACCTCAGTTTTATTATTACTTTACGTCATCAAAAAGTTAATGTAGAAATATTTTTGATGACTTATGCTGTAAGAATCAGATTACAAAATGATCTCTTCTCATTTGACGTCATTAAAATCACCAGCAAGCTAAAAATAGCTTTTTTGCAATGTGAGTACTTTGTTTTCCAATATTATTGATCAAAAGTGTAAACGACTGACACAATAAAGGGTTTTTTCATTGAGAGTGAGTATTTTTTTTTTGATAACACACAAAATAATTTGATATATAAAAGATTTCTTTAATTTGTAGTTAGAATACATTCAAGTTAACTTATTAATGAAATCTATGTCAGTTTGAATGACCACCACCTGCACGTTTTACGAAAACCAATCATTGAGCCAATTTTTGATTACTTTTCGGCATAAGTTACTGAAACTGTAGCCATTTTAAATCGAATTCTTATTATGATCCCTTCTAACGTGGACGAAATATAAGTGTAGATCAGGGCTTTCACGTAACCCCTAGAGTATACAGGCACTAAATGGCACGAGCGAGACAGAAAAATGACGGGTCAATTTCCAAGATAACACGTTCAACGGATATACTTTTAAATCAATCGATTGTAACATTAGCTGTGTGTAAAGTGGCACTGTTTTGTTGAGCCCATGTATCGTCCAAGTCTTTATCTTCCAATTCAGGTCAGGTATTTTGCTTGTTATCAAAGCCATCGATCCAAAAAGCGCCTCATAGCAGAAGATTATTTTTGGTGGACACCAGGATCGTTTTGGATTTTTCACCAGTCCATTTAATAAAATTCTGACGTCTAAGAGATCAAGAAGCATCAGTTATTTTGTCAACTTGATCTTATATCGATATAGGCTAAGATCTTTTCGTAAAATTAGCAACGACAATATCACAGATATGCCCAAGGATTGAGAACGGCGTGTAAGATACAAATATGGGTCATTCGTTTTTTTTTTCGTTTTGTGCATTTTCTTTATTTCACCGGCACATTATGTAGCGTCTATGTGAACTCATTTTTTACCAAGCGTTGAAAGAGTTCCGGCCAAAAGATTCACTACTTATTTAATAAATTCCATATAGACAGCTTTATACTTTAACTAACATTCTTTATTTTGTTTGTAATTTTTAAAAACACCGATTTTGTTTGCCAGAAAGTCAAATTAATCAAACGAAATAGTGTAATTTCTATGTGCAGACACTTTAATAAAATATATCCTTGCACTTACGACCAACTAATTTAAAGTCCACCCATTTTCCTATAATAATGTTACTCTTCCTCCTCTCGAAAAAAATATGTATGAGATTATCCATAGATAATAAGCCTATAAAGATATACTTAAATCATCAAACTACTTCGAACAACTTGATATAAATCTTGCTTTTGCAACCTATAATAACTTTAATGAATAAAAAGTCAAAGTAACTTGGGTCATACTCTTATTAAATATATAATATCGATATAGAAACAGTATATAACAGAGGTTCCAAGAAAAAAATGTCCTTAAAAATCCGGTCCAAATAAATAGATAAGTACTCGATAGCCGTGCGTGTTAAGGCGTGTTCAACTCTCAATGTTGGGGGCGCAGGTTCGAATACTCCCGAGAGGGGTTGGTCATTTTTGGTCTACCTATGTGATAAGATCCTCTTAGCTTTGATAGACTAATTTGAATGCTATAATGCTTATTTATATCCTGTCGATGCAATTCTATCAAACCATATAGGCAAAAAAAAAAAAAGATAAGTATGTATATTAGAGGAATGCATCTAAAAAAGTATCCAAATCATTTTAAATGCAGGCATTAACTTCTTTATAATACTTAATTTCGATTAGAAATATTGTTTAGACAATAATATATTTTGATTATTTTTTCTGCATTCCATAATTTTATTTTCCTTTTTTTTCTTAACATCTTTTTCCTTGGACAATTACAAGGTTTTTTCCTAGGACACCTAACAATACACCCTTTGAACAGATTTGATGGCTTTAAGTGGTTCATTGTGGAAGAAGATCAATGAGGAAGAATGAGAATACAACCATGGATTCTTGAATAAAATTCCTTAGGTACTCTTTTGTCATCATTCAACATATGTACTAGCCTATGTAACCCCTTATAATTTGATTAATTGAAAAATATATTTCATTAACTTAGTAGCCAAATATTTAAATAAAGTTCAAAATCTACTTAAACAGTAAATCGAGTCATAATGGAGTAGTCTTTGGTTCAGTTTTTAAATCACAATTATACTTTTTAATGCCATTTAAAAAGCTCAATCGAAACGTGAATGACTTCCAAAGTTCAGATCCCTGGTTCGAATCCCAAGAGGGGTAATTTGGTTGAACCACATTGAAAAAGGTTCTTTGTTGAATGGGCTAATTTCAACGCTAAAAGTATTTTGTGTAATCTTTTAGTCTTTTGAATTATTGAGTCAGAGATGTGTTGGATCATGAGAATGTTATGGAAATACTCTAACATGACAGAGCCATGAGTGTCATAATGCTCAGAAGCTTGAGTAAATTAATTTATCGAACCTAAGATTAATGAGGTTGACCGAAAACTGACCTTCCTCTTTCGGGAGGAGTCTATGGGTAATGAGAATCTTTAATACTCCGTGGCATACAGAAGAGAGAGGAGGGAAAAGGAATGGAAGAACAATCTGCACGCCTGAGCGTGCTAGTCAAAAACTTGCTTATCACTTGTTCCATACAAATCATATAAAAATATAGAGAACTTATTCCCTCCAATTAGCAGAGAAATATCGTTCAGCTGTATTCTGGACAAAATGACGTATTTCTCTGAAGAATCCATCCTCCAATAGCAGAGAAAACATTGTTCAGCTGTGTTCTGGACACAATGACGTATTTCTCTGAAGAATCCAATAAGCTCTCTATGTATTTATATCTCTATGATACAAATACATAACATATGACAATAGGGGTGAGCTGTGTGAAGGCACTTAATCAGGTCGCCATGTGTGGGAGTGAAGTTTTCTTAAACATAGAAAATATGTTTTAATATAAATGTGTTTATATACGAAATGTACTTTTGAAAGCTTATTTTTCAATTAAATTTTCATTGATTCCTTTGAAGCCTATAAGCGATCCAAATCCCTTTAATGCCAATACTCGTATGTATATATATATATATATATATATATATATATATATATGGTTTGTTTTATTATTTAAATGTTTGAAATGTTAGCATAATTATGGATTTTCGGTTTCTTGGTGATAAAAGAAGACGACATACAAAGTTTGAACAAAATCGGTCAACATTACGGGGTTGCTCAACGAGGTCAAAATTTTAAAAATTTAGTAAAAATATAGTTTCCGCCCATTTCTTGAAAATGGTTGGTGTTACAGACTTCAATAGTAATTAATAATTTAAAGGAAATCTAATTTACTACCAGACGTATTTTTAATGTTTTTTTACTAAAACAAAGTTTTCTGTAAAAACAAAGAAAAAATGAAGTGTGTAATGTTAGCATATTTCACAGCTTTTTTGTATCAATTAACTTCACTCGCCTGTAGAAGATGACTTGTTCGCTTCAGAGTAAAATAGTATTTTTAAGTTAGTAAACCTTTGGATGATAAATCCAAAAATGACCTTGGTTGCATTCTATCAGTTCAGAATTCAGTACTATCTGAGTTTACATCATATGATTCAGAGCCTGTATTGACCTATAAGAAATCGATTATGAAAAAAATTATAATGTTTGCGTCAAGGTATCCTCTCAAATTTTACTTTGTCTCTGACGCATTTATAATCCATTATATGCGTCATTTTGCACGTGAGATATGTTTTTTTAATGTACATATAACTCTCCACTGATTCATTTTCATGATTTAGCATACCAAAATATAAAGCTGGTTTACCCAGCTTTCATTTGATATGTTTGGTGTTCTAAAAATAGCTATACTTTAAGAGAAATAAGCAATAAGAATTTAATAATAAAAGACTTTGTTATTATTTTCAAAGAGCTCTAGCATCAAAGCGCCCCTTACGGACCAAATAAGAACTAAAATTTTGGCCAATTCCTTTGGGGAAAAAGGAAGAATTTTATGTTATGCATGCACTACGTTACTCTAACGCTTTATTCTATAGTAAAATGGACTGCATATTAATTACCATAAATACAAATAAACAGATGTGTCAATTCCTATTAACTTGATTACTATAACCTCTGGAAACTTGATAGTTAAGTTTTATATATATATATAAAATATTCATTGCTGCTGAAATAAAAAGTAAATTAACTCCATGAAACCTGAGACCTTTTTTTTTTGGGGGGGGAGGTTATTTTATGGCATCTCCTTAATTTCTTTTATTCTTATTAAACTCTAACCCAGAATATTCATATGAAAAGATAACGAGGTACTTATTATATCCCCCCCCCCCCCCCCCACAAAAAAAGTATTTAAATTATACAAATAAGTGTGAGGTATTTTTTGGATACTCAAGATACTTATATGACGGAACTTGTTGTGAGGATTATATCTTACTAGGAATCAGTGTTGTATTTTTATTAAGGACACCCATGAGTAGATAAAAATGTGAACGACACTTGTGATGTTCTAAATACACTTAGCAGGAGACATACCATATTTACAGAAAACACAACAATGACATGACGCTTTTTAGGATTCAGAATACAAATGGAAATGTATATATTACTTAAATTCTTAGGGGCTTGTATTAAAATTTATGAGTATATTATTATTATTGAATCAAAGAACTTTTAAGGTCTCCTGAACTAAGTTAAATGAATATATCAGGTACTAATATATTGCAATAGTCGGGGATATATCTTATATATGGACTCCAACTTCATGACTACTAAAAGATCTTTTAAAATTTATATTTCAGTAAATTAAAAACAAAATATAAAGTTAAAATGTCTAGAGAATCGTGCTGACTTTGTAGTCCCTAATCTCGCGGTCTAAATCAGGGGTCACATGAGTTGAATTCCACAGCTGATACTTTTTAGGAGAAAAACCTTAAGAGTTTTTCAGACTTTAATCTAATGGACCCTCACCTGAAGCATTCAGATCCCACGAGATTAAGGTCAGAAAACTCTAGGGTGGGTGTCCTTTACACCTCAGAGGGGTCACAGTGGATTTTGACCCCATGGGTTCCTCGGCTTTTACCCATAAAAAGTGTCAGCTGAGGATTTCTACCTCATGGAGCCCCCGACTGAGCCCGATAGATTAGAGACTATAATGTAATAAATAAACTGCGAGGAAAATGCTTCGTCACAAAATGCCTTGGAGAAAAAAGGGGAACGGACAAAATGCTTTGCGTTGAAAGTATCCACGAGAAAAAGGAGAATGAGGAAATTGACAAACTATAAAAGAGCAAGCGGGGTAAATACCCAGGACAAAAAGGCGGCTAAAAAAAGATCCACGAAGATTTTGTGCAAGGTAAAATACTGGACACCGCTTACACTATCTTTTGTCCTTGAGTCTGGGGCGTATAGGAGATCACGTTATTTTTTTGGGAATATGTGCTGCCATCCTCGAATACGAACAGCTATCTCATTTATTGTCAAGATTCATGCTTTGTCAAGGAGGTCAGTAATCCTCATACTATCTGACATCCAACTATTATATATTATTAATATAGAGAGCCTTTACTTTCACAAGTTATCACATTTTGATCTCTGGATGTCGTTACGGTCATCCATTGGAGATTAATAGGCTCCCTTCACACGATACAAAGTTCAATGCCCAGATCCTGCATAAATGCTATTAGCAGTACATATAATATTATTGTTTTGCTGCTTGATCAATTATTAATTTACTATGATATAAGTACTTATAATTAAATGTGTCCATAAGAGTAATATTAGGCGCTAATGATTTGTTCAAATAAAAATAGTGATTTCTTTCTTTAATTTAAAATACTTTTTTAAAAACAATGACTAGCATTTTTTTAAACGATTTTTTTAATTTAAAAGCATCAATATAAGGCTCGAGTTCATTCCTATAAGAATACATTTCTTTTGTATTAATGTCTTTTCATTAAATGAAACAATACATTTCGCATTTTCAACTTTTTTCATCATTATATTTTATGAAGAGTGTTATGAAACATTAAAATATGAATGTGTTATGATAAAGTTTTTTTTCCCTAAATTTTCATTATGTATAATATATACATCATGATGTGACTTATCAGCATACTTATGTATCACACAATATTTACTAGAGTAAGTATTCTTACTTTGAACTACAATAATAACATATTTTTTTATAATTTATTGAAAATGCATTATGTTGATATCACTTGAAAGGTATTAAACATATATTTTAAAAATATTTTGTCCTATTTAATTTGTTTGACAGTATAATAATAATACAATGTTTAGTAACAGAAGTAAATAAATATTCCATAAAACATATCACTAAGAGTAGACATACTAGCGACATCTACAAATCAATTTTAAACCTAAATATGTCATAATATTAACACCCGAGGACACCTATTTCGAAACTCACACCAGGAATTATCGATGTGTCATAGGATATATATTTGTAGCATCAATTGTATAACCCCAAGACCACGAG
Source organism: Caligus rogercresseyi (assembly GCA_013387185.1). NCBI lineage: Eukaryota > Metazoa > Arthropoda > Copepoda > Siphonostomatoida > Caligidae > Caligus > Caligus rogercresseyi. The sequence continues at coordinate 26,672,635 of CP045890.1, forward strand.
ACGCAGACTTTAAAAGGCCAATTGTCATAGTTGTTGCACACTGGAGGTTCATTTGCAGTTGGGCGAACCACCGGTGCTCTATATAATAGATGGCTGACAATAGACCTCCATTAAAGAAGGGAAGAAAATACTTTTAGTGATGTGTATATGGAATGGATGTTATATATAGAGCTGTCAAAGTATATATGTATATGTACTAAAGCTTACCGTGAATGCATGATGGGTCATATACCCCCCAATTTGAATCTTCTAACGTAATCCGAGGGGTTCGCTTCTGATGAATTTTATTAATTTTTTATGCTTGATTGAAAGAGAATTGTTTTGTGTTCAATAAGTTGATAAGTTTAGTCTTAATTTTTTTTTCACAAACTGTGTATGAATGGGTTCAAATTTGACCCCATATTCTTATCACACAATACAGTATCTTCCAGAAAATATATTTACCATCAAAAATTTATTCTATATAATTTTGGAAACACTTTTGCTAATGTTTGGTAAAAAATATTAGTCCAGTCTTTTTTTTTGAAAATACTTGTTTTGTCATATTTACCTAAAACGATATCAAAACATCTTTGAAAGCGTAATAAAAACAGTTTCGTATAAAAATATAGACAAAAACCATTTTTAAAGTTATGGACTTAATACATTTAACTCTACAGGAATATTTTTTTTCTTTCAAAGTTTATTTCAATTGGAATTATCCAAAAACAATATGCAAAAATAATTATATTAATCATGTAGACAAAAAGTAAAATGTTTTCCTGTAAACTGTAATAACAATGTATCTCCCTAAGGTAAGTCATCATTTAATTTTTAACCCAAAATTTATTATTGAATAATCATCATTCTCTTGTAAAAATTATTAATGAGGCATTCTTACCTATACAAGGTCAATAGGAAAGCGAAAATATTTATTTCACTTCACCTTCAAGATAAAAATAATAAAGAAGTAACTCATCTCCATAGGTCATCGATCTTAAATTAATCTATTGAGAACTTGTCCAGGCATCAAAATCTTATGCAACATCAAGAATCTCAGATGATCCTACGTCGGCATTATCACTCATTTTGACGATAATACGAGATAAACTATTCCTAAAGAAAGGAATAGGCAAGGCAAAAAGGCAATAAAAGATTGGGAGATATTTTCATTGATTGAACTAAATGTGTGGATTGGGCTTTGCATTTTGAAATGTTTATATAAAAGTAATAATCAAGCAGTTTTTTAATCATGATTTCCTCAGTATGGCCCTCCAATATAAAATGTCCGTCACTAGATACAAAGAAATAGAATATCTCTACATGTAGTCCCGCATAATGTTGAAGAACCTGTGGTAACTTATAGCGTCAAGTGTTACAATAGAAGATGACATGTTCCTGTACTTTGCAATATCTTGGATCTGTCCTGATAACGCATTTATTTATACTTAAATGCCAATAAAGGATACCAAAATGGAAAGAATCCAAAAAGGAATTATTTCACGATGAACTTGGATTGGCTCTGAGTAAACTATATCGGATCCAAGACATACACAAGTTTCCTTCTCAAATGTATTGCCTTCTTCATCTGTACCAAAGAAACGAAGTAGATGCAAAGATAGAGATAGAAAGCATTCTTTCGTTTTACCAAAAATATAATTCATATGTATGAAATGAAGATTCGATTTTTTTGCCCAAATTATGAAAACAAAATAAAAACCTACATTTCGAATCCCGAGAGGGGATGGTCATTTTTGGTGTACCTCATTGATAAGATCCTAGGTTCGATAGACAAATTTAATGCTTATTTATATACTGTCGGATGCAATTCTATCGAACCAATTAGGCAAAAAACCCTATCAGAAATAGTTTAAGGAATTTATGAATATCTACTAAGTGTTAATTTGTAATATTTATTGGAAAATAAATCTTATATGTATACCCGTAAACAAATAGTAGTTCAATAAGAGTATGTTTATTATTTGGGGTCAGTATTGACCCTAGCCATGCATAAACAGAGTAAAAAATATCATCCATACATGGGTTAATGAATAGAAGCGGGGAGAAATTACCCTAAACACCCAATGACGTCAATTTTAAGAACTGCTTTGTTAAAACTAACATCAATTTATACTACCTTAGGGTTTAAAATGAAAGGCATTGTAAAGCTGTACGTTGTCCCTGGTGCAATTATATGCATATACCAACAAACCATGGAAGATCACAAATATCTGCATAATTGCTTCAGGTGTTTTTGCAAGATTATTTTTTGCAATATGGTTTGCCAAAATTGCATCCAACATGAAAAAGTAAGCATTACAGCATTAAAAACAATCCATCGAACCTAGGATCTTATCAATGAGGTAGACCAAAAAAACATCCCCTCTCAAGATCCGAACTCGCGCCCCCAACATTGAGAGTTAAGCACACCTTAAAGCAGATGGCTATCGCACTCCTTTCATTCTATATATATATATATATATATATATATATTATATATATATATATATATATATATATATATATACGTTTTCATCTATGCATGGGAACATTACTGGCCTTTAATTATCCTGTTGCCTTCATTTTTACTACACTCCTTTTGTCCTCAGGGTCATGTTGATCGGTTTTCATTCTGCCATTAAATATAAGGTAGATTAATTATATATTTTTTTAAATAAAAACATTCGTTTTATTCTTTCACGTTAAAATTATTACAATAAAAATATCATCGAAAATATGTATCAAATATTAGAATTATGTTTAGAATGTCATGTAAAAAACCTTAAAGACATGTCTTTAAAAGATCAAATATAAAACAATATAAGCCATTAATAATAAAACAGGTTTTTCTTCATATGCTTCTTATCCGTCAACGGTTAGTGACGTATTGCTTGTTGTGTTAAGACTTCAGGCGTCATGAGTGAGGAGTGTTAGTAGTTTTTCCTCTGAGGAGCTGTCGAATTCCCTCGTTGCGAACCCCACGAGTCCAACAACCAAGCGTCCTTCCCGTCTTCTCAGAGCATCCACCATCGACTGAAGCTTGACGAGGCCCCGTGAGACAATCCGCTCCCTTATCGATCCTCCACTCGGGCCATATAATTTCTCTTTAGAGGACAACGCTCGTCCAAGATATTTTTCAGCTTGGTTTGAAAATAAACGCACTAGCTCTTCAACGTTTTTGCAGTCTCGGAAGTAATGCTCCGTTTTGTTTGGGACTCCACACCGCACGCAAGTCTTCTCTGATCCTTTCCCCATCTTAAAAGGTGAAGCAAAGGACCCAGTGCATATCATGTACTTTAGCTCTTGTTGCTTTAGCAATAGCAATGGACATCTTATAGTCCTTACGAACGTATTTAATTCGCCCGTTTTAAGGCCAATCCGTTCGAATAGATGGATGAACTCCATTATTTTTTTTCCTGAAGTACATAATGCCTTTTTCATTAACTGGTTGGAGAATTTTTCCATAGGCAGGTTCAATCCCTTAATTTTTTCCCCACGTTGAGCAACTAAGCTTTGTTTCAACAAAAAAATACTTGAAGGTATTGGCTCACTTAGATTAATTACATCGGCTATTGTATTTATTTTATATCGTTCAAGGGTGACTTTTTTAATGTCGACTTTTACATTTTTATTTGCAATTATACTTTGATGATGGCCTTGAATCCATTGCATGTTGTTTTCTATTTCCATGCAAACTCCTGAGAGTCCGGTCCCTTCATTTTTTTCCATTGAAATCAGTCGGGCCCATAGAAAGTCCGTCTTTCGACGTTTCCACCATGAGTATGTTAGTATTCTCCATTGGATGTCGACTTTTAGAGCTCCCAAGCCTCCTTTGTTTTTGTTGTGTAAAGTCTTTCTTTTGATATTATTTTGGACAGGCTAATATCGAGGTTTGGGCCATTTTATCCAGCCCTTCTGCAATCTTTGAGTCATATAAAATCAATCTTAATAGATGATTGAGTGCTGGGAGACATTCTAAATTCCAATATTTTATTCTTTCAAATAGACATAAGCTTTGGCCACCAATTTTTCTAGTCTTACCCAAAATAGTTTGTTTATTCTTAATAGAATATCCTCCTCCTTTCCAGATCTCGCCACAATTCCACCAAGGACATCCGCCCTCTCGACTACCTCCAATCGATCCACCCGACTTCGGATATTACTTGGAATTTGTCGAAGTTTATCTCCAGCCCTGAATATTTTCCAAAGGCATCCACTATCCGCATGAGTCTCTGATATTGATCTACGATCTCCTCACCCAATATGAAGTAGGCATCATCAGCGAAGAATAAGCTGGTGAACTTCTCCCCTCCGACGACAGGACCTTTAATATCCTCTTGAATTCTCATCTGAAGAGGCCGCAGCGCTACGAGAAAGAAGAGAGGGGATATAGGATCTCCCTGTCTTACTCCCCTTCTACAATTTATGACATTTTCTCTCAGAGCTCCAATCTGAGAAATATTATCCTTGAGGAGCGATCTCACTAATTTAATAAAGCTGTCCGGCACTCCCAATAGCATCAACTGTTCTATTATTACTTTGTGACTCACCGAGTCAAACGCTTTTTTAATCATTATAACACCGTATTCCTCCTCCGTCAATTCTCTGTTATTTGAAAAACGTTGAATAGAAAATGTCACGTCACCATTATGTCTGCATTGACGAAAACTAAACTGAGAGTTTGGAATAAATGGTTCGATAAATTTCCCCAGTCTTTGAGCAATACATTTCGTTAAAATTTTATAGTCCATATTTAAAAGAGTGATAGGCCTAAGGTTTTCAACTTTTCTCGGATCCTTTCCTTTTTTGGGAATACTATTATGACTCCCTTTTTTAGGCGTGCTGGTATATGTCCTTTTTCCAAGTAGTAATTTAAAACTCTAGTGAGCGGTGGTATCAAGTCTCTAAAGCTTTTGTAAAACTCAACTCCAATCCCGTCCAGGCCTGCTGCCTTTCCTGGTTTCATTTTTTTAATTGCATCTAAAACTTCTTCTTCTCTAAGTGGATCCATGAGTCTTTTGCTTCTGGGCTAGCTTTCACTGGAAAACTAAACAGATCATCATTTCTAGAAGTTGGTTGTTCTTTATATAAGTTGGAAATAAAATTCCTTAATTATTCCTTTTTCATCAAAGAATCCCCTGCTTCATGGTGCGGCCTTATTGTTGAATTTCCCCGTTGTACTTAAGTTTTTTTTGTTTATTTCAACACTCCTCCCATTGATTGAAGCCATGTTTTTTCAGTCTGATCTTTCATGATGTTTTCTAATTCTAACCTAGCAGCATCCTCTTCATTTGTAGCTAATAAATCGGCAATTCTTTTTCGGTATGCCTTATCTTTTGCGCTTCCTCTTTTGAACCATATTTGCTATTGATTTGACCATTCTTTTGAATTCAGTATATGCTTTATCCGGGTTATATCCTTTATCAATATGGTTATGAAAAACATCTATGAGGTCTTCGACAGCTTCCCTGAAGTCTTTATCATTTAGAGTATTGCTATTTAGCTTCCATAATCTGTTTCTTGACTTCGATTTCTCAAGACCAAGTTCAGCCAGGAGAAAAAGGTGATCGGATATGTCCATACTAGAAATTGTGGCCAGTTTGTCTCTTCCTGCAAGATTATTAGATACAAAAATATGATCCAGCCTTGAGGATATTATTTTTCGTCCCTCTTGACCGTAAATGTATGCTTTGCTTCGCCGTTTGAAGAGCCAGATCAGACAAAGCATGGCGGTCGATCCATTTTCCGAAGGCCTTTGCATTTTTATGTTTTTGACCATAGCCTTTTGTGTCGATGTGATGATTTCTCACCACATTGAAATCCCCCCCAATGATATATTTTCAGCAAAGCTATCAATTGAGCACAAAAGATTTTCGATTGTCCGGTCAAAGAATTCCTTTGAGTAGGAAGGTGCATAAATGCTGCCGATGAATATGTCGTGGTTTTTCAAAGTTGTTTTACCAAAACTCCGTTCCCATTGTCCAATAAGTTAACTGTTTGACTATAAAAATGTTTTTTTATAAAAACAGCACAGCCCCTATGCATATGGCGACTTACTCCCTTTACAGCAGGACATAGATGAATTTATTATATTTATCGAATACTTTTTATTAAGAACCATCATGTAATCTCTCTAAAAAATATTATATATAAATATATAAGAAATTGTTTATTTGGAATTTATTTTGAATTATATTACCTTAGGGTTTTAAAAATGAAAAGCATTGTATTAGCCGTACGTTTTCCCTGGTGCAATTATATGCATATGCCAACAAACCATGAAAGATCACAAATATCTGCATAATTGCTTAGGTGTTTCAATGCTTTTCACAACAAAAAAAAACTTACATAAGTTGCAATTATGTGAGAAAAAAGGAGGAAAATAACAATTACACATTACGATGGGTAATTGCAAAGTCCATGTCCTCTTATCCATAAACTATGAAGGTAGTAGTAGCAATACAATTCCAAAGGAATGTGTCTTTTTTGTTATGATTGCAGAAAGAGGTACTCGTCAAAATAAAAAATGACGTGCAAAAAACTACAAGGAAAGGGGCAGTATTTAACTTTTTTGATTGCATAATAAAACCTCACAGGACTCATCAAGCGCCCTTTGAATTTGTAGCAATTCTAGCCCAATGTAGGCATGCGTTTGTGGAGGAAAAGTATGTCCGAATAACTTGAAAGAAGTTTGAAATCATGCATATGCATGTTTCATTGGTATCTTTGTGGATAAAAACTATTTTGCTCATAAAAGATGGCGTCGTCGTATTGGTGTGTATAATTAATTATAAGGGCTGGGGAATTAAAGTTTGTGTTTTCCACTGCTTGTCTTTTCGACCAGACGTCATTATCATTTATATGTATATCAATAAAATGTGATGAAAAGGAATCTCATTTTTTTGTTGTTGAAAAAATAAGAGTGAAAATTGTTTGTTTATGATTCCTTATCATAAATAAATTCCCTAATTACTTAAATATTTTTTCAATCGATGCAGGCTATTTTTTATCCATGAAAAAAAAAGAAGCAGTATGACATTACCCTAAGTTTCAATTAAGGGAAAGCGACAGCTCAGTGCATTTAGGGTTGTTCAACAATCAATGTTGAAGGCGCATGTTCGAATCCCGAGAGGGGACGATCAATTTGGTCAACATATTTATTTTATTTTTATAAGTTTAAAAAATGTATTTATTTGAATTTGTTGTTTGTGTAACTTTGTTTGTTCATATTTTCATTGCTTTGATATATTGTTAGAAATTCAGTTGGACTTATATTTAGAATATTAATTTTAATCAGGCTTGTGAGCGTTCAGCTTTTTTTGCGTTCAGCGTTCAAAAAAAAATTAGCGTTCCGTTCAATGTTTTTGCGTTCAGCGTTCTGTTAGCGTCAGCGTTCAAATATTTAAAAAGAATTTCCCAAAAAAGTACTGCGTAGTGATGATGTTTTTTTTATAGAAAATAATTTCCAAAAAAGTACTGCGTAGTGATGAAGTTTTTCCGAAAAAAAGTCCAAGAAATGTTTGGAAAAATTGAACGCTGAACCCAAAACTCTCTTTTTTTGCGCTCAACGTTCAGCGTTCAAAAAAAAGTTGCGTTCAATTTGCGTTCCGTTCACAAGCCTGATTTTAATATATAGTGTATAATTATATATATACTGTTATACACAACAACTCTAAATGAAACATCACTGATAACATCCTAGGTTCCATAAAGTAAGTCCAATACAATAATGTATATATAGGTACATCCAATCGAATGCATTTCTATCGCACCAAATAGGCCAAAAAATCAAATGACCTTGAACATCTTAGCATAACATTAACATAGTATCATTCTACCTTGGAGCAGAGGATATTAACTTACGTCTGCGGTGCTACACCTAAACCAACAAATAATATCTCCCACTGTCTGAAGTTTTCTGACAAACTTAAAGACATATGAATTAATTGTTGATTTAATATGAACTTACTTAAGTGTATATAAAAAAAATATATATATATACATATCAAGAAACGACCGGATACCCGGCCCGGGTCCCGGCTGTTTTTAAACGTCCGGGCCGGGACATCAGTATATTTTCGTTCCTCGTCATTCTGTAAGTGACTTTTCTTTGAAAATGTTTTCTAAAAAACGTCATTACTTTTTTTGGAAATCGGTTTCTAAAAAAACGTCGTCACTTTCAGAATGACGAAGGAACGAAAATATACTGAAGTCCCGTCCTGGTTTTGGCCCGGCTTGAAAAATTAAAGTCCCGGTCCGGGTTCCGGCGAAAAAAGTGTCCCGGTCGTTTCCTGATATATATATGCATATATATATAATATTTATATATAGTTTTAAGAAGTCAATAAAAAATTATTTAAATCATGTTTAAATCAGCCAAAACCCAAGAGTCTTTCTTACTTTAAAAAACAGTGTCAGCGATGGTAATTACCTTCACCATTTATAAATGTATTAAAACGCTCTCAAAATTAGGACGCCCTTCAAGAGCCGATATCCTGCCAACCTAAAAAAGCAAATTTAAATTTTATTTATGAAATACTAACAGTAAAAAAAACAACACAGCCCTGCAAAATAGCACAGAAGAGCACATACACACATAAAGTTTTATGAATAATAAAAAAAGCTGATTTATGGCATCGTAAAGAGAGAGAGAAAAGAAAAAAAACAAACTTGATTTCATTTGTCATTTTCCTGTCCCTTTTGCTCTTTAAATGAAAGCAACATATAGGGGATAGGTATAAATAGAAAATTTAATGCGACATTCAACATTATTCTTTAATTGACAATATCCCGGCTTGAAGTACATTTGCATACATTAGCTTTGAGACCCAATCAATTACTTTTAATATTCACTGCAGAACATGTTCCCTTAAAATAATAATAATGTGTGAACAAGTACATATGTACAAAGTTCAAAGGAGCTTGGGAAATCCTCAAGGAATTTGAACTGTCTTCTGGTCTCGCAATCAATATTAATAAAACTCAGTTCTTGACAAACTGTGTTAGGATATAGATGAGACGGATTATGGGGACTTCGTCTTTGTAAAAACGACAGTGTCCTTGGCATCACTGTAGAAAGTTCTACGGATGAAGCAGAAGAGAAAAATAAGAATAAAGTCATTGAGATATTGAAACGAACGATATCATTTATAGAAGAACTCTCCTCTCCCGCTAAGAAAGACTAATAGCATGGAACATTAATGTCTTCCCCAAAATTTCCACTTACTGAGATATCTACCTTTCTCGGAAACTCTGTGCATTAAAATTTATGAGCTAAGGGCTTCCCTTGTTTGGGGGCAACTCTAAGCCGTATATTTCTAAAATCAGAATGAACTCTTGCATCTCTCAATGGGGCTTGGGATCGCTTGAAATTGAGTCCATGTGGAAATCTCTGAAATTCTCCTGGTTGCGGAGATTATATGCTGCGAAGACTATTGGCAATTAGAATAAAAAATAAGTTTTTCAAAATACAGGACATCATTACCTAGAGAGAATTTACATGGGCCCACTTGAACTTCTAAGATCTTTAAAGTCTTACGGATCTCACTGGAAGATAATGGCCAAATCCTGGGGCTCAAGCTTGCACAGGGTCCTTCCTCTGCTTAAAGCAAACGAGCCTCTGAACTTCAATGGGGCTTTGAGAAGTTCCTCGGAGTTCTTCAAAGAGGGTAACCTCACGTCCGTTGGAGAATTCTTTCAAAAAAAATACAGATAACAAATTATATACTAAGTTTACGATTACAAAAACTTCGTTCGCTTACCTCTGCGGGAAATATACCTCTTGGGCACCTATCCCCTTCTACAGTGTGGCTAAGCAAATCGTGAAAAGGATTATAATGCATTGTAGCGACTGCAATTTGAATTTTCCTACCTTATAAACACTGGGCAAAAAGAACAGACAAAACAAACAGCTTTTGTTTGAATGCATTGTGTTTGGCAAACGACGGTGACAATGGAGGAGAAAAGGATTCGGGTCTCTGCCTTGCTCGACGCCCAATGGACTTCAGGAAGATTGCTGAGCTCATCCCCTGCTCCTTGGGGCACGTTTCCAAGGTCAAGAAGCTCAAAGATGAGGGGCAAGATTTGGAAGGAAACTGGTAGTGGTGGGCACAACAAGAAGAGGACGGCGGAGTTCCTGGCCGACCTCTCGGACACCATTGAGGCCCCCCCACCACCAGCATGAGGAAGCAGGCCAAGAATCTCGGGGTCAGCAAGGACACCATCAGGAATGCTGTTCAGGACTTGGGCCTGGTGTCTTATGTCGTAGACGTCGTCAGTTCTCTCGGATGCCAGCAGGAGACCAGGGTCATCAAGGGCAAGAAGCTTCTCACTTCTCATGGTCCACGTGGCCACCATCAAGCCCGATTGCAATCCACTTAACTATGGCATCTGGGGCGTCGTGGAGGGAAAGGCCCTTAGCATCCCATGCCAGTGTGGATGCCCTGAAGGCGCCGTTGAGAAGGAGTGGGCCGAGATGTCCGTGGACTTCATTGTCAAGACCTGCAAGGCCTTCAGGCCCCGGATCGAGGCATGCTGAAGGCCAATGGTGGTCATTTTGAACTATAGGTTATATAGTTAGATTAATAAATGTTCTAAATCTCTGTGCCCTACCCTTGTACTTATTAAGAATATTGATGAAGTTTGCCTTTGTCTTTTTTGTTCACGATTTGATAGCCACACTGTACATAGCCCTTACGGGCATTGGACAATCGTTCTATTCGAAGATCTATTGCTTGCTCTGGACGACCTTCCCTGGCATCGAGAGACGATTGAGGCTACTACATAATGAGGCGGATTTCCCCCGCTGTGTCCGGGAATTATTATGAAAAACCCCTTTACGGACTCACATCAAAAATGGTTCCGATACCGCTTAGCCACGTCTTCTATATTTATAAGCAAGTCCCATGTGGATCCAAAGAACACGGGATGCCATTGGTGTGGGGAGGTCGAGGAAACGTCTTTCCACTTCTTCATATCACTGCCTTAAAGTGGTACCAGTCATGAAAGATGTGGAAGAGATAAGTTAGAAGAACTCGGAGTATCATTAACCTCTACTGACTGGCTTGTATCAAACATCTCCAAATTACGAGGAGGCTTACACAAGATCGAGCACATGGTATCCACTGTACAAAAGGACCTCTATGGTTCAAGAACGTGCGGAGGCAGACTTCTATGGGTCTCCAAGACCTCGTCCGAAGAAATCGAGACATTCTGCGCTCTATCACAGGGAAAATTTCAAAACAAGCGGGCCCTCTCTCCTTCATAGGGACCAAGACAACAATAAAAAGAAAAACCTCCACCTCAAGACTGAGGATCTTAATAATATTTTATCACACCCTTTTTACAGTTTCTCTATCTTATTATCGTGTCTATCGTGCCCTGTATTTCTTATGATTAATTTTAATGCCATTTGTATTAACATCAGGAAGACAACGCAGGTTTTAAGTTTGTATAATTCCAGTTGATTCGAACTATTAATATTTTCAAAATGTATTTATATGCA
>CP045890.1:26684216-26704473 GCA_013387185.1 Caligus rogercresseyi
ATATATTGATAATAATATCATGATAACCTAGAGACGCATATATTTTCCTATGGCGTACATGTCCTTTAGTTACAGTTGAATATATTTAATGTTCAGGAGATTAACATGAACTAATCATCATGTCTCTTGTACCTCCCCCTTCATCCATTTATTACTTTCTTAATTCCTTAAGTAAACCCAATAAATACGGTAACAACGACAAACATTGAGAATCAATAGTAAAAGCAAACATTCCTATAATAATTAGTCATTTGACCATGTTACTTTGTTCCTCTGTGTTTCTTGTGTTTCCTTTTATTACAGTTCTCTACAAATGCCAATTATTGTGTTAATACATAAATATATAATATACAATAATCTAAAATTATACATGGCAGAAGACACAACACTAACATATCATAACAAGGCAATCAAAACATTATTTTAATAATCAAAATAATAGCATAGTTTACAAAATCAAACATTTAAAATAGAGATATGTATAAATTAAGTTTACACAATTATTTTAAAAATGTGAAATGCTTCAATTTTTGCGTGTCATCCTTGTGCAGGGGCCATGCTAATATACTCTTATCGTTCCAGTTTTAGTATATGTACTGCCAAAGCTGCTGTGTTTCTCTTTTGTGAGTAAAAGCCAACTCATACGGCCGGAATCGATTCCTAGAGATGAGAAAAGGGGTATTGCTATTTTGAAGCCTGATTGGTTGAATAAAGAAGAGGGAATAAAAAAAACAGTTGGTATTATGTCATAGAGCATTACTTCACAATCCGCTGCTGTTGAGGATAAAAGTAGATAAGAAGTCGGTAATTGTCTATTCGACATAATGCCATTGCCAAATCCTTTGAATGACTTCTCCAATATTACTCATTAATTGAATAAAAAATAAGTAATAATTAAATTGATTATTTAATATTTTGACTTTATATTATTCACTTTTTTATCCATAACTTCACTTGCAGTAACGAAATTAAAATATAAAGGATTAATCAACAATGATGACTAAGGCAAATATCCACATAAACTAATAAAAATTGAAATATTTTCTATGGTACCAAAACACTTTCAACAAGTGTTTTATTTCCTCTCATTCTTTATCCAGTAGTCCTTTTAAACAATTTTAAGTCTTAGTTTAAAGAATAATATATAGTAAAACTTTTATATCTGGGGGAATGTCTTTTTTTTCTTCTTTTTTTTCTCGTTATTGCTTTCTATAGGCTTTTAAATCGTTAATTTCTAACTTTTTCTCTTTATTTCTACTCCTTATGTATAATTATTCAAAGCGTAATTACACACATTCAGAGTACTTCAATCTCACATACGCCGCCTTAAGGAGATGATGAAGTGGGCAAAGTGTTAGTTAAAAGTAAAGAAAAAAACTTCGTTAAAGTGTTCCTTTCAAAGAAAGCAGTCTTTTAAGGATTATAAAGCACTTTTAATCACAGGAACTTAATTTAAGATGATTGTTTTTGCTATTCTAATCACTTATAAAATGTTATTTTTACTAAGATATTGTTTTAAAAAAAATACTTCCAAAAAGACTTGCAAGACGCTCAAAAGGTCCTTTGGTCAGCATTTTGTTTTCTAATTTATTTATGCTTTTTCAGACATATTTATGAGGAGACTTCATTGCTGCGCTTTGGCTAGCTATCTTAATCCATCACGAGGAGTTCCATGAACAGTTTGTCCTACCTGGAGACTCTAAATAATTTTATAAATACCTAAAATTTGAGACAGTCTACTTTTAATATATTTTTTCCTCAGAGCTTTACATGTAAACTAAACGATTTATAATGATTTTTTATCATTCCTCTTTTTAATTACATGAATTTATTTTTTGTATAATTATTTGGTAAAAAATGGTAGAAAATTATATATGTAGGTATATTATCTCATAATAAGATAATGATAATATATGATAATATTATATTAAGAAAACTATATAACTCTTATGCAATGACTTCATTGTCAAAAAAGTTTAAACATTATTTGAATCCTACCAGCTCCTTTTCTTGAGATAAAAATGAAACTTTGTCCTTTGCTTTCTATATTTTTATCAGATATTTTTGAAACAGTGAGTTACAGCAAGATTTATGTCTTTAAGCATGTCTATGTAATTTTTTCAGTGACATTTTTTCTGGACATTGCTGTATACACAATTTAGTATTGGTAGTCGTTTGTTGTTTTTAAGCATTTGATTTATTTTGTTTTGATATAAAAAATATAAGAACTTCATAAAGATTTATGAAGTCCAAGTTGTATACATCATTGTTTTAAGGGTTAATGGACTTTTAGAGAGCAGAGTCAGCCACCCATAAAGGCAAATGGAGTTAACCAGGCGAACATCCCTCTCTCCCCCCCTCTAATATCAATATGTGTATACTGACCCAATATTATTATAGTGCTATTAGTTTTTTTTATGTGACTGAGGGTTCCCTTATGATTATTTTTAGCCTCCTATAAGTATATATCTGAGTATTAGTTAGTGTTGGTAGTCAAAGCCTTAGACTCATTATATGGCATTTCGAAAGTATGCCTAAGAGGATTTAAAATAAAGTTAACCAATTTAACAAAAAAATATTTAAAAAAAAAAGACTTTATTGAGGTTAGAGATATTACATATAACAATATATAAATAAACATTTTAGTTTAAAATTAGATCTCTAATCTAAAGTCACACCAACTATTATAAACACAGAACATATCTTTAAAAAAAAACACTAACTTCCACAAATATTGTCAAAACAAGTAGGTATAGAAAAAAAATCAGTTAACAATACATGATTTTTTATATATACAAAGATAGTTCAAATTAGTGTCTTGTTAAATTTTTTGTAAGCCCGTAAAATTCGCTGAAGAAATTGTAGATGCCCATTGGAACTGGAGGGGTAAAAACGCAACAGATCTCCTGCATACTTCCAAGGAATGTTGTCGGTACCAGGAATCCTAATTGCAAAAGCGTTGTATCGTGCTGCCGTAGAAATTGTGATTACCTTGATGTCTTCGTTTTTGATCAATTCATTATCAGTCATCTTTTTAGCCAGATAACTCCGAATGCTGGACAAAGTTATGTCCAGAGTTCGGGTTTTGATGGTGCCCTTTGTAAATTAATGGACAGTCCGAACAAAAGTATTGCCGTGATTACTTTACCATTAACTCCTTTCACGTTTAATCTTACAAACTCCCTTACGAAGTGGAGCATCGGACAATTGGCAAAAGCATGCACAACTGTATAACACCTTGTCCACAGTCTTTACAAGGTGTGTTAAAAAACAAGCATCTCGCCGAAATCTGGAGTTGAGCGGTGAATCTTTTTCTCGTCCTTAATCTTGGAGATGGAAGAAAACTCTCTCTTTCTCCAAGAGACAGGAAGTTTCAGCTCTTTTAAATAAGTATCACAAATTTCATTTGCTTCCTTTAATGTATTTGTAGCAAAGGACATCTTCGAATGCCATGGTATGGGAGGAAGATGATTCGAAGCAGCTCTTTTTAATGGATATAAAAATCTACCACAGTTAAACACGGGCTCACGTTTGAGGTCGTGAATAGAAATAATTTCATTAGACAATGCTTATCATTCCAGTTCCCTGGTCCAGCGAGATTGGTAAAATAAGGGCTTTTTAAAATTTTGTCGAACTATGTCTACCGTTGAAGAGGATAAAAAGAGAGGGTGCCAGTCCAGAGGATCCTTTGTATTGTCGACAAAAATGCAGATTCTTCCCTCAATTTTCCGTTTGTAAATAACTTTCTATAAATAAATATATATATATATATATATATAAGTTAGATATAAAATTACGTATAGGCTTATATCAAAATATACCTTTACCTTATAACATCAACAAATAATATTTGTCACATTCTAAACGTCACTTTAAATAGATTCATGTAATGACAAGGTACTGATTTTTAAGAGGTTTGTTTTAAAATTGTACAAAACATAAAATACAAAACAAAAAGAATGAAAAATTAGTAGAATTTTGTAAAAGTACATAAATATAACGATAATTTTTTAAATTATTCTTCTTCCTAATAACACTCAAAACTCAATAAAACAACAATAAAAAATTAATAAGAACAAAAAACCAATGACAGTGGATTAAGAGAAGGATGGTGTTGGTGAATTTTTCTTGAATAGGGAAGGGTAACGGCTTGAAAAAGGTGGGATACCCAGTTGAAAGCATTGGTTATTATATCAAAATATTTTATGCCTCAATAAAAACATGATTCCATGATTCCTGCTCGTCTCAAAGCATCCTCGATTCAAGCGTCACATATTCAACTGCTGCAAGTTGTCCTTATTATTTAAAAAAATGTTTTGTTGGTTCATTGCTGTGTTCTTTATTTGTTTTGTTAATATATCACTCTTCATTTTTTCGAGAATAACCATTCGTTTTTAGACAACATAAATAAAATACATAATCAACTGTTAAGTTTTATAATTAGATTTGTAAACAAAGTAACATAACATTTTACAAGTTGTTGCACAATTTTCTTATCAATCATGATAATATTAAAGAAAAGTTCAGATGAAAAAACTAAAAACGAGGAAAAAAGGATCTACTATCGGACACATTAGGTATATTAATACGTCAGCCATAGCATTTGATAGTATAGTTACCGCCAAGATCGATGATTTGGAAACTATGATCCTTTTAAACTTTTTATGACTCTTATCATAAAGTCAAAAAAACTATTTATGCGCTTGAATCTAAAAGGATATAATCGAAACTACTTGACCTGTATTTAATTCATATTCAAATTTCGGAAAACACTGTATTCTTTCCTTTTTTTATTAAACCACCCTTTATATGTAAATTAGTGTTTAATGTCAGAAACAAAGCACAAATATCAAACGCTTAACTCTGTCAAAAGTTGCGCCTTGAAAAAGGATCATTGGAATTCTGGAGAAGCCTTAGCTGAGTAAAATATGAAATGAAAAAAAATAGTGCATTTTTTATTAGCAAATGACCATAAGTTCATTTTTATGAATATAATTCAATGACTCAAAGAGTATCAAACATTTGTGCAAGACGTTATTATGTTCCAACCCATCACTCATAACCAAAGCACACACAAAAGATGTGATTTGTAAAGGCTTCAAAAGGGTCTTAGTAACAGAACCACGGTTATATAAATTGCAAATGAATATTTATCTATATTTTAATATTTGGTTCCGAAAGCAGCCAATTATGTCAAAGTAGTTCAGCAATAACTTAGTCACAATATATGTACACCCATAAATAAACAATACATATCATAAGATCACCATGTATGGTATATATATATATATATATACAGGGGTGTGCAGGCGAATCTAGACTAACTTTGAGTACTTGTATCTCAGAAACCAGTTAGGGTAAAAGCTTAAAAATGTATGAACTGGTTAGTATATCCTATGAGCTTTGTTTAATAACAAAAAGATTGAAAATGTCCTCGGAACTTGAGCGCAGGACGGCCATTATTGTGGCGCTTCCATTGCGGCCGTACGCCCAAGGAGATCAGCGACTTCTTCAAATTCCCCAAAGCTACTGTTTACAGCATGCCAAGTCCTTCAAGGAGTCGGAGGACATCGAGGAAGGATTCCTCCCGCCCACACGTACATTTTGTGCAAAACTGGTGCTTAGAGAATCTCTACATGTTCTGGTCAAAGGAGTTCTGGCCCCCCAGCAGCCTGACCTGAACCCCTGCGACTACTACTTGTGGGGCGTCCTTGAGAGGGACACTAAAAAGTGTGCTCACAACACTGTGGACTCCTTGAAAGCTGCCATCATCCAGGCAGTGGCCAACTTGTCCAGGGAACAGGTGGTTCATGCCGTTGGGAGGTTCAGGCACCGTGTGGAGGCTGTTATTGTGAACAGAGGAATTGGATTGAATGAACATTAAGATAAAAGTAATTTAAATTTGTGTGATATGAAAAAAGTCAATTAAAAGGTCTTGTTCTTGGAAATAAGTATCTTCTTTCAGGGCAAAAAAAAGTCTAGATTCGCCTACACCCCCTATAATATATATATATATATATATATATATATATATATATATATATATATATATATATATATATATATATATATATATATATATATATATATATATACAATAAAGTTGTACACAGAATATAAATATAAGTCTGGACAAGATCTTGCGCATATTCCAGTCATTACATTCATTATTATTAGATTTCAACCTCTTCATATCCATATTTCATTTTTCATCATTTAGGTGGATTTTTTGTATATTATATTTTCATCTTATTTGTTTCAACCATAATAACAAGATGCCATTATGACAGAAGAGGGGGAAGAAAACATACACACACATAAAGGAGAATATACAGAATATCCCTCAGAAATCCTTTATAATAGTCATAAAAAAGTTATTATATACAAAGCAATCTTTGTAGTATGTAGTAGTATTTTTTCATAAATAAGAAAAGTATTGGATATTATAATAACAGTGAGGGAGAATCTCTCTCTCTCTCTCTTTCTTTTCCGCAGTTGGAATCATCATCCCTTACTTGTATTGAGATTATGAGCTACAAACAATATGAATCCCTAAACTTAGTAATGGAAACTATATATCAAACATTGACCATACATATAAATGGGTACAAACAAAAACTAACTTTGAACATGAATGACTTTGATTGGTATTATAGGAGCTTTCCATAAATAATATGTTTTTATTGATGCAATGATATTTTTGGTTCGTGAAAATAGAACTTTATTAATGGCTTTTATTATCACAGAGCCTATCTTTTTACATATTAACAGAATATTCATATTGTGGAGTGTGCTAGGCTTTAAGAGTCTAAAGACGTCCTCTTAAGGGATTTTTTTTCATAAAATAATTAAATTGAACAACATCAATTTTAGTAGAATTTTTTTCTATTTTTTTATTCCCAGGAAGCATTTTAGGTCACTAAACATAATCAAAAAATGGAGTTAACTTTTCATATCTGTTGAGTAAGGCTGGACAAAAAATATGAAAATAAAAATCTGGATCCAATACTTGATTCATGATTTACATATTTAACAATTTCTTTATTTTTTCTTTTGCATATTTTGTTATTTTAACATTTCCCTCTCATATTCTGACCATTCTTTGCTTCGTTATATATAGAAGAAGAAGATTGCACACATTTTTTACATAACGCACGCAGGCGCTTCTATATTGCGCAAGTACTTTTAAATATCGAGTATATTTTTGCTGAATGACAAGTAAATTATTTTCTATGTCTACAGCCTTTCTTTCCTAAAAAGAACATTCCATTTCTATTAACATATTTTGTACTTTTTTTCGCATATTTCGCACTTTTTTTAAATTACTGTTGATAGTTTTTTGTTCCAAATAAATGGGCCTTAAAATCTCTTTTCACTGAAATTTCCTTATTATGGATACTGTATCCAGTTATTATATATGTGGGTTGATGGTCTGGGTACTTAAAACTTACTATCGTGACAAGAAGGATAAGATTATCATCACCTCTCAGTCGTTATATCCCTCTTACCACTGACAAGTACAATAAATCGACTACTCTCATGATGAGAATATAAGGATAATAATAGTATTCTCATCAAGACATGGAGTGCACATTCACTTTTTCGTATTGTTTTTATCTTATATCCCAAGACAGCATTTATTAGGGTCAATACCCAGCCCAGAAAGAGAGAGAGAGTAAAAGACTTCCGCGTTACAGCAAAAAGAGAAAAAAACACTGGAATAATAATATTGTGATTATATAAAACGTTTTTATGAGTAGTAGAAATCAACTTCAGATTTAATTTCCTACCTTTTTCTCTATGTAGGCTGTACTCTGTGTTTGTCACATTATGTAGACTTATTCTCCAAGGATAAGGAAGACGCTTAAACAACCTCAATAACCCTTTCCTTTGCTATACGTGACCCGCCAGCCTAAATGGATGTATCGAATGTTTAATTAACCCAAAAACAAAACATTTTTAGCGGGATTTTTTTCTTTCTTTTCAAGGTATTTGAAAAACAAGGAACGTATATATATATATATTAATATGTATATAGTGAAATTCTAAATGAAAAAACATCTGGTATAGATAGATCAATAATTCTTAATATAAAGATAAAGACTTTGCAGTTTACGAAAAAATAATTGATTCTTTTAGTAGTTTTCTTGACTTCTTAGTGTCATCGAAAACCTTTATAATCTGTATAAATCTCGAAGAGCCTGAATGTTTTCGTTTGAAACGGCTGTAATATTATAAAAGTTTACTCTTAATCAAATAAACATGTATTTATATATTCAAAATGTTTTCTAAATATATATAAAAAAGAGATCCATATGAAATAAAATCATAATATTTCTAAGCCGATCACTTTCGTTTTCTCTTTGTTTATATTGTTAAATACATTATATGAATCCTTACATAGAGATCCAAATCAGTTATGATACATTTAACTTACATAAGATACGCTTGGAAAAAAGGCAAACTCTATTCGACATACTTGTACATTTTAAAAGTCAAAAATAGAGTATAACAGGGATTTATTTAAAAGGTATACTAAAAATTTATTGTAAGTGTCTCTAATTTGTGTTAACCACGAATATTTAAGAATGTTGTTACATATATTAAAAGTTTATTTGATAATTCATATAAACTTGAAATCATGACAATAATTGTTAATTCCATTAATCAATTTTATGCACATAATATAGTGGGCATAATGTTCGATTTTTTTGTATTTAAGTTGCATTGACATGAGTTCTTGCTTTGCCACAAACAAAGTTAAGAATACGTCGGTCACAGCTTCGAAGCAGTCGCCAATATATTGCGTATTGATTTGAATATTTACACTATTTAAGTACTTACAGTTCCACAAGATATGATTAATTGTTTTTTCCTTTTACAAAGATACAGATGCTTTTCTGAACATTGAAGAACTGTTGGTACCTTGACTCTGATTCAAGTCACTGGAAATAACTTAACCTCACTTTCTATATGACAGTCCACATCCCCCTCCTCACCAACCCTCTGTTTTTCCCTTTCAACACATTTCAGAATATTCATAAAGAATCACGTGTTTCCTTCAACCGATCGCAGCTTTAACAGAGAAAATGCTGTTGATTTTTCTATTATGAGGAGTGTGTGATTAAATTCATTATGACATATATATATATAAATATATTATGTATATGTTTTAGTAAAAGGACACTTGCGTTTGACAGGTTTTGTTTTTAAATTATTCTTTGACATGAAAGGGGGAAATAACATCCATTGAAAGGCTGTAAAGAAATACTAACTATTAACGGAAAAAGGATTAAAGTTGCTTTCAGTCATGAGAATTTGGAAAAGAAAGAGAGAAGTGAAATTTATATTCTTGGAAGGATGAATTCGACTACCACATTGGTAGTGTATTTGATTAATGATCGAGCAATTACTCGATAGCATTGATTTAAAAGTTGCGTTTTAAAGACATTTGGACAATTTAAATAAATATTTTGTATATACGCTTGATTGATTCTCACTTTTGACTTGTTGAAGTTGGATTGATACCAACAGGATATCACAACATCATGACCATAGTTTGTTTGTTGCATTTATCGAGTCTTGAAGGATTATAAAGAGATATACTGTCGAATAACTTTTTCTCCTGATTATTTTTTGAAAGATGTTTATTTATTAGCTACAAATCCATACAGTGTAAAAAAATACAATACACTAGTAAGTAGGATTTAAAAAAATACACAATCTGAAGACAGTTACGTTACAAAACAAAACATAAATGAATATTATAACTTTTGATATTTTCTGTAATGTTAAGGCTAGCATAGTTAAAGAGGTACTTTTATTCAATTCCAATTTTTGGTATCGTTAACTTCAAGCAGAGGATTTTAAGCGTAAAATGATAGAGTTAAAGTTAAATTTAAATATATCGTTAAATAGCAACAAAAAACTTAGCTGAGAGTTAATGTAGAATTGAGTTAATAATTCAAGTTTGTTGAATGTATTATGGAATATTATTTTATTATTATCACATTACAAATATGTAGTAACTATATCATCTTTTCTTTTCACACTTTCTTTGAACATCTAACTCAAAAAGCATGAACATATTTAAGTAAAATATGGCTTCCATGCCTTTCTCTCAAATACCAGAAGCCTTTAAGAAAAGCTTTAAGGGAAATAATAAAGATTACCTTCATCAAGTCTTTAATCGCTTGACCTCCTCTCAAATGCTTGTATTTATATTTTAGTTAATGTTTAGGATCGTTAGATATTATTCAAAAATGCGACTAGTTAATTTGATTGTATAGCCTATTTTATTCCATATAAATATCACTTTGAAACCCCGCTTTTTACTGTCTTATTGTAATACTTTTTTGCTATGATTTTTAAATAATTTATATCAGAAATTGTGTAATGAAAGACCTGGTACACAAGAATGCAGAAATTTAACATAGGACCAACTCTACAACTCACTTCGCACTATCGAGTGCGAAGGCCCTGATTGGATCAAAACTGTCGAGGAAGGAACCACTAACAAGGCAAGACTTGCTTCCATTCTCCATATCTGCCGCAGCTCGATACACCGCACTGGAATGAAAGATACTCGGAGTTAAGCCGGATTCAAGGAAATATACCATCGACTTGGTATCGTACATGATACCACCTTCTTCGAGCCGTCACCGCAGCCTTCTAAAAAAGGTCCTTCAATATCTCTGTTTTTATAACCCCTTTTGATGTGGGTTTTTGTCTAGCTTTGTTTTGATATTGCATATTAGTTCTATTTAGTAAATTTTGATCTTTGAAGATGGACTACTTTTAAAATATAGTGTTTATTTTTGCTTTTTTACGCAATTGTACATAATTTTTCTTAATTTTATTTTATGTTGTACAATTATAATTAAAACATTTTTAAAAGGAAGCTTTTTAAGGTTCAGAGACAAAAAATGACCTTAATATATATGTTTATGAACATCGCATATTATTAGTATCAATAAATATTCATTTCACCAAATTCGGTACGTTTTACAATTCTTTTAAAATGTTTTGTATAGTCATTTGCTTTGTTTTTATAACTTACGAACATATTGTTTTGTTATAAATGAAGTCATACATACACTTTGCAAAAAACTTTGTACTGTTGAGTGAAAAAATGTGTTAAATAAATATGTTTTTACGCATGAATAATGCTAAATTAAATATTTTTAATTCATAGTATTTTCGTATTTTTTTACAATAAAGATCTATTATATCAAAAAAGACGCTGAATAAATGTCTTTCGACAAAATACAATATGATAAAACTTGTTGCGATAATTTCTGACAGACAAAGACATGTTTTCAAGTATAGAAATATAGAGGAAAATACTTTTAGCAAGCCATAAAAACACAACCTGAATTATTTTCAGGTTGTGAAAAGCTTTTGGTATACTTCTATCCTTCTAATATTATGCATGCTTTGACGTGAATGTGAACATAAATAAACCTAGAATACAAACTAATACTTTGTATGTGAGAGGACAATAACTATGTACACCAGAAAAACTTAATCATACCTCTCTGTCTATTTTATTCCTGAGCCTTCCCCAAAACAAATACATATTGTCAGATATGCATGATTATTACTCAACAAATAATCACTCTACATACTAAGATCCCGTGGCATGATCCGGTGTAATGAATGGCATTTTTTTAAATGTCATGACTTATTCAACTGAAAGAAAACTCTAAATGGGTTTAAAAAAAAGGATTTACCTGTTCTTATAAACATTTTCCTTATGAACATGCCTTATGAATTTTTGACTAAAGATATTGGAAGACTATATTTTTTTTTCCTTTCATCAAATCTTTATTAACATGAAGTAATTGTGTATAAAATACATAAATAATATTGTAGTCGAAAATTAAAACTCCATAAAAGATTCAAACAATTTTACATTTCTAACAACAATAAAAACTGTATGCAGAACAATAAAATAATAATAATAAGCATTAGTAAACTTTTTCTTTATTTTTAATAGATGCTTTGATTTTGATGGGAAGTATTTCATTCAATAGCGGCAACGGTCCAGGAGTTGTCCAGAAGCGACGGTATCCTTAGGGAAAGGGCTCCATATCTTGCCGCCGCTGAGAGCACTATGGCTATAAGTTCCTAAGATCTGATACATTCGTTTGCAGTTAACCTTTTGCAAAGAGTGCTTTTAGCATTTATGATTGTATTTATAATGTTTTTAGTTAATTGATTCATATATCTTCTGGTAAATAGTGTTACCAGGTGCGATATGACATTTCCAAAGTTAGGCTTGGCATTTTTGTAGCATAATCAGAATGCTTTTGAAAAATTAATGTAGCAAAAAAATGGAATAAACGGGAATGTTCAAGGCAAGAGTGTATTTATAAAATAAAATCTTTATATGTCGATGAAGCAGCTTTCTATAGCAGTTTAAATAAATACAATCGTAGCCGAGCTCGCTCAAAGACAAATCCCGTGAAGGTCGTAAAAAAACACACATTTTTAAGGAAAATATACACGATACTAGAGGTATGATTTTATGTGCTATCTAAGTTATAAATATTATATTATAAGAACTCTAAGGTTATAAGTAATTAAAATTATAAGAACTCTAAGTTTTTTATAACCTGAAGACGATAAAAATTGGAGAACGAAAAAAGTCATTCTTAGAGTTACAGTGCTTTACTATTATACTACATTTAAAAAGATGAAAGACCCACTGAGCAATGAATCACTGCCATCGTGGATACCTAGCAATGATTGACACACCCAATGGTTCCTAATAGAAAGGGGACCAATTTCAAAAATTGGATGCATATTTTTTATGAGCCCAACGAGACATTTTCAAGTGCCATGATTTCTTGAGAGTTGCTGAGAAGTCAAAGGATATACAGATCTACCATCTTTGCTGAGATAAGTTTTGTGAGGATTTTTATATGCAATCGTATAAAACCTTGCAACAAAAATAAACATAACATTAGTTTACAACAATATCAATGTTATGTATCTTAAGTGTGTATGTTTGCATAAGTATGAAATATTGTTATTTGATGCAGTTTATGCCACAGAAAAATGCATTTTATAATAGAAGTTGTTGTGGCAGAGAGATGTAAAGAGAAGGAGGAGAAAAGCTTTCCATATCTTTCAGCACATATATATATAACGCGAGGTATGTGAAAAGAAGCAATTAACTTATATTTGTAAAACTTTTTAAGTAATTAAATTATAGATATTGAACATAAAGGCAGGTGATGACACCACCAAATTTAAATTACCTGCACATTTAAACATACTTCATGATATTGATATTATTTTTTCCTCCCTTTAATTGACCCTTTGGACTCAATTGCTTTAATATGTTCAGGTGTCCGGCAATACAAATCCTGAGAGTTCAAAAAAAATACGTTCCTTTTTAACTAGAAAAAATGAACCACTTATTGGAGTATTTATTGTAAGAATGTGTCCAATACTGTAGGAACCACGAGGAGTCTGAAGGCAAATAAAAAAATAAAGTCTGTACGCCACACAGTTCAATCAGAAAGCTTGTATTCTTACATATTATTCGAAGAGATAATCATATAAACACAGGTACTCAGTAAATACTCTTGGGACTGCAATAGCCATGTGCGTTAAGGCGTGTTCAACTCTCATTGTTGGGGGCGCAGGTTTCGAATCTCGAAAGGGGATGATCATATTTGGTCTACTTCATTGATACGAACCTAGGTTCGATAGACTTATTTTAATGCTAGTATACTTATTTATATCCAGTCGGAAACTGCAATTCTATCGATCCATAAATGCACAAAATAATCTTGTAGATAAGTAGGCAAGACACCTCCATCGCTGAAAATGTATTTAGTTCCAGAATAGATTCTTTGATAATAGAATTAAGGAATATCGACTCTTCACATATTTCGTAGTTAGAAATTTAAGCGAAGTAATTATAGCACTTGTTTTAAATTAAGCTTTACATGTTCCTTGATCATGATATGCTTTCCTTAATATTTTACAACTTTCTTTATTAAGTAATGAGATGAAACTAAAGCAAAACGATGATAGTTCAAACCTTCTTTTATATGATACACTCTAATGTATGTACACAAATGACTAGGGCGCCTAAAGCAAGTAACCTAGCTGCAACAATATTAATGCATCCTTTACATCTCCTTTCTTTATCCAAGTATTTGATATCTTTGAGTTTCATTTTAAAACTTCAAGTAAGTACTCATCAGCAGCAGCAGCTCTACATTCTTTATTTCCAACATGTCTTGAGATGCATTCTTCTTACTCCTTTTCTTTATGCAATGTGATTATTATCAATATCATTATTATTAATATATTCTTCATTATCAATGCATTTTCTCAAACTAAAACTACTAGATAACCCCTAAGGGAGAACTCCTGCGTAATGAAAATGGTCTAATACAGGCGGATTATAAAAGTATGTGCTTCTAATTAGAGAACATTCAGATGCTTAGTTTTTAAAAGAAGGGGGATGTAATTACCTTCCAAAAAGGAGGGACCTCTTCTAAGCCTCATTTAATTGCATTCATTAAGTATTTTTCATTTCTTTTTATGCTGCTTTATGCATCATCTATGCATAGAGAAGGGCTTAGCTGGCAATATGCATACATATATGCAATACCTCCTTTACCCACTGTGTTGCTGCTGCTCTTAAACTCCTCAAGGCTGGGGCCTGTAACTGAGAAAGGCATATCATGTGCTCCAAGGGCTGAAAAGACTCTTGCAGGAATGTCTAGGTCCTTCTAGTTTTGCAAAGTTACATTTTGAAACTTTCAAATTATTTATTAAATATATTGAATTACAAATGATAAATTTTGGTTTAACAATCATTGATTTTAATTTTATTATACGTTATATGGATATATAAAATCCAAGAAGACTTGAGTAGTGTTTATTAAAGATAAAGAGTCTGAAGAGCTAGCTGCCGCGGCACATAAAGGGAAGAACTTCTGTAAGCCAACACGTCATGTCCGCACTTGCATCCGTCATCATGAGGCTATCATCCATTCCGGGGGAAACAACAGGATCGAATATTTTTTTTATATTTCACAGCTCCAAAAAAATATACCATGTATAAACGAAAAACGATGCTAATGCGTAAATTTTTACTAAATAAGCATTCTAGCTTAGATTTTTAGCACGTAATGGAACAAACAAACAAGCAGATAAAAGTCATGAGCAGGGCTGTTGGAATTTGGAACAAAAACAATGCCATATATGCCCAGAAATATGCGGGGGGAAATGACTAAATATGCGAAAAAATATGCGTAAAAGGTTAAATAAGCAAAAAAAGCTTAATATGTTAAAAAATAATGTAACATATATTTTAAATTAATAAAATTATGTCATGTAATCTTTTTCCACTGAAGAATGAGCATATCTTTTACATGATTCTCTGTCTGATTCGCTGGTTAGACAAAAGAGACTTTAGTTTGGGTGAAGACCCTTTCGCAGTCCACAGAGGTAATTGGAGCGCAAGAGAGAGGAACGACAATTTGGTATCATCTTTGAGCTCCAATGTATCTCTCTTCAGAATTCTGGAGTATAATTTAATTTTTTGGAAGTCCAGATTTTTCTCAAGGACACTGTTCAACTTGCTGCTAAAGGGCTCAACGGTCAGCTGTATCTGCACCCTCTCAAGGATTTCAATGCTCTCTGTCAGTGGAAGGCGCTCTTGCAGGCTTGAAATTGCGCGTACCAGTTGAGTAAAGTTGCCCTGATGAATGCCAGCTGACCCGGCAGTTTTGGGTCCTTGAACAGTTTCTTGGCTTTGACGACTGCCAACACCTTCTTGATATCAGAGATCAGTTCATCCACTAGAGGAAATTCGTAACGAACCAATTCAGCTACCCTGTTGAGAGCGTGACAGATGCAGGCGACATGCATCATGTTGAGGAAGAGTTCCTTCAAACCTCGCCCGGCCTTCAGACAGTAAGTTGCTCCATCAGTGATGAGCAGGTGTAGACTGTTGTAGTCCAAATCTTCACCAAACACCTTGAAGAGTGCCCCTGTCACGGCCCTGTTGAATTTTTGTTGTTGGCAGCATGGATGTCAAGCAGGTCCAACAGGAACGGCCAATCCTTGAAGCGTCCATCGAGAGGCCCCAGAGAGAGACTGCAGTCATGGCTCTGCCACATCTGTCAGTTGTCTCATCCACAAGAACAAACAACCTCTGATCCTGCAGCCGTTCCTTCACCTTATTCATATGACCTTGCTTTCTTTCTCCATTGCGTGTGACAGAGACCACCTACTTGACATTGGCTCGTGGCAGTACCTTTCAATGAAGGCCTGGAATGCAGGACTTGACAATTGGTATATTGCACTCCACAAGCATTTGGCTAAGTCATGGGTGAAGGGAGTCACTTTCTTTAACAGGCCATTCGTCAAGAAAAATTATTTAAAAAAACGTCATCACTTACAGAATGACGAATGAACGAAAATATTAAAGTCCCAGGCCGGGCCGTTCAAAAAAAAGCCGGGACCCGGACCGGGTACCCGGTCGTTTTCTGATATATATATATATATATATCCTCAAAATTTGTTCAAAATATGCGATATATATGCAGAAAAAGGCCAAATATGCGTTATATGCGTTAAAAGGTCGTTTCTGCCCAGAAGTGTATTTACCAGATTCCTACAGCCTGGTCATGAGATACACTCTACAATCAAATCTAAAACATACAGATATCACAGGTCTGCGAAAAAAAAAAATTGCCAACTGCATGATATATTTTTACTGAATTACATATATGTTTTAAATAGGCTGATTTCAAAATGATGACCATTTTTTCCTATCACATAAGATTTTTCGCAAATTCAAACACAAAAAATTAGTTAAAGCACTCCTTTATTTAAAGTTTTTAAACAATTAGTATTTTTTTAAAGCAAACGAATATTTTTTTTGATACATATACTTATTCATGTTCTTTATGAAACCTCTTCTTTTCCTTCATAGTTTGACGAGTCCTTTTCCGATTTTCATCTTCAGTTTCTCGCTTAAGCAGACAACAGTAGTCAGCAAGCATAGTGACATCCCATCGCCCTTGGTACCTTCTCTCGATATCACGGACATCTTGATGAAATCGCTCCCCCTGCTCTTCACTGTAAGCTCCCAGGTTTTCGGGAAAATAGTCTATGTGAGAGTGTAAGAAATGAACCTTTAAACTCATCTTGCAGCCTTGAGCTTCGTATGCTGCTAGCATCCGTTGCACAATGGTTTTATAGTTAGGATTCTTAGTATTTCCCAAAAACTTTCGCACTACGTCCTTGAACGATACCCAAGCTTCTTTTTCCTTCTCATTCATAGTTTCCACAAATGAAGGGTCCGTTAAAAGTTTTCTTATGTCGGGGCCGGTGAAAACTCCCTCTTTCAACTTTGCTTCTGACAGCTTCGGGAATTTTGTACATACATATTTGAAACAGTCTCCATCCTTTTGCAACGATTTTACAAATTGTTTCATCAACCCCAATTTGATATGGAGAGGGGGCAACAAAACCTTCTCTGGTGGTACCAAGGTAGTGTTTATAACATTTTTCTCTCCAGGTTTAAAGTTTCTCGGGATGGCCAATCACTTTTTTCCAGTGCTGTTCTCTGGCTCTACTATCCCACAAGCATAAGAAGCATGGGTATTTGGTATAGCCTGCCTGTTGACCCAAAAGCACTGTCAGTATTTTGAAGTCCCCACAAATCATCCATTGATGGTCTTGATACTTGATTTTTTCCAGGATAATGGCCAAATCGTTATAATCTTCTTTCATACTCACAGAATGTCCAGTCGGAATCGAGGCAAATTTATTTCCATTGTGCAATAATACTGCTTTAAGGCTAGTCTTAGATGAGTCAATGAATAGGCGCCATTCCGATGAGTCATACTTAATATTAAAGCGATGTATGAGTTCTTCCACATTGTTGCAAAAAACTAAATTTCCTTCTTTTGTGAAAAACTTGGTAAATTCTTTTTCTCGGTGTCTATACCAGTAGAAAGAAGTGCCAGGTGATAAAAGGTTTTTATTTTTTAATCTAGACCCTAACAGTTCGGCTGCATCTTTTGAAAGACCTAAATCTCTTACTAAATCATTGAGCTCGCCTTGAGAATATAGTTGAGGCCTTTCATCTTCGTCAAAAGATAAATCTGAGCTTGATTCATCCGGAGGAGGTAACGCGGCTTCGTCCTCCAACTCACTAGAGTACTCATCCAAACTGGAAGGTGGTTGTGGGATAGATAACTCGGAGCTATGGGGCACTGGACGTATAGCTGAGTAAATATTAGGATAACTTATGCTTCTTTTGTTTTTTGAATTGAATCCCTTTACGTCAACTGAGCAGAAGTAGCAGTCAGTAGTGTGATTTTTCTGCTCACGCCATATCATAGGAATTCCAAATCGAAATGCATTCTTCTTTCCCTTAAACCACAAACGAAGATCTTCTTCGCATCTTCTACATACCTTATGCGGGGCCCATGGTTTATCTTGATCACCAAGTTTTAATTTAAAGTAGGCAAAATAAACTTTCCTTACAAAATCACTTATATTTCTCTGTTGACTTTTAATTGTGAATTCACCACAGATGTAACAAAAACTGTTTGGAGAAATAACACAACCTCTTGTAGCCATGATTAACACACAACAGCACTGTTCGCTTGAATATCAGTATATTTACTGAGAGCTTTTCTTTGTTTCAAGTGATGTATGTACGTTATTTGACTTGTCTCAACATGTTAAAACATTCCTAGTCTCCCCAACAGATCTGGTTGTTTTTCTCCTCTCATTGACGAAGGAGTAAAATCACTTTTTGCCCCCCCCCCATTTCTGAAATGAATCCGGCGCCGCTGTTCTCCATTATCAAATAAAAATCATAAAGGTTTTTTATCAATGAACATAGATACTGCAATATGCATAAAAACTTATGTGATATAATAGTTTGAATGTTTTTTCTGTTTTTGGGAGGTCAAAATCTATAAGAAAATGTAAAAAAATCCTATGCAGTTTTTTGGTCGCAGACCTGTGTAATTAACAAATCATAAAAAACAGTAATTTACACGAAACTAAATCAATACAGTTCATTGTAAAATTTCAGTATTCTCTTGATGTCTTCATATGGCAGAGTGAGGATGAAGATCAAAATTTCACTTCCCTCGCCGCTACGTCCATGTGGAATCCAAAGTGATGGAATCTTTAAGTCCGAGCAGTATACCTTGTTGCAGCAGAGATCATGATGGAGCTCAATCAGAGGCTTTGATTTACTAACCCATCTGAGCAATGTGTGCACTCTTTAAAAAGATATAACAAGAACTAAATGTGATTTTGTTAAAAGGAAAAAAAGAAGATGAGAGGAACGTCTTTTTCTGTTTCTAGCTATTTTTACTTTATAAGCAATGACAACATATATTACTCCTCGAAACTCTTATCAACACTGGATTTGTCATATTTACCCCTGTTGAATAATGAAAAAAGCTTCAGGAAATGCACAAATTGCTCCGAAAATGGGAAATAATTTATTTAGCCTTACATGATGAGCAACTATTGCTGTGGTAAGGTCTAGCAACTCAACCTTTTCTTATCCACATCTTCTTACTGTCATCTAAACATATTTGATTGCCCCTCTTTTCCTGTATATTTTATTGCTTAAGAAATAATAAAGCTAAGGATCTTAAACGTTTGTAGCTAGATTTATTTTTGAGGGGATTTTTAAGGAGATTAAATGTCCAAAAGCGCATTTTCCAGTGACGTAATCGACAAGTTGAAATCAAAATATATAAAGCATCCTTTATAGAAAGAAAACGCTTGTTTTTCGTATTTTATTTAAATAGCCTTGCTTTACTTTAGGA
Source organism: Caligus rogercresseyi (assembly GCA_013387185.1). Classification (NCBI taxonomy): domain Eukaryota; kingdom Metazoa; phylum Arthropoda; class Copepoda; order Siphonostomatoida; family Caligidae; genus Caligus; species Caligus rogercresseyi. The sequence continues at coordinate 26,704,058 of CP045890.1, forward strand.
AAAAATGTCAATGAAATGAGTGGATAATATATAATATGGATTGACCTTTTCTTTCTTATCTGATTGGCTTCGAGTTTAAGAGCTGGCATTAAATAGCTATAGCATTAAGTATGTCAATGGTAACTCCAAATTGGAATATAATACTGGCTTATTAGTCTCCAATAATATGAATTTTTCAGAAATTCATCTATCATAAGATTTATAAAATCCTTACTCCATTTATGATAAAAATCTCCTTCATAACTTGACCTTTTTTGTGGTCTTTATTCCTGTGAGCTTTGAATCCATTTGTGTTGTTTTATTAGCTTTGAAAATTACATTTTAACAACTAAAACATCCATTTTTCTTTGCCCTTCGAACCTTTATCCTGACTAATAATGTTTTATTTTACTTCTTGCATAAACTCCTATAGAAAT
>CP045890.1:26709857-26755985 GCA_013387185.1 Caligus rogercresseyi
TAGACAATTATGAGAAGGTTCGAACAAGATATATATAGAATGGAAAATATATTTATACTGGATAAAAATAAAATTATAATGCATTTAGTGATTATGCTCTTTGTTTATGTTACTTTGATGTCCTTAATTCAAGTGAGGGATAAAAAAATTATTTACTTTCCAGAAGTTTTTCAAAACTATATACCTGTTTATTGGCCTAATAAGCTTTGTAGCTGTGGGATGAAATATATATATACTTAATTTCCATTTGAAGTTCTCTTAATCCATATAAAAAATAATAATTGAGTTTATATTATTATTTTCTTAAACTTTTGTTTTGTTTCAGGGATTCAGTGAAAAAGACTTTGATGTGATCAAAGGCAACTGAATGAGTTTGTTTTTATTTTCATATTTATTTTTTGTGTGTGTTTTAAGCCTTTTTCAATGTCCTCATCCTTTATTATTCTTTCTAAGGCAATGTATATATTCTTCTCACTGGTAATTTATTGATGATTTGAGTGTTTAGGACTTAGCGAAAAGGTTTGGTGTTTGTTGTTTACGAATTGGGGGATTAAAATTGAAATATATCTTCTTAGACGTTGAAATGTGTACAATCAGATTGTGAGGAAAAACATGTTTTCTAGGGATGTTCACAGAGCTTAATAGAAACACAAGAGTGTTGAAATATTTTTCATTGTTGCACGGTTTGGTTAAAGCCAGTGGGAATCACATATTTTTTTAAAGGTCTTTATTTGAATTGTAACAGGAGATATAAAGTAAAAAGGGCAGTAGAATTGCGTATGAAAATAATACATAAACAACATTATAGTTTAAAATTAGACTACCAGCCAAAAGACTAGGTACAATAAGGAATATCAAAGTGTTAAAAAAGTTTCACATAGATATGTATATACTATATATTTATGTTGACAAAATAAAAAACATAATAAAACATAACAATTAAACCAAAAATAATAATAATTGAAAACTTTTGGTTGTAAAAGTAAAATACTGTTTCACAATTTTCTCTAGATGGCTAAATATCTGTAGGAGTTCATCCAACTGAAATTCACCAAGTCGATGGGGTAGTTCCATGAAGACCCGCTTTGCTCGATAATATTATCAATGGGAATGAATAAACAACTAATGAGACTACTTATGATGATAGGGTTGCTAAAACTTTTGCATATGACATTACTCCTAATACTTTATAAATGTATGCCTGGCATTATATTCTCTAGTTACCTTTTGATCTATTTGAGATGAACTATTTGTGTCTGAAAACAACATGTTTTTTATCTAAAATTACAACTAAAAATGAATTGTAATTAAAAAAATCACAAATACTTTTGAAAAATATATCCTTATCCCAAATGAAACCTCGCTTACTCAACAAAATACAGAGTGCTTCATCAGAAATGTAATTTTTAAATTGTAGAATTAGAAGTATTTTTTTTAAATATGTATTCACGACACTCTTCTAAAAATATTCAATTACAATGATGTAATATACGAGTGAGAAAGGAGTTAACAATAAAATAATGGTGGGGGTATTATAGATTAATAAAAAACAGGTAAATCATTAATATTATAAAAATATATTAGACAGTTAAATAACAAAACAGAAAAAATCTTAAAACTGGAAACAATTCGATTCGAAGAATTAGAAGTACTTAAATACGTATAATTCCCTCCTAGATACATAGTTTCTAATGTAAAAGAGTGGATTTTCATGATATTAAACATTTATCGTCTATATTGTAAGCAGCACATCTTTCTGAAGCCTCACAAAAAAATGCTGGAAATGACCTCCTCCAGCCTGAAGACAAAACGACGCACGCTTCAGAGTATTCTAGCAAACATTTTTGATCGTTTCCTCGCTATATCCTTCAGCTTAGGTTTAGACCGTGGTGCCATAATGACGGCTCGCGGGCAGGAACCGGCCCGATTGGACATCACATTTGGCCCGTTACATCAGTGGTTGAGAAGTGTTTTTTATAATAAATAATACTATGATACAATGTCAACAAATTTTAATCTAAAAAAGTACCGGTAATTCCCCCCCCCCCTTCCTGAGGTCCCACTTGAAAACAATCTGGCCCCCTGACCGATTTCACCCTGGTATCTCTGACATATCTCTGATTTTATGGGAGACTCAATAGAATCTGGTTTTCCAAATAAACTCTAGTTTATTTGGAATAAACAGCCCAGAAGTGGAAGTCCAAAGGGTTGGAATCTGGACTGTGAGCTGTGTACCAAAACAAAAATACTCCCTTATCCATCACAATTATTCACTCAAATATCCTCAAAATCAATTGTTAAGGGGTGTGATAGCCGTGAGCGTTAAGGCGTGTCCAACTCTCAATGTTGGGGGCGCAGGTTCGAATCCTGAGAGGGGATTGTCATTTTGGTCTACCTCATTGATAAGATCCTAGGTTCGAAAGACTAATTTTAATGCTATAATGCTTATTTATATCCACGCGGATACTGGAATTCTGTCGAACCATATAGGCAAAAAAAATCAATTGAATCGCTTGGAGAATACAGAGAAATGAATAGACACCTGAACGAACGAACTACTAACTTTATTTATATAAATTAATATTAAAAAGTAATTTAAATTCAACAAATGAATATAATATAGCATAAGTAGTTTAGCTTGCACCTAGCTTAGCTATTAATTAATAGTTTTAAGAGTTCAATATTGGAATACATTAAGCTCGTCAAATAAATTTGGCATGACGTAGACGAGCTTTCTCTCTTCTGACTTTTAATTATGTAATTAAAATAACAATTAAATATATATTTGAACAATAGTTTTTATTATGAACATAAAAAATATGAAGAGCATATAAACTACGTGCTTAAATAATTCGGCTTTCAAAAATTAATTTCACTCACTAAAAATTGCATGTACTAAAAATGATATTAGTTACAGTCTCTATGGCTGAAACATATAATAGATATAGAAGCGGTTGCAATCGGGAATGTGTTGATTGAGCTTGAAGAGAAACGAAATTATATATTATTTTTTAATAAAATACTTGATAGGAAAACTGTCACAAGATCTAAAGAGTGATATGATTGAATTGAATAATAAAAACGCATATCTTAGTTTTGCCCTCCTTATAAAAGGCAGTTTCACACATGGATCATACCAAACACTGCCTCTTAATTTTTCTATGACGATAGTCAGAACTATGATCCATTTATCGACCGATATAATGAAACAAAATAAACATATTTTTGTGTGAGTAGTTATTTTATTCAACTAATAAACTAGTCGAGAAAGAGGAGTCCACTCAAACGATTTGTAAATGCCATAAATTTAGGACAATAAGGAAAAGAAAATTAATATAAATATTAATTTCTCTGAATTGATTGTCACTCCTCAACAGCCGGGAGTGACGTCATATTTATTGCCAACTGCTTTTTTATTATCCCTCTCCTTTGCTTTCAACCAATCACGTTTCAAGGGACAACACCTTTACTCCATCCCTAATCATAGGGCTTTTTTATAATTTCACGTTTTATCATCGTCACCTCTTTCGTTGCAGGTTTACTTCAATGCATTACTTGATATATTTTGTAAGATGTATGAAAGTCAATTATTTAAGATTATTTTGTGAATGCTTGATAATCTTGAATCCCATCTAGTAGGGAGTTCGCGAATCCTGGATCTTAGCTCCTTAAAGTATTAGTTTGAAAAGTCAAAAAAGCGAATAAGGCGCAAAGATAAATGAAACGACAATGTTACAGCAAATAGGTGTCTGTATGCACCGTTAGACTGGGAAATCTAATAAAATATTAGGAAATATGAATTTGTTAAAATAAAAATGCATCATCAAAAATTTATATACCTTAACCATTTAATAGATACTTATAAGACGGTTTGTGGGAGTCGGACTGCAGCCCACCGGTACAGATATACATTATAAACCTTATGTAAGTTGTTACATGGATCTCTTAGGATCTGGACAGCTTCAGTACTTAAGCTGAAGATTAAAAACAAAACTAGGATTCCCTTCCCCATTGATTATGTCCTTCAAAGCTTCAAGTCATATTTCGTCTCCCTCTTCCCCATTTTTATTACTATTTATGCTGTAATTAGGTCCATTAGTTTGATCAAGAAGAAGACATTCATTGACTTGGATTCAGTCAAGGATGGCAGGAGTCCTCTTCTTATTCCTCTTCTGCCATGACAATCATTCTGACTAACGAGAACTGCTGATTACCTCTCAGACATTGTCATCGACAGATGGACGATGGAGGCCTCCTAATGAAGTCCTCCTCTCGACTAATTGGATATGATGATGATGATAATATTGCCTTGATTGCTTGGTTTTAATGAGGTGGAAACGCATTTAGGGATATTTATGGTGGTAGGTTGTCTACTGAAGAAAAGTACCATCTTTACATGTAAATAGAATGAAAGAAAATAACGGGTATGTAATCCAAATACGCTGGCATTAAGCCTGATGAGACACAAATGCAGGATTTCACTTGTTCAAATCATTAAGATTATACAAAGTCAACAGACCTGTGTTGACAACAGAATATGAGTTGCAGGCGGATACACGGCGCTTTTTTAAGTAAGGTCTTATTTCAATTGTAACAGGAGATACAAAGTAAAAAGGGCAGTAGAATTGTGTATAAAATAAGACATAAATAAACATTATATACGGCGCTTTCTTAAAGGATTTTGACTCTTCACAATGGTTCTTGGACTCTTGATCCAGACAAAATCAAATACTTCCCATCAAGATCCTTATCATTATAATAAAATAATTACTAATAATATAGATTATAAGTATCGCAACAAGGTAAACAGTTTTACTCTACAAAATGATCATCGAGTACCGTAAACTTAGTGCATTTTATACATAAACCCATTGTTTTCGTATATAGTGGTAATTAGTGTGTTTGATATATAATTATGAGCGTAGGTGGACCTTTTGAAAAGATATTTAATTTTAAACTATAGTGGTTATATATAGTGAAATATATCTACTTCAAGACTTCAGTCAGGAAAAGAAAAAGTATTGGTTTTTGTCCATGATATTTTTTTAATATTATGTATTGTTTACATTATAAAGCAAAACTTAAGGATTGCGTGTATTCCATGATGATATTCGATAACAAGAAGCCAAACCAGTGGAATACTCCAAATAAATCAATATAATAATTATTATTAAATGAAAAAAACAAAAGTTTAAATCCCGTATTTAGGAGCGTCAACGTGGAAATGGCCCGTGTCACACATATGTACCAGCAAGATCGAAACGTTACATGAAAAAGAGGATTTGAAAAGACAGAGCGAGTGATTAAACAAATGTATTAAATGATGCGTCTTTTTATAAATAGTATTTTTGTTTTAGATACAGAAATGAATTGGGGATAATGGTTTTATGTATAGTCGACAGAATATAGTGTGTGCAAAACATTCTATTAATTTTATTTCAAGTAATTACGAAAAACCTTTTAAATTTTTCATACTCAATTATTAAACAATATTATATAATGTAAATATCCATAAATAGCTGTGGATAGTCATTTAGTTGCCCATAGAAAAAATTGTTTGTACAATACGTGCACAAATAATAAATTAACTGTCATAAAATATATAACTTTCAGTGGTTTATATGAGAGTTAATGAAGCATATTGATTTTCATTTGCAGCCACGGTTCGGTAGTTATCTTCATAAAGACATTGAACTTTCAAAAAATATGCTGCATATCTGGATGCAGCAGATCTCATAAGTCACTGGACTTATTGTGTTCCAATTGCTCCCAATGGAGTTTGAAGTTTTTTTCAACTTGTAATTCAACCATATAAAAGTATCCAAACATGTACAAATATAACATTTGAGTTATATTTACTGTTTACTGTTACCTGGATAGAAAGGGAAAGAAAAAAGAGAAGCGAGAGAATATTTTGCTTCACTTCTCTCGCTTCTCTTTTTTCTTTCTCTTTCTATCCAGGTAACAGTGGTTACCAGCGGTAATTGTATATTCTCATATCAAAAGATCAATTATTTTGGAAGAGTACGTGCAAAAATTTATTTACTTATTTCTTTAAAGTATAGCGATTTTTAGATCACCAAATATATCAAATGAAACTTGGTAAACCAGCTTTAATATTTTGGTATACTAAATCATGCCAATTTAATAAGTAGAGAGTTATATGCACATTAAAAAAACATATCTCACGTACAAAATGACGCATATATTGCATTATTAATGCGTCAGAGACAAAGTAAAATTTTGAGAGGATACCTTGACGCAAATCTAAAAAACACATTATATTTTTTTTATAATCGATTTCTTAAAAGTCAATGCAGGCTCTGAACCATATGATGTAAACTCAGATTGTACTGAATTCTGAATTGATAGAATGCAACCAAGGTCATTTTTGGATTATCATCAAAGTTTTACTAAACTTAAAAGTACTATTTTACTCTGAAGCGAACAAGTCATCTTCTACAGGCGAGTGAAGTTAATCGATACAAAAAAGCTATGAAATATTCTAACATTACACACTCCATTTTTTCTTTGTTTTTACAAAAAACTTTGTTTTAGTAAAAAATATCAAAAATATTCTGGTAGTAAATTAGATTTCCTTTAAATTAATAATTATTATTGAAGTCTGTAACGCCCACCATTTTCAAGAAATTTGCAGAAAACTATATTTTACTAAATTTTTAAAACTTTGACCTCGTTGAGCAACCCATAACGTTGACCGATTTTGTTCAAACTTTGTATGTCGTCTTCTTTTATCACCAAGAAACAGAAAATCCACAATGTTGCTAACATTTCAAACATTTGAAAAATAAGAACAGCCCTATATATATATATATATATATTATATATCATCAAATATATATTATAATTCTTTCATCAAAGTTTTATAAACATAAAGTTACTGTGTTTAAAAATATATAAATAGACCTTGTAATCTAAAATTAAAACTGCATGAAAGATTAAACAATTTTACATCAATAAAAACTCAATGAACAACATTAAAAATTAATAAGGATTAGTAAAATTTCAATATTTTTTTCCTTATTTTTAAACGATGCTTTGATTTGATGGGAAGTACTTAATTTCATTTGTGGCGACAGTCAAGGAGATGTCCAGAAGCGACGGTATCCTTAGGGAAAGGGCTCCATATCTTGCTGCTGCTGAGAGCATTATATATATTTGTTTATTATGTAACATGCTTAACCGATAAACTTATATACTAATAATAAATTGTCCTTTTAAAGGGCTGCGGCTTTCATAAAATAAAAAACACTTTTGGATGCTGAGGATAGTATAGCAAGAATTTATCATATTTATAACTAATCTAACATGAGAGAAGGCTTTCCATGAACAGTCAATCCTTATTCTTTTGATTCAATTGCATGTAGGTTCATTTGTAAACATATATCTTGTATGTATGCATGCTAATGATACCAGCCAAACCCACTCTGTCTTTATTTTCATGATTACAACTCAACCACAAGTTATTTGGATCGCATGAGAGAGAAAAATAAATAAGGGAAGACTGATTTCGTCTTAAAAAACGTCTATCTACAGTGTATTAAAAAAAAGACTCTCGGTAAATGTAAAACAAGAAGGAAGCAAGCAATAGTGAAAGCACACACTAATAAAACATTGAGTATGTAAAGAAGAATAATATTATATAGGTTAATAGAGATTGAAAAGCCGGTAGACAAAAAAAGGGGGGAGAAGCAAAGTTTTCATTTATCATTCCTTACTTTATTTATTTTTCTTTCCAAAGTAACTAATGATATTAAAATTAATTAATAATCAAGGAAGTAACCACAAAAGGTCGTTCTTCTTTTTTTTGGCTTTGTAGGCAATGACCTTTATAAAAAGGAGAATCCTCTTAGTGGAGAGATAAAAAGGGATATGTTTATAATGAGCGAAGCATATTTTTTAATCAGCAAGTCTAAGGAAGATGGCAAGTATATGTTACAAATAAACTTGGATTATTTTGCTTTTTGTGTGAAAGATATCTTTTTATAACATGTGTTAGAGGGTATTAATTTTTTTGTTGATATAAAATATTATATATATATATATAAAGTTAACGTGCGTTTGTGTGATTGAAAAGGTTTTTTTGGTTTGGAAGATTATATATGTTCAATATTAATAAGCCATAATGTAAGGTATTAACTTGCTGATACACTGAGATAACGCTATCCCTCAAAGATGTCCTGATCTCTTAAATATTATTATTAGAAACTATGATCACTTTTATAGTTAAAGCCTTCGTAAAGATTTCGTAAAAAAGGCTATTGTGTTCCCTTCATCTGTATTCTGTGTGTCGATTATAAAAAAGTAAATTGTACTACGTCATCGTAAGCTGATCATAGAGATATAATTTATCTCTATGATCAGCTTACGATGACGTAGATAAAATTACTTTGTTTATATTGGACACAAAGAATACAACTGAACCATGTGTCTTTGCTATTGAGGGAATCAGCTCTCTATATCTATATATCTCTATGGCGGCGACTGAGTAGGAGCCCACACACAGCTCACCCTAATATTATTATTATTGTTATATATTATTCAGGAAGGAATAAGCAAGTTTGACCGGCAAGCTCATGCGTGCGGATTGCACTTATCTTCTTCTTCCTTTAGAAAAACAGTCTTGTACGATCCTCCTCGAAATTAGATCTTCTGGAGATTTTTCTACATACAAAAATTAATTCTCTTTACATTCGTGTCCCTTATTTGTCAATTTATATACCTTTTGGATCGAACTCAGGTCTCTGCGGATTACGTCGCTTGCGTTCTGAGGATAACATACCCATATATAACGGTTTTATATAAAGTCTATGGCTGATTGAATAGCTTCTAAAATATGAATCCTACGTTCGATAGGCTAATATAACTTTATTATGCTGATCATATCTCAAGAGATGCAATCCTATCGAACAAAATAGACACAAAATAAATACTGTTTACATTGTGTGAAATCAAACCGTCAATTCCAAAAACTGAATAAAGAAGAACCAATAACACTGGTCAACAGAAAAAAAATCGTCAGGGGTTTATCAGCTGATTTAGACTAATTTTGGTGTTCTGAGTCCGAATATCACATTGATTTTGCTCCATCAGGTCAACTTTTTGAGATACAGCCATAGGCCTACCTGACGAGCTATACATATTCTAATATCAGCGGTTTTGAGTTCAATCATATTTTTCTTGAAAAATATATCGAATTACAATTCACAGACACGAATAATATTATATAAATATTATATGATAGCATATATATATATATATATATATATATATGATATACAGTGATATATAGGCAGTGAAGTACGTACTCGACAATCCAATATGAGCAGCACAAATGGATCATCTGCGTCGACTTAAAGATGGTGAACTTTCTACTTGGTCAGCAGTCCGGGTTTACGAAGTACCCATGCTTTATATGTATGTGGGACAGTCGAGACAGAGTCCAGCACTATGTAAAGAAAGAGTGGCCGGCGCGAGATCAGTTAGTACCTGGGGCGAGAAACATCATACACGAACCTTTTGTTGACCGGGAGAAGATATTGTTCTTTAAACTTGTAAAGATTGTGGACGTATCTATAATTCAATTATTCATACTTTTGTGGATTGTCCCGCAGTAGGAATTATTAAAAAATCCTTACGTTAAATGTAAAAGGCTTAAGCGATCCTCAGACGTCCAAGTACACGAAAGCAAGCATCCTCTTTGGCCTAGGAGCAAATGCATCTTCACCGCGAACGAGGGCTTTAAATAGTGCCCTTCTCAATTCAAAAGCACTTATAGCGGAAAGGCTAACCCTATATACTCCTATACTACCGGCAGAACTAAGGACGATACTCATCGCGGCAGCGGCACGATACACCGCGTTGGACCTGAAAATTCCTAGTCTTCATGACGATTCGTGGACTCTGGCCTCAACGGAAGTGAAGTATTTCCCATCGTGCTCCAAAGTACATTTAAAAGTTATTAAAATAATTTTGAAGTTTTTTTAAGAAAAGCTAAACTTTAATAGTTTTTTATCCTTTTGCATTGTTCTGTGTTTTATTTTCACATGAATGTATGGAATTTTAAATCATTATATAGTTGTTTAATTGATTGTATTTTTAAGTGATATTATTGTATTCTACATTTATATGACATTTTATTTGATATGTTCTACTCCAGAGCAAAAACTTTAAGCTACAATGTTTATTTATGTTCTTATTACACATTGCTCTGGATTTTATGTATGTCTCTTGTTTTTTAGATGTACATAATAAATTGACTGGTTAAAAAAAATAAAAATAAAAAGAAGATATTGATCCCACCGCTACACTTGAAGCTTGGGTTAATGAAACAGTTCACACGTGCTTCAACTACCTGTGCCGAGCCTTTCCTCGACTGACCAGTGAGAAGGTGAAGGCCGGCATTTTCGATGGCCCACAGATACGGAAGCTTATAAAGGACACAGAGTTCCAAAACTCCATGAACACGCTAGAGTGCGCCGCGTGGAAATCGTTTTTGCAGGTGGTGAACAACTTCCTGGGGAACACGAAGGCAGCAAACCACGCCAGACTCATTAGCACCATGATAGAGGCCTTCCAAAAACTCGGGTGTTTGATGAGTATAAAGATGCACTTCCTGTTCTCACACATGGAGAAGTTTCCTGAAATCTCGGGGCGATGACGACGAGCAGGGAGAAAGGTTCCATCAGGATATGCGCCAAATGGAGGAGAGGTACCAGGGGAGGTGGGACGCAGTCATGATGGCGGACTACTTCTGGTCGCTGAAGCGAGACAACACAGCAGCTGCTCACACACAGGAATCGAAGAAACGCCGATTTATGCCGTGAATTCTGAACTTCTGTGTCATGTAACGCACATTCTTATACTAATATTATGATAATTATGCTTATAAAATTTGATGGACTAAATAAAAACTGAATAAATTTGGATACGTTGATTTTTATTTCTTGAGGAAATGGGAAAAAATCGTCAGGGGTTTCTCAGCTGATGATCCACAGAAATTTGTTTTGTTTTTTCCAAAAAATCGATTTTTTTAAAATTTATGTAGCAAAAAAACCTGACCTGATTGAGCAAAACCAAGGTCATTTTCGGACTCAGAGCATCAAAATTAGTCTAATTCAGCAGGAAAACCCTCGACGATTTTTGTTGCTCTGTGTAATCATTAATGTATGAAAATGTATAATGATAAAAACATATCTTTAATTATTATTTTTAAATTGGATTTAAAAACAACTATGAGACGAGTATATGTGTGCTTCAGAGGTGAAATAAAGTAATAGTTCATTAATAATGTGAGCATTAACGATAATTAACTTTAGGATGAATTTTTTTGAGGCCGTAGATAGTATTCTTGTCAATATTCTTCGATATTGTTCTGTATCTGAGGTTTCAACTTAAATATATAAAACATGAGACAAAAATACCAAAATTGACCACAAAGTCCCACAAATTCAAACATGGTTTATCCACTGTTGAGGAATGAGGCAGTTGGCAACATTTACTCAGTAGATACTGTATTATTGACAGTATAGTCTTGTGTTATTGACATAATTTTTGAAGGACATATTTGGTGTTAGTGCGTTGTCTTGTCACAATAGGGCAGATGTTAACTCAGGAGGAGCAAGAAGATATCAGGTTGCTCAACAAACTTAAGCATTCTAATGAGAAAATATGGTTAAAGTTCACATATGTATCTAGTAAAAAAAATACGAAAATCCTATGATTATTTACGTCACTGGTTTTTGATTAATAAAAAACAAATAGTACGTCGAGGGATCATCATTAAATATTCTCCGATATAAGTGGAATAGTGGTTTGAGTTCTCGCTCATTCACTTGCTGCAAAAAAAGGGCACTCCAGGGCATGAAGATTTCACTCAGATCATCCAAGGTCGGAACTCTCTTCAAAGGATCCTATGGGACTTTCGGGATTGAGAAAATGCCCACTGAGCTTAAATAAAAAGGAGGGATACAAGAATGCATGCTTTAGGCTGGAGTTCAACAAAGAGGAGCATTCAGGGACTAAAGGATCTCAGTCAGGGCTTCCAAGGTCAAAGGATGCAATGGGACTCTCTCAGGATAGAGAAAATGCTATATTTTCAATCAAATAAAACAAAAATGCTTGATCAAGAGATAAAGCATACCACCTACGGAGGCCGAGACAGACTAAATTGAAGGTCATAGCTCCGGAATCGTGATTATTGTGCAATTTCGAAAAAATTTACGAATATAGAAAATTAAACAATTTCTGATATAAAAAATAATATTTTTTCCTCAATTGTGATCCGTATCATCCTTTTTTTAGATTCTACAGTTTGAGACATGCCTACTTTCTTGTGAATAGAACTGTTGGGCCTAGAACTCTATTAGAGCAATGGGGAAGTGTAGAGTTTAAAAAGCTTTATTAAAAAGAGCTGTTTATTGGAAGTTGTACAAACAACCTTTTTGTTATCCCCAGCAAATATTCAAGGAAGGCGTAGCCATACGAGAAGGGCGTGTGCAAAGGAGTATGTTATGTACAATAAGATACGAGCCATCCGATTGTCCTTCTTTGCTACATTTTTAATCAGAATATATAAATTAATCATAGTATGGGGAGAAAATGAACAAAATGTCAAAAACAAAATTAAAATTTGCCAAATAGGCGACTTATGTAAATAAACGAGTTGAAGTTCCTGATTTTTTTCGCGTATTTTTGCCCAAACCTGGTGGTGATGTTATATATGAGTATTGTTATGTATCTCTTTTCTCTAATATCTATGTTCATATAAAAAAACTATACGCAGTAAAAAAAATAGGAATCACAATACTTTGAACGAAACATTATTCGAATTGGCAAGTATCTTGATTGGACCGAATTTCTAGGAGCGATACCAACGGGATGCTTTGAGGAAGGGAAATGAAAAATCTGGAGGATCTGATAAAGAGTAGGTTTTAAAACTTAGTTAGCATTGAAATGTTATTCCGTTATCCTTCCAACATACGTTAAGACTTACCTAAAAAGTTAATATCTTTTTCTAGAAGGATATTTAATAACTGAATTGGTCACAACAAGTACGTAATAGTAATTACACAGTTCACTGAACATTGTAACGATAAACATTTATCGTGCCGAAGAACATGTGAGAAGAAAGTAATCTCATTTTTTTTATAATAGCAAGGGTTTACTTTATATTATTCAATTAGCCCAAAAGTTTGTTTGTCATTATTATATTAGGATAATAATAGCTTCATTCGTCAACAGACAACTGAAGTGGATTAAGTTTTTGTTTAAGTTTTAAGTAATTGGAAGGAAACGAATATGCGAAAGACATGAATTGGCAGCGCTTACATAATAAAAGTGGTTTTTAAATCCTATTCCGGCGGCTGAAAGAGAAAATAATGTTGCAGATGGTCGTCAATATGTTATAATTATATTTATATGTTTATCAATGTCATAGAGAAACTATGGACCCATTTTGTCAATATCTTCGAACTGTGGAATGGCTTGTCGAAGCCCAGACTAGATGATCTGGCGGAACGGGAAGAAATCAGACGACGTGCAAATATTTAACAGCAGTTCATTCACTGTTAGGGTTTTTTTAAGTTCATGGAATATATACAATAACCAAAGTATGATTATATGCTAATGCGAAAAAAATACATTACTTAACATTATAGTTCAATTTTTTTAGCATCCTAGCTGAACCATCTTGAAAATATATCAATTAAAAGCTTAAAAACCGAAATGACAAAAGTAAACAAAAAAGCACGGAAATTTATAAAAAGTCTATTGTAGTTTCTAAATTTCTATAAGCTTCTTTATGGCGTCACTATACAACAGGGGGCGGGAAGGGAAGTATCGGATGTCATCGGCATCTAATATCCACGAATTTGGTGTTCAAATTGGGTTTATTATGTTACTTTTTATATCTGGAGGCGCTTATAGTTTGTAGGAACGAAATAAAAAAATGTATTTTTCGAGATTTTTATCAGAGAATCAATTAGAATACATTTTACAGATTATTTATACGATATTTGATGTGTCCCTATTTACATTATTATAATCTTATTCTATAATATGTGTTTTAGTGTATTAATGAGATTTGTTGACCGGTTTCAATGCATGAAGCAAGATCAATAATATTCTCAAGCATATCATCATTTTATTTATTATTTATTCATTCAAAAAAGATATATTTTTTTGTCACTCACATCACTTCGTTATTTTTTCTAATGTCTCTCAACAAATAGTTATTTTGAAAGGGTTCCAAAGGCGAGAAGAGAGAGGAGGGATGAGAGTCAATTTGATAACAGATGGGAGTGATGGTCTAAGTGATGTTATTTACTGTAAATTTATATATGTTGAGTCAATACTACTACTACTACAATCATTGTTATGCTCAGCCACCCACACATTTGTTGTGAACTCTCCAATTATATATATATTGTATTTCGTAGTTGTGTTTGTAATATATAAAAAGGGGGAAGACATTTCGCTCTCCTGAGAATGAGCAACACCTGGTCTACCCCCCATTGCAGGAGCATCCCAAGGCGAGTGGAGTTCTTCTTTTTATATCAGAGCTTCTATCTACAAATGTGTGTAATAGGGAAGAAGACACTTTGAACCGACGACATCACAAAAATAATAATGGGGAACCCAATTCAATCAATACGTTCCTAGACGTATTTTTTTGATAAATCAAATTAACTTCTTTTTTTGATGATACTCTTTTACTTAAAAAAAGATCCTTGTTGGTTCTCTGCATAGAGATATAAAAACATAGAGAGCTTATTGGATCCTTCAGAGAAATACGTCATTGGTCCCGAATACAGCTGAATTACGATGTTAATCTGCTATTGGAGGAATAAGCTCTACTATATCTTTATACCTCTATGGATTGTTCATAGAAATACGTCATTGGTCCGATACAGCGGAAAACAAATGAAAAACGATGTTAATCTGCTATTGGAGGGAATAAGCTCTCTACTATATCTTATACCTCTATGGTCTTCAGAGAAATTACGTCATTGTGTCCCGAATACAGCTGAACGACGATGTTTCTCTGCTATTGGAGGGAATAAGCTCTCTACTATATCTTTATATATCTATGGATTCTTCAGAGAAATACGTCATTGTGTCCCGAATACAGCTGAACGACGATGTTTCTCTGCTATTGAAGGGAATAAGCTATATCTTTATATCTCTATGGTTCTCTCTGTGAGTGCTTCTGAGAGTCATGGCTGACAGATACCAAAACATAATAATCTCTTTCCTCGAACATGATTGGTGGAAAGAAAAGGAAACCAATATAGTTAAAAGTAGTTGGCATTATGAAACAAGATAATAACAGTGGCTGTTTTTTTCATGGGTCAATGACATTTATGAATATTTAGAATGCAATATTTTAGCATTTATAAAATAAATGAACTCCTCAGGCTGAAGGAAAGGATTTGTGTTTATTTTTATTCGTGGACGATAAATTGATCATATCGACGGTGAAGGATCATCATTTCGACGTTAACACGAAGAAAAATCATTATTTATCATTAGGAAAACTATAAATATTTCTATAGGAGTTTATGAAGAGAAGTAAATAAAACATTATTAATCAGGGATAAAGGTTTCGAAGGGCAAAAGAAAAATGGATGTTTTAATTTTAAAATGTATTTTTTCAAAGCTAATAACAACAACACAAATTGATTCAACGCTCACATGAATAAATACCACAAAAAAGGTCAAGTTATGAAGGGAGATTTTATATCATAAATGAGTAAGATTTTTTAAATCTTATGATACTGATGAATTTCTGAAAAATTCATATTATTGCCTGACTACATGAGCCAGTATTTATATTCCATTTGGAGTTACCATTGACATATAATGCTATAGCTATTTAATGCAAGAAGGACAAATGCCTTATTTTTTATAGCCTTTCCCAATTTAATATATTATTAAATACTATAAGAGTCCTTTAACTGATGATGTTTGCAATCGTAACCTTGTGATCCATTACCAGCTCTTAAACTCGAAGCCAATCAGATAAGAAAGATAAAAGGTCAATCCATATTATATATTATCCACTCATTTCATTGACATTTTCCTAAAGTAAATCAAGGCCATTTTATAAAATACGAAAAACAAGCGTTTGCTTTTCTATAAGGATGCTTTATATATTTTTGATTTCAACTTGTCGAATACGTCACTGGAAAATGCGCTTGGACATTTAATCTTCCTTAAAAATCCCCTCAATAATAAAGCTTGTACAAACGTTAATATCCTTAGCTTTATTATTTCTTAATCAATAAAATATAGAGGAAAAGAGTTGCAAATCAAATATTGTTTAGATGACAGTAAGAAGATGTGGGATAAGAAACGGTTGAGTGCTAGACTTAACAACAGCAATAGTTGCTCATCATCTAAGGCAAAATAAATTATTTCCCACTTCTTAGCGAAATTGTGCATTCCTGAAGCTTTTTTCGTTATTCAAAGGGTACTATGACAAAACCAACCCTCTTTTAAAGTTTGTTGATGTGATTCCAGTTGTTGATAGAGTTTAGAGGAGTAATATCTATGTTGTCATTGCTTATGAAGTAAAAATAGCAGGAAACAAAAAAGGGCGTTCTTCTCATCTTCTTCTTTCATTTTAACAAAATACATCACATTTAGTTCTTGTTATATATCTTTAAAGAATGCAAACATTGCTCAGATGGGTTAGTAAATAAGCTATTTGAAGATTGTGTGGAAAGCGGTATTTTTAAGCAATTTTCAAAAATATTGTTATCAAAATATAGGATTTGTGTAAAATGTTGACTTACATATCATATCATTGGGCTTTTTAAAAATATTTTAAAATGATAAATGACTATTGGAATTTGAATAGTTTAAGGCTGGCTTTAAATTAATGTAGCTATTTATATAAAACATACTTCATCTTACTTTTACCTTAATACGAAAGTAAAAACGAGAGGCATTTTGCATATCCCTTTAATAAGGTCAGAATGCATTTATGCATTAACAAGGCGTTCTTTCAAAAGTGTCTGGGTCTATTTCATATGTAGGGGGGAAACATTATTTTCCTACAATGAATTTACCTGATTGAGTCAGAAGCTTGTGTCTATAAATATATTCATTTTTGACAGCTTCTGATATTGTCTTAATTGTTTAATGATTCTATTATTTAGAGTGAATATATATAATCAAGTTTAGTAGTCACTATGAAACTAAATATTAATTGAAGTATGCGTTTGGTATTTATATTTATACAATTTGATATTATTGAAGACTCCAATGAAAAAAAAAATGTTTGTATTGGTTTTTTATCTTTGACTTTAAACAGATTCTCACCCTCATACAAAAAGGAGAAAAATAATGCTTGCCAACAAGAAAATTATGTTTAATGATAAATTTGTAAGAACTACCTTAAAATTTTCTTTAGTAATAAGCAAAAAAAGGAATAAGTTCATAAAAATATAAGTATTGAAAGCAACTGTATTACATAATTCATAACTAAAGTCCTTATTTAGAAAGCCAGAATGCTGAAGTTTGTTTGCCTCCTCTCTTGGATTAATTGAAATGGAGGAATTACGCTACGAAACGGAATAGGTGTAACATCTCTACTATTTAGAATCAGATTTTTTATATTCGTCTTTTATATATTTGTTTATATGAAATTACTCCCTCTAGCGGCATAAAAAACACTAAAGGTGATTGTTTCTGGTTATTGAAAGGACTTACACATTATTGTATGAGTTGTTGGTGTCTTGTGATAGTAGAATATTATCACTGCAACAAGTTTGTAGCATGCCATTCACACAAGAATGGCAAAGGCTTCAAATGCAAAGAATCGTGCGTCAAAGTCATTTAACTGATTCAGCGTTGGCTTCACTTGATTGGAGACCATGGAGGTGCCAGTGATGGGCCCGAGAATACTGAGTGTCGTGGCAACGTTGAAGCGAACGATAGGTTCTTTATCTGAGGCTATGACTAGGACCGTGGAAAGCATGAGCTTCTCCGTGATTTCAACTCCCCAAACGTCAGCCAATACATTAATGCAGAATAACCTATTCATTTTGTGTAAGTAGTTTTGGTCTCTGGACAATGCAATGACCTTGGGGATGATAGTTTACTGAGCCCAGTTCGTTCCAAGCTTTTCAACCAGCTTCTTGAGGTTATTTGTGGCGGCCTTCGCGGATGGCACTAACCAAGTCATGCAAAGTGCGTTTAATGGTTCGTCTAAGAACTCCACACCTAATTGCCCCGCAAGTAGAGGCATGCACTCAATGATGGCCAACCGCACGCGCCGTTTGGAGTCTTCAGCGAGCTCTACAATGGCAAGCAACAGGATTTGGATAGCTGTTGGATTCCAATCATGGAGATGATGTTTAAGTGAATTTCAGTGCAATCGTCTTTGAGTTGAATCAAGACTAGAGGAAAAAGATATTCGATCCTGTTGTTTATCCCCGGGAGGGATGAGAGCATCATGATGACGGATGCAAGTGCGGACATGACGTGTTGGTTGCGTCTCCGACGAGTTCCTTGACACAGGAATCCAAATCTTGACATAAGTTCTTCACCTCATGTGCCGCGGCGCGGCGGCTAGTACTTCAGACTCTTTATCTTTTAAGAAACACTACTCAAGTCTTCTTTGGATATTTATATATCCACATAAAATATAAAATCAAGGAAACTCAATAATTGTGGACCAAGGTGCCCAATATATAATTTATAATTACCTTCGCCGAAGGAGGTATTGTTTTCACTGGCGTTGGTTTGTTAGTTTGTTGGTTTGTTTGTCAGCAGGATAACTCAAAAAGTGCCGAACGGATTTGAATGAAACTTTGTGGAGTTGTTGGAAATGCTAAAAAGAACAAGTGATTAAGTTTTGGCATCTCTGAGTGCAGAATTAAGATGCAAAATGAGGTTAACTACTAATAAATATTTCAAGTTAGCCTACTCTGTCGTTACATGTCGCTGTGCTGTAAAATCGGGTGCCGGAAGCGTCTTCCTCTCAGAATTTCCGTCGAGGGGAACCCTCCTCCGTCCCTCTACGCGCCCCAGTCGTGAAAATCCACCTCGGAAGGCTAATAAGGACCCCGTGACGGCGGAGGTTTGCACTCTCTGAGTGTATATATGCCTCTAGTTCAATATATATTCAATAAATAATTTGAAAGTTTCATCATGCTGTAACTTTGCAGAACTAGAAGGACCTAGACATTCGATGATATCCTGCATGCCTTTCTCAGTTACAGGCCCCCAGCCTTGAGGAGGTTAAGAGCAGCAGCAACACAGTGGGTAAAGGAGGTATTGCCATATATGCATGCATATTGCCAGCTAAGCCCTTCTCTATGCATAGATGATGCATAAAGCAGCATAAAAAGCAATGGAAAATACTTAATGAATGCAATTAAATGAGGCTTAGAAAAGGTCCCTCCTTTTTGGAAGGTAATTACATCCCCCTTCTTTTAAAAACTAAGCATCTGAATGTTCTCTAATTAGAAGCACATACTTTTATAATCCGCCTGTATTAGACCCATTTTCATTACGCAGGAGTTCTCCCTTAGGGGTTATCTAGTAGTTTTAGTTTGAGAAAATGCATTTGATAATGAAGAATATATTAATAATAATGATATTGATAATAATCACATTGCATAAAGAAAAGGAGTAAGAAGAATGCATCTCAAGACTTGTTGGAAATAAAAGAATGTAGAGCTGCTGCTGCTGATGAGTACTTACTTGAAGTTTTAAAATGAAACTCAAAGATATCAAATACTTGGATAAAGAAAGGAGATGTAAAGGATGCATTAATATTGTTGCAGCTAGGTTACTTGCTTTAGGCGCCCTAGTCATTTGTGTACATACATTAGAGTGTATCATATAAAAGAAGGTTTGAACTATCATCGTTTTGCTTTAGTTTCATCTCATTACTTAATAAAGAAAGTTGTAAAATATTAAGGAAAGCATATCATGATCAAGGAACATGTAAAGCTTAATTTAAAACAAGTGCTAGAATTACTTCGCTTAAATTTCTAACTACGAAATATGTGAAGAGTCGATATTCCTTAATTCTATTATCAAAGAATCTATTCTGGAACTAAATACATTTTCAGCGATGGAGGTGTCTTGCCTACTTATCTACAAGATTATTTTGTGCATTTATGGATCGATAGAATTGCAGTTTCCGACTGGATATAAATAAGTATACTAGCATTAAAATAAGTCTATCGAACCTAGGTTCGTATCAATGAAGTAGACCAAATATGATCATCCCCTTTCGAGATTCGAAACCTGCGCCCCCAACAATGAGAGTTGAACACGCCTTAACGCACATGGCTATTGCAGTCCCAAGAGTATTTACTGAGTACCTGTGTTTATATGATTATCTCTTCGAATAATATGTAAGAATACAAGCTTTCTGATTGAACTGTGTGGCGTACAGACTTTATTTTTTTATTTGCCTTCAGACTCCTCGTGGTTCCTACAGTATTGGACACATTCTTACAATAAATACCCCAATAAGTGGTTCATTTTTTCTAGTTAAAAAGGAACGTAATTTTTTTTGAACTCTCAGGATTTGTATTGCCGGACACCTGAACATATTAAAGCAATTGAGTCCAAAAGGTCAATTAAAGGGAGGAAAAAATAATATCAATATCATGAAGTATGTTTAAATGTGCAGGTAATTTAAATTTGGTGGTGTCATCACCTGCCTTTTATGTTCAATATCTATAATTTAATTACTTAAAAAAGTTTTACAAATATAAGTTAATTGCTTCTTTTCAACATACCTCGCGTATTTATATGTGCTGAAAGATATGGAAAGCTTTTCTCCTCCTTCTCTTTACATCTCTCTGCCACAACAACTTCTATTATAAAATGCATTTTTCTGTGGCATAAACTGCATCAAATAACAATATTTCATACTTATGCAAACATAACACTTAAGATACATAACATTGATATTGTTGTAAACTTAATGGTATGTTATTTTTGTTGCAAGGTTTTATACGATTGCATATAAAAATCCTTCACAAAAACTTATCTCAGCAAAGATGGTAGATCCGTGTATCCTTTGACTCCTCAGCAACTCTCAAGAAATCATGGCACTTGAAAATGTCTCGTTGGGCTCATAAAAAATATGCATCCAATTTTTGAAATTGGTCCCCTTTCTATTAGGAACCATTGGGTGTGTCAATCATTGCTCGGTATCCACGATGGCAGTGGATTCATTGCTCAGTGGGTCTTTCATCTTTTTAAATGTAGTATAATAGTAAAGCACTGTAACTCTAAGAATGACTTTTTTCGTTCTCCAATTTTTATCGTCTTCAGGTTATAAAAACCTTAGAGTTCTTATAATTTTAATTACTTATAACCTTAGAGTTCTTAAGATAAATCATTTATAACCTTAGATAGCACATAAAATCATATAGACTAATATCGTGTATATTTTTTTTAAATGTGTGTTTTTTTACGACCTTCACGGGATTTGTCTTTGGCGAGCTCGGCTACGATTGTATTTATTTAAACTGCTATAGAAAGCTGCTTCATCGACATATAAAGATTTTATTTTATAAATACACTCTTGCCTTGAACATTCCCGTTTATTCCATTTTTTTGCTACATTAATTTTTCAAAAGCATTCTGATTATGCTACAAAAATGCCAAGCCTAACTTTGGAAATGTCATATCGCACCTGGTAACACTATTTACCAGAAGATATATGAATCAATTAACTAAAAACATTATTAATACAATCATAAATGCTAAAAGCACTCTTTGTAAAAAGGTTAACTGTAAACGAATGTATCAGATCTTAGGAACTTATAGCCATAGTGCTCTCAGCGGCGGCAAGATATGGAGCCCTTTCCCTAAGGATACCGTCGCTTCTGGACAACTCCTGGACCGTTGCCGCTATTGAATGAAATACTTCCCATCAAAATCAAAGCATCTATTAAAAAAAAGAAAAAATTTACTAATGCTTATTATTATTATTTTATTGTTCTGCATACAGTTTTATTTGTTGTTAGAAATTTAAAATTGTTTGAATCTTTTATGGAGTTTTAATTTTGACTACAATATTTATTTATGTATTTTTATACACAATTACTTCATGTTAATAAAGATTTGATGAAAGGAAAAAAAAACATAGTCTTTCAATATCTTTAGACAAAAACTCACATGGCATGTTCAAAGGAACAATGTTTATAAGAACAAGTAAATCCTTTTTTTAAACCCATTTCGAGTTTTCTTTCAGTTGAATAAGTCATGACATTTAAAAAAATGCCATTCATTACACCGGATCATGCCACGGGATCTTAGTATGTAGAGTGATTATTTGTTGAGTAATAATCATGCATATCTGACGATATGTATTTGTTTTGGGGAAGGCTCAGGAATAAAATAGACAGAGAGGTATGATTAAGGTTTTCTGGTGTACATAGTTATTGTCCTCTCACATACAAAGTATTAGTTTGTATTCTAGGTTTATTTATGTTCACATTCACGTCAAAGCATGCATAATTATTAGAAGGATAGAAGTATACCAAAGCGTTTTCACAACCTGAAAATAATTCAGGTTGTGGTTTTATGGCTTGCTAAAAGTATTTTCCTCTATATTTCTATACTTGAAAACATGTCTTTGTCTGTCAGAAATTATCGCAACAAGTTTTATCATATTGTATTTTGTCGAAAGACATTTATTCAGACGTCTTTTTGATATAATAGATCTTTATTGTAAAAAAATACGAAAATACTATGAATTAAAAAATATTTAATTTAGCATTATTCATGCGTAAAAACATATTTATTTAACACATTTTTCACTCAACAGTACAAAGTTTTTTGCAAAGTGTATGTATGACTTCATTTATAACAAAACAATATGTTTCGTAAGTTATAAAAACAAAGCAATGACTATAAAAAAACATTTTAAAAGAATTGTAAAACGTACCGAATTTGGTGAATGAATATTTATTGATACTAATAATATGCGATGTTCATAAACATATATATTAAGGTCATTTTTTGTCTCTGAACCTTAAAAAGCTTCCTTTTAAAAAGTTTTAATTATAATTGTACAACATAAAATAAAATTATGAAAAATTATGTACAATTGCGTAAAAAAGCAAAAATAAACACTATATTTTAAAAGTAGTCCATCTTCAAAGATCAAAATTTACTAAATAGAACTAATATGCAATATCAAAACAAAGCTAGACAAAAACCCACATCACAAAGGGGTTATAAAAACAGAGATATTGAAGGACCCTTTTTAGAAGGCTGCGGTGACGGCTCGAAGAAGGTGGTATCATGTACGATACCAAGTCGATGGCATATTTCCTTGAATCCGGCTTAACTCCGGTATCTTTTCATTCCAGTGCGGTGTTTCGAGCTGCGGCAGATATAGAGAATTGAAGCAAGTCTTGCCTTGTTAGTGGTTCCTTCCTCGACAGTTTTGATCCAATCAGGGCCTTCGCACTCGATAGTGCGAAGTGAATAGTAATGTAGAGTTGGTTCTATGTTAACTTTCTGCATTCTTGTGTGCCAGGTCTTTCATTACAGATTTGACATCAAATTATTTAAAACTCATAGCAAAAAAGTATAACAATAAGACAGTAAAAGCGGGGATTCAAAGTGATGTTTATATCGAATAAAATAAGCTATACAATCAAATCAACTAGTCTCATTTTTGAATAATATCTAACGATCCTAAACATTAACTAAAATATAAATACAAGCATTTGAGAGGAGGTCAAGCGATTAAAGACTTGATGAAGGTAATCTTTATTATTTCCCTTAAAGCTTTCTTAAAGGCTTCTGGTATTTGAGAGAAAGGCATGGAAGCCATATTTTACTTAAATATGTTCATGCTTTTTTGAGTTAGATGTTCAAAGAAAGTTTGAAAAGAAAAGATGATATAGTTACTACATATTTGTTAATGTGATAATAATAAAATAATATTCCATAATACATTCAACAAACTTGAATTATTAACTCATTCTACATTAACTCTCAGCTAAGTTTTTTGTTGCTATTTAACGATATATTAATTTAACTTTAACTCTATTCATTTTACGCTTAAAATCCTCTGCTTGAAGTTAACGATACCAAAAATTGAATTGAATAAAAGGTACCTCTTTAACTATGCTAGCCTAAACATTACAGAAAATATCAAAAGTTATAATATTCATTTATGTTTTGTTTTGTAACGTAACTGTCTTCAGATTGTGTATTTTTTTAATCCTACTTACTAGGGTATTGTTATTTTTTTACACTGTATGGATTTGTAGCTAATAAATAAACATCTTTCAAAAAATAATCAGGAGAAAAAGTTATTCGACAGTATAACTCTTTATAATCCTTCAAGACTCGATAAAATGCAACAAACAAACTATGGTCATGATGTTGTGATATCCATGTGGTATCAATCCAACTTCAACAAGTCAAAAGTGAGAATCAATCAAGCGTATATAAAAAATATTTATTTAAATTGTCCAAATGTCTTTATAACGCAACTTTTAAATCAATGCTATCGAGTAATTGCTCGATCATTAATCAAATACACTACCAATGTGGTAGTCGAATTCATCCTTCCAAGAATATAAATTTCACTTCTCTCTTTCTTTTCCAAATTCTCATGACTGAAAGCAACTTTAATCCTTTTTCTGTTAATAGTTAGTATTTTCATTTACAGCCTTTCAATGGATGTTATTTCCCCCTTTCATGTCAAAGAATAAATTAAAAACAAAACCTGTCAAACGCAAGTGTCCTTGTACTAAAACATATACATAATATATTTATATATATATATATGTCATAATGAATTTAATCACACACTCCTCATAATAGAAAAATCAACAGCTTTCTCTGTTAAAGCTGCGATCGGTTGAAGGAAACACGTGATTCTTTATGAATATTCTGAAATGTGTTGAAAGGGAAAAACAGAGGGTTGGTGGTGGAGGGGGGTGTGGACTGTCATATAGAAAGTTAGGTTAAGTTATTTCCAGTGACTTGAGTTAGAGTCAAGGTACCAACAGTTCTTCAATGTTCAGAAAAGCATCTGTATCTTTGTAAAAGGAAAAGAAAACAATAATCATATCTTGTGGAACTGTAAATACTTAAATAGTGTAAATATTCAAATCAATACGCAATATATTGGCCGACTGCTTCGAAGCTGTGACCGACGTATTCTTAACTTTGTTTGTGGCAAAGCAAGAACTCATGTCAATGCAACTTAAAACAAAAAATCGAACATTATGCCCACTTATTATGTGCATAAAATTGATTAATGGAATTAACCATTATTGTCATGATTTCAAGTTTATATGAATTATCAAATAAACTTTTAATATATGTAACAACATTCTTAAAATTCGTGGTTTAACACAAAATTAGAGACACTTACAAAAAAATTTTAGTATACCTTTTAAATAAATCCCTGTTATACTCTATTTTTGACTTTTAAAATATACAAGTATGTCGAATAGAGTTTGCCTTTTTTCCAAGCGTATCTTCTGTAAGTTAAATGTATCATAACTGATTTGGATCTCTATTTAAGGATTCATATAATGTATTTAACAATATAAACAAAGAGGAAACGAAAGTGATCGGCTTAGAAATATTATGATTTTATTTTCATATGGATCTCTTTTATATATATTTAGAAAACATTTTGAATATATAAATACATGTTTATTTGATTAAGATAACTTTATAATATTACAACCGTTTCAAACGAAAACATTCAGGCTCTTCGAGATTTATACAGATTATAAAGGTTTTTCGATGACACTAAGAAGTCAAGAAAACCTACTAAAAGAATCAATTAATTTTTTCGTAAACTGCAAAGTCTTTTATATTTATATTAAGAATATTGATCTATCTCTTTCCTATTCTATATATTATATATATATATATACATATTATATATATATATACGTTCCTTTCAAAAGAAAAAAAAGAAAGAAAAAAATCCCCGCTAAAAATGTTTTGTTTTTGGGTAATAAACATTCGATACATCCATTTAGGCTGGCGGGTCACGTATAGCAAAGGAAAGGGTTATTGAGGTTGTTTAAGCGTCTTTCCTTTTATCCGTTGGAGAATTAAGTCTACATAATGTGACAAACACAGAGTACAGCCTACATAGAGAAAAGGTAGGAAATTAAATCTGAAGTTGATTTCTACTACTCATAAAAACGTTTTATATAATCACAATATTATTATTCCAGTGGTTTTTTTCTCTTTTGCTGTAACGCGGAAGTCTTTTACTCTCTCTCTCTTTCTGGGCTCGGGTATTGACCCTAATAAATGCTGTCTTAGGGATATAGAAATAAAAACAATACGAAAAAGTGAATGTGCACTCCATGTCTTGATGAGAATACTATTATTATCCTTATATTCTCATCATGAGAGTAGTAGATTTATTGTACTTGTCAGTGGTAAGAGGGATATAACGACTGAGAGGTGATGATAATCTTATCCTTCTTGTCACGATAATAAGTTTTAAGTACCCAGACCATCAACCCACATATATAATAACTGGATACAGTATCCATAATGAGGAAATTTCAGTGAAAAGAGATTTTAAGGCCCATTTATTTGGAACAAAAAACTACCAACAGTAATTTAAAAAATGGCGAAATATGCGAAAAAAAGTACAAAATATGTTAATAAAAATGGAATGTTCTTTTTAGAAAAGAAAGGCTGTAGACATAGAAAATATTTACTTGTCATTCAGCAAAAATATACTCGATATTTAAAAGTACTTGCGCAATATAGAAGCGCCTGCGTGCGTTATGTAAAAAATGTGTGCAATCTTCTTCTTCTATATATTAACGAAGCAAAGAATGGTCAGAATATGAGAGGGAAATGTTAAAATAGCAAAATATGCAAAGAAAATATAGAAAATTGTTAAATATGTAAATCATGATCAAGTATTGGATCCAGATTTTTATTTTCATATTTTTTGTCCAGCCTTACTCAACAGATATGAAAAGTTAACTCCATTTTTTGATTATGTTTAGTGACCTAAAATGGCTTCCTGGGAATAAAAAAATAGAAAAAAATTCTACTAAAATTGATGTGTTCAATTTAATTATTTAATGAAAAAAAAATCCCTTAAGAGGACGTCTTTAGACTCTTAAAGCCTAGCCACTCCGAAATATGAATATTCGGTTAATATGTAAAAGATAGGCTGTGATAATAAAAGCCATAATAAAGTTCTATTTTCACGAACCAAAAATATCATTGCATCATAAAAAACATATTATTTATCTGGAAAGCTCCTATAATACCAATCAAAGTCATTCAGTTCAAAGTTAGTTTTTGTTTGTACCCCATTTATATGTATGGTCAATGTTTGATATATAGTTTCCATTACTAAGTTTAGGGATTCATATTGTTTGTAGCTCATAATCTCAATACAAGTAAGGGATGATGATTCCAACTGCGGAAAAGAAAGAGAGAGAGAGATTCTCCCTCACTGTTATTATAATATCCAATACTTTTCTATTTATGAAAAAAAATACTACTACATACTACAAAGATTGCTTTGTATATAATAATTTTTTATGACTATTATAAAGGATTTCTGAGGGATATTCTGTATATTCTCCTTTATGTGTGTGTGTGTTTTCTTCCCCTCTTCTGTCATAATGGCATCTTGGTTATTATGGTTGAAACAAATAAGATGAAAATATAATATACAAAAAATCCACCTAAATGATGAAAAATGAAATATGGATATGAAGAGGTTGAAATCTAATAATAATGAATGTAATGACTGGAATATGCGCAAGATCTATGTCCGACTTATATTTTATATTCTGTGTACAACTTTATTATATATATATATATATATAGGGGTGTGCAGGCGAATCTAGACTTTTTTTAGCACGGAAACAAGATTCATATCCAAGAACAAGACCTTTTAATTGACTTTTTTCATATCACACAAATTTAAATTACTTTTCTCTTAATGTTCATTCAATCCAACTTCCTCTGTTCCAATAACAGCCTCCACACGGGCCTGAACCTCCCAACGGCATGAGCCACCTGTTCCCTGGACAAGTTGGCCACTGCCTGGATGATGGCAGCTTTCAAGGAGTCCACAGTGTTGTGAGCACGCTTGTTAGTGTCCCTCTCAAGGACCCCACAAGTAGTAGTCGCAGGGGTTCAGGTCAGGGCTGCTGGGGGGCCAGAACTCCTTTGACCAGAACATGTCGAGATTCTCTAAGCACCAGTTTTGCACAAAATTGTACGTGTGGGCGGGAGGAATCCTTCCTCGATGTCCTCCGACTCCTTGAAGGACTTGGCAATGCTGTAAACAGTAGCTTTGGGGAATTTGAAGAAGTCGATGATCTCCTTGGCGTACGGCCGCAATGAAGCGCCACAATAATGGCCGTCCTGCGCTCAAGTTCCGAGGACATTTTCAATCTTTTGTTATTAAACAAAGCTCATAGGATATACTAACCAGTTCATACATTTTTAAGCTTTACCCTAACTGGTTTCTGAGATACAAGTACTCAAAGTTAGTCTAGATTCGCCTGCACACCCTGTATATATATATATATATATAATATATATATATATATATCATATATAATATATTAATATATATTCTATGTAATATATATATACCCATAAAGGGTGATCTTATGATATGGTATTGTTATTTATAGGTTTGTACGGCCCAAAGATAATAGATAATACAAGATGTGCAGAACGCAATGTTTAGAAAAGAAAAACTGAAACGTCACAGATGACGTCACAGTAGCTATTTGTTATTAAATAAAATCAAAGGTACATTTAAAAACAGTGATTATTTCAAAAGGAAATAAAAAATTCGAATTCGTTGTTGTAGTAATGGAGTTCCTAAAAAATAAGCACAAAGTCTGTGCAGTGGCAGTGTGTAACTCCCCTCAGGAAAACCATTTCCACAGTTTTCCAAGATCAAAGGACTTGGCATCCAAGTGGGCTGCTGCCTGTAATAGGGATTTTGGCCTGCCAAAATATCCTCTGATCTGCCATAAACATTTCACGGAGGATTCCTATCAACGGGACTTGAGAAACGAGTTGCTCAATCTTCCTACTCGACGGATTTTGAAACCGGATGCTGTCCCCACGTTATTTTTGACAGACATGACGGAACCATCGATTACGCCGCCGTCAAAAACTCAAAGTCACGGAGAAGTTCTCAAAAGGAAAGCCTTAGTTGAAGAATTAATACAAAACTACAATAAATGTTCAAAGATTGAAGTGCAAAATGATTCCCTGAATAAGTCCATTCAAACTTCAAGCGAGGATTTCTATCCCTCAACTGAGCGGAAAACGTTATTGAGTAAGATAAAGGATCTTCGTGAAGAATTGCGCAATTTGAAGAAGAAGAATGTCATTCTTCGAGTTCAAAACAGGAGACTTTCTACAAAACGGTATAAAAGGACTCTTATACAAACTGAATTGTCGAAAACATTCACTCCAGCTCAAGTTTCTCGGATTACTGGTTCGAAAAAAAGAAGCAATTGGGGGAAAGAAGATATTGCCAACGGAATCATTCTCCGTTCGCTCTCGAAACGGGCGTATTCGTATATTCGATCAAAAAATCTTTTTCCTCTTCCTGGTTTTTCGACTTTACGATCATGGATCAAGGATTTCCATACCTTTCCTGGGATTCAGCATGATATAATTAAAATTATATCTGAAGAATTGCATGCCTCGGATGAATCATTTTTTAATAAATTAGCAGTTCTTTGTTTTGATGAGATGAAGTTACGTGAAGAAGTTACTTACTGTCAAAAAGAAGATAAAATTTATCCTGTGAAAAAAAATGTTCAGGTATTTCAGCCACTGAATATATATTACTATTGTATTGTTTTTTACACTATAATCTCAGCTAGTATATATTGTTATATATGTATATTAATTTATAATAAAATTAGTAATTATTCATACCCATTAATAACGGCTTATTACTCAACAACATCCAGTATCATTCATATCAATATTATCAATCATCATAATCGTATTAACACTTTTTATTAATTAAGACTGATTTTAATAACTGTTCTATAGGTAATGATGATTCGAGGTCTAACTTCATCATGGAAACAGCCTATATATTTTGATTTTGATACGCCAGTCACCAAAGATTTATTGGAAGAAGTAATCAAAGTTTTGGAGAAATCCGGAATACGGATTCATGCAATTGTTTCTGACATGGGAACATCTAACCAGGGATTGTGGAACTCTCTAGGTATTTCTACTAAGAAAACATTTATAGCAAATCCGTCAGATAACTCCCGAAATATTTATTTCTTCGCTGACGTCCCTCATTTAATCAAACTCCTCCGAAATCATTTCCTCGACTACGGTTTCATCCTCAAAAATGGTTCGATTATAAATACAGATCCAGTTTTGGAAATGTTACAAAAAGATAACGGGGAAATACGCTTAGCACATAAATTATCACCGAATCACTTAAATGTAAAGAAGAATGAACGTCAACGTGTTTGCTATGCAACGCAGTTATTAAGCAAAAGTGTTGCAAGTTGCATCAGATTATTAAATAAAGAAAATTTCACCCTACTGCAAACTTTATCGAACTTGCAAATGATTGGTTCGATGTTATGAATTGCCGCTCTCCTAAATCACCAAACCAAATGTCGTGTGGCTTTGGTATCCATCCCAAACAAGAGGATATACTCAATCAAGCGATCGATGAATTTGGTTCCATGAGGCAAATGGAAAGAAAGACACCGGAACTAGAAAAAAAGCCGTGCCTCAAACCCTTTCAGAAAGGGATTATAATATCCTCTAAATCAGCGATTGGGTTGAAGAATGAAATTAAAATTAAATATGACCTCCCCTACTTACTAACCCATCGCTGCAATCAAGATCACTTAGAGAATTTTTTTCCCGTATTCGTGGGATTGGACGATTCCATCAACACCCTAATTCAATTGAATTTTGTCACCGCTTCCGTATATTGGCAATATCGGGATCGGCTGAGTATGCGGTCGAGACGGCTTCAGTAAAATGTCCGATTGCAGATAATCTTGACGACGACTTAAACATCATGGGGAGTTTAACAAAAGAGATAGTCAATAATAACAATTTAGAGGAGGACATGAAATTATTGTTGATGGAGGGTGACTGGAATCCATATCACTCCGATGCCAATAATAATGACGTCTTCAGCAACAGCAACCACGACGTCGAAGATATCGAACATGTCGGTGGCAGCAATCCGGACGAAGATTACGACGAACATGAAGATCCCACAAATTGTGAATTAAACTTCGAACACGAAGGACTGAAGTATATAACCGGATTTGTCGTCAAGAATTTTATAGATAAATACCCATCGTTAGGGGTTAGAACTCGAGATCTGTCTGAGGAAGATACTAAAAACCTTGGAAACTCGTGGATAATTTCTAAATCGTCTGGAGGACTTGTTCAACCATCCACATCAATCGTTAATTTATTTAAAGAAATAGAAAAAGATTTTAAAAAATTTCATAATTGCTATATAACTTTAGTAGATACTAAAAAAAATGTTATAAAACGATTAACTAAGATAATGTCAACGAAACATCCTAACCATTCACCTGAAATTATAGAAAAATTTGTACGTACACGCACTTTCATACGTATAAAATATTTAAATTACCTTCATAAAACTAAAATGAAACAAAGCAGAGCAAGATCTATAAGAAAAGATACATATTTTACACATTAGTTTATATTTATTGTTTGTTAAAAAGTTTAATTCTTCCGATTAATTATACCTCTTCTTTAATTTTATAAAATATATCTTTATAGAAACGAATAATTCAATGAACCAAATACATAGATCTAATGGTTTAGCCTAATATTTATTTAATACGGGGAAATGCAAAAATATGTAGAGGTGTTCGAGATCTTCTTGGTCAGGATGTTGACAAAGACAGCTTGAGGGAAGCTACTTGCAAGGAACAGCTCCTGGGTGTAGTCATCGTCAAAGAGCTCTGCTTTAAGCTGTAACGCATGCATGCAAGTGAGGTACACAAGGTCACTGGGAGTGACAAGGCCACCACGATTGAGCAGCTGAAGGAACTCTTCTTTCTTGCTGCTTCCTTCTTCGTCGTCTTCAAGCAGTTCCAGGTTTGCCAACTTTGACGAGCACCTGCAGCACGTTGTCATACCACTTCTTGATGACAAAGGAGTTGATTGCTGGCAGCGGCACCATGGCGACAAGTCTTCGTACTTGCAGCAGAGACTCTTCACCATGAAGCAGAGTAAAGTCTTTGTGACCTCTGCATTTTCCATGCCGTAAAAGTGCCCGTTTATATTTGACGCGAAGGAGCCCACTCTGGTCCACGATCTGCTGAATGAACCGCCCATTGAGCCTGATGATCTTCCCCACGAGACTCCGTGGGACCTGATTCGTGTCCTCTGCAAACTCGAGGAGCTTCCTTGCCTTTCGGACGCACTCCTTGTTGTCCCCCGTAACACGAAAGGTCGAGGTCTCTTCCTGGAGCTCCAGGTTGATGATGCAGTCCACGGCCCGGGCCTGCTGTATGTTTGCCCCGTGGGCTCCGATGGCTAGGCCCATGAGCTCACTGGGCACGTGGAACTCCTCTGTGTAGCCGTAGGTGATCTGAATCCGCGTAGCCTCCAGGTGCCGACTTCCTCCGTCTTGCTCTTGAGGAGGACCTTCTGTGTGAAGTTTTGAAAGTGTATGCCTGGATCATGGCGGCTTTCCGCTGCGTGTGCTCGTCCGTGCTCACGACCCACAGAGACCGCTTAGCGGGCTCGTACTTTACGGAGCAGGCGTTGATAGACTTGACAAAGACGGCGTGGGAGTCCTCGTCCTCTGTGTAAATGTCCTCCATCTCCGAGGGCAGCGGGATCCAAATTGGAATAAAAGCCCTTGTCCTGGATGTGTGGCATGTTTTATCGGGGACGAAGGTGGTCCTGGTGGACCACTTGGTTGAAACCCGGGAGCACTCCGGCGGAGGCGGAGCTGCAGAGGACGGCCACGTTGCTCCGGTGCTCCTAGATGCGTGCGGGCTACCAGCCAAAGGCCACAGAGTCCCGTGCGGTGTTCAGGACTTCCACTTCCTCCCTGATGCTGAAGCTGTGCGTCCCGGGTGGCTCGTGGCGGGAGGGAGCCTCCGGACGTTATTCCTTTGAGAGCCTTTACGTTCTTAGCTTTGTTGTCCTAGAGGGTATTAGATACATAGGCAAATCGTAGCTGTGATGACGTCACATTTTTTTATTGGAAATATCCTTCTTTGTTTACATGAGTACTGCCCCCCCCCTGGGCAGAACCAAAGAAAATATAAAAAGATCTAGAAGCGCAACGCGTCTGCCGAAGGAAAAAACATGAAAGACAAACAGAAGAAGAAGAAAACTTTAGTAACCATAATGAAGAGAGAAAACTGAGATTTTTATGTAGTAAGATTTTAAAAGATGGGCTATATTTTTTAACTATTAGTCCTATAATAATTTTGTAAAATAGAAAATTATGTATTATATATTTAGTGAAATCATGGTACAATTTAAAGAATATAATTATTGTATAAATATATTTGCATAACATAAATAAACATGAGAATAACAATGTGATAGGTTTTAATAATATTATAGAATACTTTTACTGTCCTTGAATAATAATGTTTATCATGACTTTTTCTTATGTAGTCCGGAGGGTAAGTTATATTCGTCACTCTTCCTTGATGATAAAGTCTTATTCGGGAATAAGTTGACTAGCCAAATATTTTATTAATTTATAAACGTGATTGTTTGTTGGGCTAACATCTAGCATAGTTCATTAAGATCATTAAAACCTACCGTTGTTTTTTCAAATGTTTTGCAAAACTTGGGTTGCAATATGCAAATGAATTTATCTTTCTTTAATAAAGCAGCTTTGCCAATTATTAAAAAGTGACAAAAGACTCTTTCCACTCTTGAAACACAGTTATTGCATCTTGTGATGGATAAATTAGGCCACCAATCTTCTTTTTAATTAAAGCCAAATTAAAATGATTTTGCTTAAATGGATCGAGTAAAACTGTTTACAAGGAACACAAGATATGGTCTGCTGCAATTTGTGAATTACAAATCCAGCAATGTAACTAATAACAGCTGCCTTAAAAGACGATAGAGTAGGAGGTAGAGGAGGTGGTATCTCGCAGTAGTCGTGGTCCTCCAAAATTGATAGAGCATCCAATTGCTTTTCTCTAGATATGGCCTCAGAGTCAACAACCCTGTGATCGCCTGGAGAAAGTATTACAACATCATACAGTCAAACAATTCACCTTTTACTTCCTGATGAACAAGAAGTTTCTATAGCTTGTATGATATGATGATTTGTACCTTCAAAGACCTGATCTCCTTTTATATAAAGAACTGGTGAGTTTGAACGATTCGAAGCTTAGTAGCCATGTACTCAATCGTTTTTGCATTCTCGTTGGATTCCTTTTGCAAGTACTTTCATCACCAACAGAGTAACAATGATCGAGAAAAATATTTTGTCGAAGGATTTGCATTTCTTCTTCACTCCTCTTTCGCTTCATATGCCTTTCCCTTTTCCGTTTTCATTTTCTTTGCCCATTCATTAGACCTAAGTCAGAAAGAATAAAAGATCATGACATACATCATTCTATGTAAATATAATACTGATCATACTGATCGAAGAGCAATTATATGCGGAGCAACTTGGCATTTTAATCATAAATATAACGCTGATCTACAAACAAGGTCTGTATATAAGGTCTGGGCAATACAAAAACAATCATGTAGCTCTAGCAGTATAATACTCCATGACGTCACGGGAGAACGAATATATATATTTATATATTATAAATAATATTTATATAAATATTTATTTATTTTTTTATACAAACACACACATACATACTATATGTATATATTTATAGATAGATAGAGAAATGATTTATATAGAGAGATATAATATAATCGTTCTCCAGTGACGTCATGAGTAGTCACACTGCTACATGTTATTTTTGTATTGCCCAGACCTTATTATACAGACCTTGATTGAATATAGGAGAGTCACACTTATACTGAAAGTGGTTCTTAACTCAATTTGTTTACATTTTTGTGAATCTTATGAGGTCAGCTGTGTAACTTATATGAAGGCAACACAGCCAATACTCCTTTCCAGCCTGTATTGCTCTTCTAGTTCTTTATATTTTCTTTGGGGCAGAACATATCCCTCGAACATAAGCTCTATGTAATTAGGTGTATCCAATCCAGCACACGATAAATACCAGAATGTTCAATGGAGAAGGAAAAATGACTTACTTAAAGAGCTATTTGATTGGACGTATAGCTACTTAAAATGGCTGCCCGATTGTTGAAAAACATATTTCGTAGTTCGAATAGGTCAAAGGGAGAGTACTTCCTTGTTTCATCACTATGCTTAAAGAAGCTCTTTGATGACGATATAGCTACTTAAAATGAGACTGCCCGATGTTGAACCATATTTCGTATTTCGAATAGAACAAAGGGGAGTACTTCCTTGTTTCATCACTCTGCTTAAAGAGCTCTTTGATGAACGTATAGCTACTTCAAAATGGCTGCCCATGTGTTGTGAAACATATGTAGGTATTTCGAATAGGACAAAGGGAGTATCCTTTCTTCATCACTGCTTAAAGAGCTCTTTGATGGACGCATAGTACGTTAAAATGCTGCCTGAGTATATAAAACAAATTCGTACTTCGAATAGGACAAAGGGAATACTTTGGTGTTTCATGGACTTTAAGAAATATATATTTCATCATAGAAGAATATCACATGGGCTCTCATAAAAATATTAATCTTCCGTTCTTAATTTGGTCTATGAGCATCCATTTATTAAAGAGATCCGTTATCCAACATTCTCATTGTCTGAATAAACTTAACGTGACTTCCGATGTGACGTAAACTATTGTCTTGGGTGAATGTTATTTGAGTAGTAAACAATTTACTATATATCTCGAGGTTTGTTATTTTCTCCTACATAGAAATTAATTTAAAAGTGTCTAGGGATTTAATATAGTGGGTCTGTGATATATCAAAGTGTTGGATACCTCACGGTGATGGCTCCCTGCACTATAATCTTTGCACCCGCACGGACTCTAAGATCGTCTTTTTACGTTTTCGTAAATTGGCATGATTCATAACTGATAATCTACGTCAAGGCTGGTGACACACTTTTAATATATATTTATATCGAGAGAGAGTAATGAGGGAACCCCCTTCGAAAGGAGCCCCATGATAGGAAGATAAACAGGCCCGGCAAAGAGAGGAGGAGAAGAGAAGCAGATACGCTGTGACCTGTCTTAATGATAATAAAAGAAAAGAGAAGGGCAATTCCATGTAAATGTCAACCTCACCATGTTAAAATAAAGTAACATGTAACATAACAAAATCACTTTTAAATATATCATCAAGGTCTATATTTTACAGAAACTAAATGAGTTCAAACCAATATTTCAAAGAATTGTACCCTCCTCGCTCTCTACTTCAGCTTATGGCAATCAAGAATAATTGTGATTTCAATACATGTAATATAACGATTTTTTAAACAACCATATATGATCAAAATTTCGCCCACAACAATGCTCAGCCTCCCTTGGGGAATTAAGGGTTAACTTAAGCGAAGTGTAAATAAGTTGTGTGATTTCATGTTTCCATTTCGCTGGGGACCTTGTTAAAGTGGGACGGAATTTATAGGACAGCCAATGTCACGTCCGTGACATTTTGTTAAGAAAGTTCTCATTAAACATCCGTTTTAAAATGCAACAGTAAACAAACTTCTCTGTGCAAGCTAACTTTTATTGAGGTTGTATGTTAACAAGAATTGGCCATTGTACTCCCTTTCTAAATATATTTCCCACGTTACGGACGTTACTGTTACGGACGTTACTATACAAAATTCGTCATGCCACTGCCACCGTTAGTCTTCGTGTTGAACTGAAATAACTCCGATCCAAGTTTGTAGCCTAGGCAAGGTTTATTTCCCTCGCCTACTCCTACGTAGCAACATCTTCGGTCTTGCGATCACATGATTTATTCCCAAAAAAAATAATAAATCGCGTCAGGAATAGGTTACAATGCGCTAGGCTAAAGCATACAATGTGTCAGATTGTGTTGTCTTGTGTGTCTTTTTTACACCGTGGGCTACCAAGATGAAATCCAATCTGCCCACCACTGGAACCAAAACCAGATTACAGTATTCACGCTGTAGCTGGAGGAGGACAGGACGCACAGTCCTACGTCATTGTCAGTGATGAGCCGCAGCACGACAAAAAAGCAGTCACCACATTTCTCACAGCATTATGAAGGACCTGGAGAAAAAAAATCCTGAAATGACACAAGCTCCACATTTTTAGTGATGGGTGTGCCAATTCAAAAACCGATGTCTTTGGTTTTCCTGGCCTCCACCTTAAAAGAAATGTTTCCACACATTACCACTGAATGGCATTATTTTGCCACAGTCATGGAAAAGGTGATGTGGATGGAGTTGGAGGGACTGTGAAGAGGGCGGTGTCTCTGGCAGTTCTTAGCAGCCAGGTCGGTGGTGGGCAATGCAAGCAGTTTGCGGAGACTGCCAGGCGGGTTTGCCCCAAAAGGAGGTGGCTGTACTCACAAAGGAAGACATAGGAGAGTTCGCAATACACATGAACTTGCCAAGTACGGGAGCAGGTCACCCCTCTACCAGGCACACTCAACGTGCATTCAGGACCCAGTGCATGGGTCAAGTGCAACATAAGGCTTACTCCAACCGCCACAGCAACCCGCTCACCACATGATCAACACCCACTTCTTCAGGCAGATGAAGAATCAACGGACGATGAGGCCAATTGCAGTCTGAAGACAAAAACCTCACCACTGGGGAGTGTGTGCTGGTGAAATATGAAGGACAGAGGTTGTGAGAGGGGAGTATGTGGGTCTAGTCACCGACTATGATGAAAATGCAGTTGAGGTGGAGTTTCTGAGGAAAAGCGACGATGGGGCATGTTTATAGATGCCAAACAAGGAGACAAGTCCCCGGGTGGCTCGTGACCAAGTCGTCATGACGACTGAGTCTGTCGTAGATAACAGAGGAAGGCACCACTTCACTGAGGCTGTCCAGGCTGAATAAGAAAAAGATCCAGAGAAAAAAAAAGAAAAGAAAGCAAATAATAATTACATTAATTCATATTTAATTAATAAATAATTTGTTCACCTTTATCTCATGCCTCTCAGTTTGTTTATAATTGTAGAACCAAGCTAAAATCAATTGTGATCATGTACTATTCTGTATTATGCCACATGCCAATACAGCAAGCAGGTTGGGACTGAACTGAAAAATTGAATAACAGCATCCATTCTATATTATTCAATAACTTAAAGGTAGTTTTTAACAAATATTGAGACTTTTGGGGGGGATATGATGGTTAAATTGTGGTTTTTCAAACGAACAATTTGTATTTCAGACACGTCACATCATAACGGAATTATGTCACATCCATAACGCTGGTTTTTCCTTCCTAGATTCGCATGAAATAGAAAATATTTTTAATAAGGTTGTTTTTTATGTTCAACTAAGATCCTTTATCAAATGTATATCTGTATTTGGATTCATCTTTAAATTTCACAGAGTTTGTTGGAATATCTGTAGTCACTTGAGAAACGGGTAATTCTTTCTGTCCATCCATAACGCATGTTTTTTTGGCATTTTCTTGTGTTCTAATGTACTAAGGGAATTATTTTTTTTCCCTACCACTTCTTCATATGGGATGGTCTTAAAAATATACAAAGACATCTTTAAATACTGGGAAGAATAAAAAATAACTAGGTCATCTGTTGTCATTTTGTGTCCAAAGTACATCCATAACGCGGGAACTACCAGAAGAGGGATCTGTCAAGACCTCTTATTCAAGTAAGACGAAACAGAACCTAAAGAATATTAAAATATTGACTTTAACCCCTTTTGGGAAAATGTCTACATTGATTGAAAGGACCATGAATATAAAAACTTAAAAGGGTTTTGCCTGTACAAAAACACTATAAGAAAAATATTTGAGGCGCTATCTCTCACTGTGAAAGATATATTGACAATGACCGACTGCATGTCTGGAGCAGGTTTCACTGTTCTCACATTTAGACAACCAATAAATGTACTTACAAGATTCTCAGGATTGAAGAAATTTACTCAAATACAAGATGTCTTCTTCAGTGTTAGAGGCATCGAAAATTTAAGAAAAACACTAAAACCTATTGAAATAATTGTAAATAATGGATCCGAAATTGATAGGGACGCTCTCACAAAAAAATTATCGGAATTTGGAGAGATTGAAGGATAATTTGAAGGGATACCCACAAATTCACATCGGAAGACAGCGAGGACGAGGAATTTACGGAAAAGTTAAATAAAATAATGTCTGGGAAGCTTAAAGTTAAAATAAAAAACTCAGAGGAGATTACCCGTTTTCCTGCCAATAAAAGGAAAGAGATTTGAGATAATAACTGAATTCCAAATAACACAGTGCTTCAAATGCCTCAAACTAGGACACAAAAAAACAGTTGTACGGAAGAGAAGCGGATGACTTACTCTGAGTATGAAAGATACCTAAAGGAACGAATCTTTCAAAAAGAATTGAAACTGTGAAGGAAAAAAAAAATAACGAAGATAAAACCCAAGATAAAGATGCGGAATACGTCAATGATATCTCTACTATTGAAGACCAAAACTTAAGCAAATCCAATTCTCAGGGAAATCCATCAGGAACAGAAATTGAGCCGCTAGCAGAAGAACAAAATAAAAATACATTAAGAGATGAATGGAAATTAATTTTACGTAAACGACCCGTCTCTGCTGAGAAAAACTCTGTTAAAAAGACATCTAAACCATCAAGCAAAAGAGTGTATGGAAGTCCACTAGAAGAAGGAAAAAGAAACCACGTGAGAGGAGTCCCTCAATTGAGGAAGAAGGACATAAAAAGGATAAACAATGTCCCTTAGAGATTACTAAAGAATCGGAGCCTCCCAATCAGAACATAGAAATCTTAAATGAGATTCCTAATGACTCAAACAAGGAGCTCCCGGAAAGAAACCCTTCTGTTTTTGAAGAACCCGAGTCATCTCTCCCTCACAAGGAACCATAAGAGTAAAATCTTTTCTTTTTTAAATGTTTCTTTCTTTCATACCTTTTATATAAAAATATTTTGTGACTTTGTTGTTTTTTCATTTTAATAAGCATTTATTATATCTCCCCGATGATTACCGGCTCCTTTTTTGATTTTGTATTTATCTTTTTATTCGCATTCAATATGAATTTAAAAATAATTTCTGCAAATGTAAATTCTGTTTTTGACGAACAGAAAAGAGAAAGGGTTTTGAAATATTTTATCTCTTAGCCCTGATATATATCTATTGTGGACACTCGTGTAAGGATGATGAAGAATGATAAATACATTCCAAATAATATTCTAGTTTCCTCGTCCCTGCTGTAAATAGAATGGCTAACCATCCTTGAGAGGAATCCTTGTGCTCATCAAGACAAAGTTAAAACCTAAATTTGTTGCCAGAGATACAGGTGGTAACTATTCTGTTTTAAGAGTAACCTGGCAAGACAAATGTATTAATATTTTATCGATTTATTGACCCAACCAAGACAATCCAAAGTTCTATAGATCAATTGATTCTGATTTTTTAAACGGTTACAAAGGGGGTGATTTGAATATTTTATTAGGAGATTTTAATATTGCTCTCAGCCAAAAGAGGGACACCGTCAATTATAAAAGAAAAAATAATAAAAAGCAACATTAGAACTTTATCGAATTTTACCTAAGAATCAATTAATAGATGCTGCAACAAAGTTCAATTCATGTCCAGAGTATACTTTTACCATCAGAGTGGCTGAAACGATTATAAAACGCTCAAGATTGGACTATTTTTTTTGTCTCAGATGACCTAACACCATATATTTCAGACTATAAGTAATACCAAATGATATATCTGATCATGATACAATTATGCTTTCATTAAAGCCGCTTAAAAAACACCAAAAACAATCTTGGAAATTAAACACTACCCTGATGGAAGATGAGCCCACAAATTGTAAAATTAAAAGTATTTTAGAAAACGTCATACTTCAACTTGCTACAAAAGAAATAACATCTCCTTCCTTTGCTTTGAAGAAAATACTAACTGCTCCAGAAGAGAATATATAAAATTAGGAGTTAGAAAAAGTGAAGAAAGACGACTACAATACGATAATTTAATAGAAAAGGTAAATGATAATAGAGACATTTTAACAGATAGTGTAAATATAGATAAAATTCAAGAGACTTTTACTGAAGGGATTTTAATTAGAACAGGTCTAAAAACAGTTTCAAGCGAACAAATTTTATTCCAAAATATTAAAAAAATTAAAATAATTTTGTAAAAAAGAAAAACATCAATGAGCTTTTGAAAAAAAATGAAACATTTGAAACTTGCCCAGAAATAATTCAGAAGAGAGCTATAGATTTTTATCAGGATATGTTTTCCTGTAGAGATTGCGGCACTCCCCGTTTTACAGAATACTTGTGCAAAATGTTTATTTAACACAGCAGATTTTGTTCCAAAAATT
This sequence comes from Caligus rogercresseyi, assembly GCA_013387185.1. Classification (NCBI taxonomy): domain Eukaryota; kingdom Metazoa; phylum Arthropoda; class Copepoda; order Siphonostomatoida; family Caligidae; genus Caligus; species Caligus rogercresseyi. The sequence continues at coordinate 26,751,460 of CP045890.1, forward strand.
AACAATACAAGTATCCAAGGCTTAAGGAAAAAAATCAGCCTGTGGCAGAGAAATTAGACACTTATATCACGAAAAATGAAATTAAGAAGTACATCGAAAATTACGAAAAAAAAATCTCCGCGGACAGACGGTATCCCAATAGAATTTTATAAAAAGTATTCTATCTTTTTATGTCCTTTACTTGAAGAAGTATTCACGGAAACAAATTTTAAGGGATACTTTGAAGGGTATATCTCTACCGGAAAACTTATCCTTATTCAAAAAAAGGAAAAATATCCCAGAAACATAGGCAACCTTAGACCCCTAACTATGCTCAATACTTCCTATAAAATATATTGTGGAATTCTAGCTGATCGAATAAAATATTTGTTACCTGAAATAATTAGTGATTCCCAAAAAGGCTTTGTAGCTGGTAGAGTGCCCGAAGACGTTTGTAGAAGTATTTGTGACGCGATTGTTGGGCTCAAAAATAGCAAGAAGACGATACTAGGTATATATTTTAATAAGGCATTTGACTCTGTATCTCACCAATGGATTTTTAACTGTATGAAGTCACATGGCTTTAATGAAAAATTTATAAGAATGATGGCGGTGTCTTTATGTAATATTAGAGCTTTTTATGAAAAACCAATACATCATTTTTACGTGAAAAGAGGATGCAGACAGGGAAACCCCCTTTCTCCAATTGTATTTATTATCGCCATTAATCAATTATTAGATCAAATCAACTCATGCCAGCAAATAAAAGGTATAAAGTTTGGAGAAACTGAGTTATAGATAGAAGCTTTTGCAGATGACGTAACTCTTGCATATACTGGTAACGGGAAGAAATCAGAACCTCCTTTTAAAAACTTTAGAAATTTTTAAAAACTTTGAGGCTAACTCGGGTTTACAAATAAATATTAATAAATCAAATATTTTAGCTAATTTTACAATAAAAAAAATCTGTATGGGATCCAAATGTCCGAATCTCTAAAAATATTGGGCACATATATATATCTAAATGGTGAGGCTAGGAATCAAAGTATCGATGAAGTTTTAGCCAGGGTTGAAGGTGCATACCTAAGTATTGTTTTTTTCTGAAAAAGAACGTTTCGGCAAGAATACATATATGGAACGCGTACATTCTACCAAAAATAACCCATATATTGATTTTAACTCCTTCGACAGAGTCTTTGTGTAAGAAAGTCGAAGAACTTTGTGAAGGTTTTCTATTCCCTGAAGGAAGGAACAGAAACTTAACATGGAAGAGAATTAATTGCCCTAAAGAATTTGGGGTACTTGGTCTTTTTAGTTATTTCTGGAAAATACTGATTTTTAAATGGTTTAAAAGAATTTTTAAGAGCAATGCAATATGGAGTTTTATAGTAAGAGAAAAATATAAAGAAATCTTTAAAAAACCTATTGACGAAGTTAGAGGCAAAGCTCCTTTTAAGTTTTGGAAGCGTTGTCATCCGTAAGTCCATGCTGGAGAGATATTAAAGAACCAACCAAAGAATTAATAAAAATAATGCTAAAAAAGATGTTGTGGCAAGAACCCGTAAAGAAAATGCTAGTTTAAGCTTTATGACAGTGATATTTAGGTATTTGCAAAAAAATTGACTTTGTTCGAGAAATTTTTATTCAGAACAATTATTTTACCCAAAATGAGATTTGAAAAAAACCAAATTTTACACGAATTAAATTCCCCAAAAGATAGATAGGCCTAGCTAGAGATGATTTTTTTTAACATTGACAAGAAATAAATATTTACGAAATGCACTAATTAAAAAATCTACATTTTATTAATAATTTAATCAAATAGAAAGGAAAAAGAATATTTTAAACTGAAAGGTATAGCACCTACCATAATTAACGTTTTAAACTTAAATCGGCTTGACCCAACGTTATACTACTTTAAGTACAAAATAGTCACCAATACACTGTCTTTGGGAAGTATATTCGGTAGATCTAGAGAGGAGAGAATGTGCCATTTCTGCAAGGATTCCTTGGAGACTTATAACTATTTTCTTTACGATTGTCCATTTGTAAATAATATTTTATGCTAAAAAGATTTGTTTTTTAAACATTTAAATAAGTTCTTAGTACAAAAGACTTTGTTTATTTATATATAGGCAACAACCAGGAAGAAGTAAATTTTATCACTACAACAAGTTTATTTTATACAAATGCAGGAGCTTGAAAATACCAATACCCCAGATTCTAACCCCATAATTGATAATATTCTAACCTGTTTATGTCGTTTAAAAAATGAATACCTTCTGTAAGTTATATATAAAATATTTTGAATAAATATGTACCTAGCGTACAAAAAAAAACTTAACGTGACTTCAGATGTGACGTATATCATTGTTTTACATTTGTATTGGTGAATGGTTTATTTTGATATTGAAATAAAATAACAACATATTATTGAAGGGGGAGTGACTTTTTCGTTCACTTGCATGAAACTGAGTGAGTCTTCGACAAGTGAAAGAAAAACTAGACGGATCCTTAAAGAGGATGATCGGTGTTGAAACACTTTGCTTCTCTAGAAGCAGAGCAAGGATCCATGAGTTAAGTATGCATAAGCATTGAACTGAGACAAACGAGGATAGTTAAGTACGCCATATCTCACGTCACGTTATATATATTATTTATGCATTAATTTTGATTATTCAATAGCGATATACCTACACTATACCAACATTGTCACTTTATGGGACTATGGCCCAAAGCTACTACATACGCAATCATGGCGTACATATTGATCAATTCAACAACAATAAGTCAAGAGATTATAAATATAATATATATATATATAAGAGAGAGCCATCAAAAAGTGCTATAATTTTGCATTAGAGAATATCAAAGGAAGCGAAACATTAGCTGTTCAAAACTTATCTCCTGTAGGAGCTGCGAAATTGGAGCTATTCAATATTAAACTCCGGTAGGAGGAAAGGAAATGTAAAGAATTGTTCGAAAAAGTTTCAGTACCATATCCTAAGTCAAAACGCCGTTTGAAATGGATTTTAGGTCAGTTTGAATAAATAAGACCTTCCTCACCTTTTTACATACAAATCCTTAGTTTTGATTGTTAATTCCTTGAATAAAATACGTTTTTTTATACAGTTTGTTCATTTCCTTCCCCGTTGAACTTGTGCGGGACTTTTTCTTCTTTTTTTTTTTGGGGGGGGGGGGGGGTTATCTTCAAACAACAGCAGTTTCAAAGGATGGTTAACTCACAAAAGGCATTTTTAAATTGCTGATCAATTAATTAAGTCTCTAAAAGATCAAGCTATTTTCTCTCAATCTCTAAGTATATACACACACACACATATATATATATATAATATATAATACTATAACACACTTTCGATGTGGAGTTGACTGATCATGACAACTTATTTCTAATGATGGATTTTCTCTGTCTCAAGAAAGGATAGAGAGAGAAAAAAAAATGTATAAATATAAACGAAGCTCTTTCATCATTTCCAAGGTACAAAAAAAACCAACATGACGTATAGTTCTGAGTCTACATACAAAAAAAGTTTGATGGATCAGGATGCAAAGAGAATGTGACGTCAGTGCTATGTTTGCTTAGAATGATCTAGACAAAGTAATTATATTGATTATACTTTTTTGCAAGAGCTATGTTGCATGTTGAGATTTAAATAACTGATTTCATTTATGTGACTCAACAAACTCCCTCTCGAATTAACGCATTCTAAAGTCTGCTATCTACGAACTTACAATAAACAACACTCGTATTGACTAAAGCGTTAAAGTAAAGTAGCACATGCAAGGAAAAAGTGAACAAAAAAAATTGGCCAAAATTTCGGCTATTTTCTTTAACGTTAGATGTCGCTAGTCCATGAAATTACGTCACAATCCTATTTAAAACCGGTTTAAAGGGATTATGTTCGATGATTTGAATTATATTAAATCACTACAACATTGTGCGAGATTAAAAAACGCCTCCAAATATAAATAATAAAAGGACTTTATTTATTATTTTCAAATAGCTCTAGCATCAAAGCGCCCCTTACGGACTAAAGAAGAACTTAAATATTGGCCCATTCCTTTTGGGAAAAAAGGAAGAATTTTATGTTATGCATGCGCTACTTTAATTTAACGCTTTAGTATTGACTACTTCCGGAGGCACATGGAAGTCTGTTTTGTAGCTGAAGGCTTTATTTCTTACAATATGATAACATTTTTTATTAAATTCATTTTGGATACCACCTCGAAACCGATACTGTGAATCGGGAAGAAGTTGGGTATTATATTTTTCTAGCTTTCCCATACTGCACCCCGTATGTTTAGGTGTTCCAATTTGTTTAAAGGATCAACCTGATTGGTAGAAAGTGGTTCAAAGTATAAGTATATCCAAGGACTATTAAAAAACAAGGCACGCCAAGGAAGCTGACGAATGGTATGACAAAGCAAGATGAAGTGTGAAGAATAATATTTTGTAATGTTGTTTTCTCCCTTACGTCATCAAGAATACATTGCTACAATATAGATTTTTGATACGTCATGAATAA
>CP045890.1:26756085-26776906 GCA_013387185.1 Caligus rogercresseyi
TAAATCTATTGACCCTATGATCTCATAAAGGAGGGTAACCAAAATTGACCTTCCCCCTCGGGAATCCGAACCTGCGGCCCTCAACATAGTAAGTTGAACTGCACCGCACTGGCTTAAATTAATATCTAGCTGCATACGAAAAGAAATAGAAATTTTCAATATAAGAGCATTATTAGCGGATACCACCGGTCTTTCATATATTATGAATATTTATAATAATCCACACAAAATATTTGGATTCAATCTACAAATGATTTATGAGAGGGAATGTGTTGTCTGCGTTTCTTAATGAATAGAGAGTCGGTTTGAGTCAGGGGCGGTCTGCATTCCATCACGAGGGAAGGGAAATAAGGAGGGGGGGATATGACATGTTGTTTGAGGGCTGGTCTGAGAAGGTAGGAAGAAGAAGTTGGTGTCAGAGGGCTTTGTCAATGTGATTATGAATTATAGTATAATTAATAGTGTCATGGCGAGGGATACGCACGACGAAGGGCGCTATATATATATAATATATAGATCAGACTTGTGAGTTGATGTTTCATTTGTTGTCGTTCGCGAACGATGAACAACAAAGTTTTTGACGAACGACAAGGAAAATTCCTTATCGTTCGTCGTTCGTTTTTGGCGCCAAAAAAAGACAAATATTTTTAATTTTCATGGGACAAATTTCTCCTAAAAAAAACGTCATCACTTTTTCAGAAATTATTCATAAAAAATAAACGTCATCAATTTTTTCAGAAATTTCTTTTAAAAAAAAACGTCGTCAATTTTTATCAGAATGGTGAACACTACAAACGAAACGACAATTTTAGTGAATGTCAACAAGTCTGATATATTATATATATATTTATATACATGTACAGCCTCGTGAATGAAAGTAAAATCATCGTAAGCTGAACCTAGAGATAAGATTTATCTCTACTAAATGTTTATGAAAACAATATAACAGCTTTGTAAATATGTTTTATTATTGACGAATTCGACGATGAAATTGTCATAGCAAATTAAACATAAGTATACTTTGAAAGATGTCAATTAAAGTACAAACAATTTTATAAATTATTATTCGGAGAAATACACATAATATAAATATACATGTGTTTAGGACACAATGATGTTGATATTATAAACAAGCCATTGTTTCATCTTAATGTTTTAAGGGAATTGCATTTTATCATTCACAAATAGTTACTCTATAGTTACCAAATAACTTACTTCAATTGAATTGAAGATCCTTTAAATGCTGGTTCTGTAAAAAAACTAACGGTACCTCGCCGGTTGTGATCTAATAACTCTGGCATGGTAGACGAACCATTGTGTATATATAGAGTATGTTTATTTCATGTTTTGAAAATATCACAAGTCTTATTTTTCACGTCATCAATAATTTTATATTTTTGCTTTGAAGTCTGACGTCAATAAAAATTGATATAGGGACATATTATATTTCACTAGAATTTGGAGCAGCCAAGTGGTTCTTATAAATAAATCACACAACTTCCATGTGAAAAAAGTTTATGAAATGTAAATGTTCCATTGATTCAAAAAATGAATCGGGTTTGTGGTTTAAAAACTTTTTCCCACAGTTTTTACATTCAATGTAATTCTTCTTCTTAAACAAGTATATATGTGTGACATACTCATGTAAAATGAATTCAATTTGTGAGTATGAGAGGCTTTGAAAGTGATTCTTCCCTGTTTTGACACGTCTCCTTCTCAATTCTTAAGAAAACACGGGTTCTCACAAAAAGAAAATATGGAACCGCAGTGTTTGTACTTTGAACTACATAATCCATTTTTTGTGTGTCACAATAATATAAATTGATGGATCAACAACTTGATTAATGAATTTCTATGGTTTAAAAGAATTCATATCCATGGCTGTGCAAAAATAATGCGAATAAAAATCGGGGGGGAAAACATGATTATATACATGATTTGCATATTTTGCATCTTTCTAATTTTAGATTCGTTGGGTTTTTTACTGTGTGGCTTACTTGAAAAGTGTACAAACGCTGAAAACCCGTATTTGTTATATTATTTTTTCACCTTGGTTTGAATAATGAATAAGAGGGTAACACGATTTTACGGTTATTTTTACGTCTCATCCTTTACCCCCATGTAAATTCTCTAAATAAAAAATAGAAATATATCATATTTAACCATATATATAATAATTTTCTATTTATATTTAGCCAGGTTTTTTTGTCCCAGACTTTTAGGCTTCAAAAGTTCTTCATCGATTCCAGATTTCCAAGTTCTAATCATACATTTTTTTATTTCGTACTTAGTTTTTTCGTATGTTCTGATTATTATATAAAAATATGAATAATTGGGTCTATTTACACAAAATTGATACTTTACCATTCAATATCAAAACATACATCCAACTAAAAAAACCAAGATAGATTCTATATTAATGTCCTATTATGTCTGATTGTATACAAAATAATTTTGAAAGGACCACAAAAAGATTATCTAAAATATCTATAATGTATCAAACATACAATAACAAATAAATTTTCCTACTTTTTAATGATAAAAGTACATTTTAATTCGTGAATGTATGTGTGCCTATGAAAAACATATCAATCATTACAGTAATGAAGTTATTGATCGTGTACATATTTATCAAGTCTTATAATCATAAGACTGCACGTTAAAAGCCGGAGGCCAAAATATACGAGATATGAACACTTGTCATATAATCTTGATAAATATGATCTATATTAGATTATATATATTTCAACTTTCGATTAGAGAAGAATATTTATTTTTGAATGTAATGCTTTTTTCTTAAATGAAGATTATTCTATATTAAAATTCTAAGAATGTGTGTATTGAACAAATCAATGTTTATCGAATAATCTTATGAATTTATACAAGCTATCGTAAGTAGTTAAAAAAGTATTCAATCGAAAAATGTGAGACAATCAGATATATAATAAAATAGAATATTTTTTTTCTAAAGTTATTATACGTTTAATCGTATGGACCTAACAAAACATAAGGCTTCCATTGGAAGGACACCATCAACAAGGCATCTATCCATTTCGGGTGAAACGTGATTACACATTGTGGATAGTTTGAAGATTCAGTTTGATATATTTAATGGACAATTTTATTTTTCTATTGAGTTATTGCTTTTAGTGATATTTTATTGAATTGGTAAAGGTTTATTCTGTTTTAGCCAAAAGATGATGTACGTACTTTTATACTTGAGCAAATAATATTTTACTTGTACTGAATAAATATTGTTACTTAAATTAACTCATGTTCAAATACATTTAAATATATCAGTCAAAGGAGTCACATGTTTTTCGTAAGTAACCTTCTACTGGCTCTCCATTCGTGCCCTGCTAGATAATATTCTATTCGTTTATCAGTTATCACTGACATATATAAAAAATACCAGACAAACCTAAATGAAATCTTTTGAATGAAATATGGCTTACAAACATTTAAAACACATCGCTATACGGAAACACCAGTAGCAAATGCAAAGAGTCGTATCATCTACATGTCTTATTTGTGTGACGCTCCAAGAAATCAGGGACCCACTATGACATTCGTATACTTTTTTACGCAACTTTGGCTGTTTTAGCATCATATAAGGCCTTAAAAGTAACTCCAGAAGGATGGAGTACCTCCAACTGGATTTCTACATATATAAAGCCCCGAAGGAATCTTTGTAAGCAACTCTTATGAGCCAATCAACCCCTTTATGCTGTGAACGTAAAAAAATAATGAAAAATCTCTCTAATCATATTTTTATATTTTTAAACATTATAGATTTAATTACTCTGTTTATATTAAATATAAAGACAAATATGATTTTGAAATTAATAATAGAATGTTCTAAGTGAAATTTTAGATATTCAACTAAAGTTAATATATTAAATAAAATTAATAAACAAATATGAAAATAAATAATTCATCAATCAAAACAAACTGGAAATATAAAAATAAAACACTACAGAGTGTACATATCAAAATAAATACTTCTATCTTATATTTAAGGAACAGAAAGACTCATTTTTAGGATAATAAAGATTGAGTTCTCGCAAACTCATAAATAAATATATATTTTCCATTTGCGTATACTGTTTTTACGTCCAGAGTGGCGATTCATTAATGGACAGATATGAACAAACCAAAATAAATATTGAATATGAGGAGTTTCTTCATTCAATTCATATTAGTTGAATAGAAGGAGTCCATTCAAAGAATTCATAACGGATATTAACAATATGCATTTAAAGGATAATTTCTTCTCTATGAATTTTTATGTTCATTCCTCAACAGCAGCCAGGAGTGAAGTGAATCTTTGTAGCAGGTTGCCAACTGCCCTCTTCCTCCCTCTCCTTCTCTTTCAATCAATCACGTACCTTTTCTTCATCTTTACTTATCTTATTATGAATGAATCCCTGGTTGCTCCAATACATTCCTTGCACTTTCCCTATGATACATCACACCCTAATACCTAAAACCATAACTCATTTTAAAAGTAGGAAAGAACAACAAGCAAAGTTTTAAAGTGTTAAAACACACACATAGGTTTATAGAAAGGGAGAGGTCTTGATAATGAAACCCCTTTCCATTAGGAAGGGTGAATGAAAATAACCCTCAGCCACCACAAAGGCCGTCTAGAGAGAGAGTAAATATTTGAAAACACTTTACCTACAAACGAAGAAAAAAATCTGTCCTAAAAAATCCTGATTAAAAGCATTAGTTTTCCTCTGGTTATATTTTTTATTACTTTTTCATTTTTATTGGAGTATGTGTATAAAGGTGTAGACATGATATGAGGAGAAGGATATATATATATATATATATATATATAATGAATACTATATATATATATATATGAATATATATATATATATATATATAAATATATATGGCTCACTGGAAGAAATAATGAAAATAAGTGACATCAATAGAGTTGTCAAGGAATTCAATTAACCTCTGTAATTGCAACCGTGGGGAGGGGGCTTGATTTAAGCACTTGCTTGAAGTAACAGGAAATAGGAGTGGTGAAGAATAAATAAAATATGGTGACGGTTTATAGTTATAGCCTCAAATAGTTGAAATGTTCACAAAAAGAATATGACATTAGGATACTAGATACATTATATATATAATATATATAGATATATAATATATAATATTAGAAGTATATATCTATATATATATATATATATATATATATATATATATATATATATATATATATATGTATATATATATGTCATATATATTATATTTGCCTATATGATTCGACAGAATTGCAGCATCTGCGTGGATATAAATAAGCATTATAGTATTAAAATTAGTCTATCGAACCAAGGATCTTATCAATGAGGTAGACAAAAATGGCCATCCTCTCTCGGGAGTATTCGAACCTGCGCCCCCAATTGAGAGTTGAGTACGCCTTAATACACACGCTATCGCACCCCAAAATTCGATGCTGAATCGTATGTGCAGCTTTTGAATAATATTATGAATAACTCACTATTTATCGTATCATTTTTTTAATTGATATAATGATTGTCATTTTATTGTGCTGTAATGTATAAGAAAAAATAGGGAAGAGATAGTCAAGAGTACATCATCCTAAGGATCCAAATATTTATAAGTAGATAAAAATTTAAATAATTAAAAAGATATTTAAAAACTTGATGAAGTGATTATGTTTGTTATAAATGATATATTTGTTATTCTGTCGAATATGCATCTATACGTAATAACTTATCAATGTATTGTATCTAACTATCAGAACTTAATAATGATGAAAATTACTTCATACGAAAAATTATCATTAATTAAAAAACTCGTACCCTTTAGATAATATGATGTTAAACCAACTAATTTGGTAAAAAACAAATGGTTCCAAAAAACTAGCCAATCAGTATTTAATAAATCAAGGTATATTCAAATTGCAAATGAAAGGAAGTAAAAAAAATACCCCTGATGACGTCAGGGGTTGAACATAAATAAAAATATTAATTCATATTTGACTCACATGATGGCGCTCTACTCAACAACAAACACCGCTTATTTTGTTGATATATCGATGAGACATAGAAATGTGACCTGCTAAATGGAAAAAATTGTGCGTTGAGTCTGTTGACGATAATTGTTTTAAGTTATCAAGACGTACAATAAAAAAACAACCTTTAACATCTCAGCTATTGTGTAACAATAGCAACATTTTTATATTTCAATATAAGATCAAGGTGGTGTCTTGTGGGCTGTTCTATTTATTTCTTATAATTAATGGCATGTCTGTGTTTATTGAACCAGCAAAACTTTACCTTGGTACAAAAATAAGGATAACAAAGAGGGATTTTTTTTTCTTCATTGTGATTAGTTGAAGAAAAATAATAAAAATATAGCTGACATTTCCAATAAAACCCCAACTTCACTCTTAAACTGTTGAGATGCAAGCCAAGAGAAGAATACCATCCATAATAACAAAAATTGTGTCACCTCATGAAAGTTATGTACGAATCTTTGAAGTGACTCCTAAAATAACACTTACTAATATAGTTAAATGAAGAAACTCCTCCTACTCAGGAAATTAAAGGATGTTCATTTTGTTTCATCATAACGCATGATAAATAGACCCATCACTGTGGCTATGAGCGCAGAATAAGTAAAGCTAGGTAATAAGTAAAAAATGATATGATGTGAGGGTTTGCTAATAACCAGATTGTAATACTAGTTATTTATAAGATAAACAATAAATATGCGTTTCCCGTTACATATCCAGAGCTAGTCCTATGTGTCTATCGATGTTCTTCTTCACGAAACTTTCATAGACTAAAATAACAAAAAGAATTTCATTTTTCCTTAGACCATAACGATAAAAATATACTTTTGTGAGCGTCTTTATCATATATATATACCTATATATACATTTATGTAGTGATGTCATTGCCAGTATTATTGGTTTGTATGTCTAAAATATTTGGATGTTATCTTTTTGCTCTTTTCTTATTTTGTATTTATCACCCTTAGTTATTATTTGTCCAATAAAGGAAAATCATGTATAAACTGAGTGTCGTTTTAATGTGCCTCAGGGCACTATATATATATATTATATATATATATATATCGTATATATATATATATATATATGTATATATTATCATACAAATAAAAGTATCTATATATAAATCCTCTTCCACTCTTTGGATTTATTAAAAATGACATTCTTGATAAATGATTTACGTGTTAAACATATTAAGTTTTACTATGGAGATGATTAATGAAGTCTCTTTGGATATAAGGAATCTAGATTTTCTCAAAGGAGGTTTTTAATGGAGGGAAAGAAAATAATAATAATAAAAATAAGAAATTGTTGATTCCTTAAGTTTTTTCTTCTTCTTCTTCGTTTTCTACAAATAAGTACCTTGAAGGACAAATATGAGTGATACGTCCATTAATTATATCCGTTACAAGTTCTGAAGGATACTCGTGATGATTCCAACGACATGAAAAATGATGAAGCAAATTTTGACCATTAATAAAGATACTTTAGTGACAGCCTTTTCTAGTTAAGAATGGTAGTCTTTTATGTTACTTCTTGCAACTCATCAATTAAATCTTTATAAGTTTGCAACATAGAGATAAAAGATATAGAGAGCTTATTCCCTTCAATTGATTCGTGTGTCCACTATAAACAAAGTAATATGTGCCTACGTCATCGTAAAGCTGACCATAGTGATTAGAATCTATCTCTATGATCAGCTTACGATGACGTAGTACAAATTACTTTGTTTATAGTGGACACACAGAATCAGCTGAACGATGTTTCTCTGCTATTGAAGGGAATAGCTTTCTATATTTAATCTCTATGGTTAGCAACTCTTTTTTTTTTTCTTCATATTGACAAAATGAATATTATTATCTTTATGTTAAAAAAATCCTTTTGTTTAAGAAGTGGCTTGAATCATTAATATTCATGGAGAACAATAAAATAGTCATTGAAGGGTATCGTTCATGTTATCGATGAGTGGCCTATAAGAATGACTATTTAGTTTTAAAGGAGAAATTTTTAATCCATGGAGTTGATTCTTATACAGTCACGAGTGAAAGTATGCTATATTGATAATAAATGGTGGTTTTTAATTTAATAATGCACCTCGTGCAGATAATAAGATCAGTGTTTTTTAGAATACTTATTAAATAAAGGCACTCTGATGAACGGACAATAATTGATGCAGTTATAAAAGAAAGCTTCATGTTATTTCGTCAAAATAAATGTAGAGAAAGTTGTTGGAATAAATTTACATGGATACTGATGATAATTTATCATCATCAAGTTTGTTGTTCTTACCTATAGTTACATAATTTATCAGTTGGCAATTGGTTTTGCACGTCTTCCAATCTATTCATCAAATGTAATAATAAAATATTTATTTTATAAGAATAATATTGTCTATTATATAAAAGACAAATAACCATTTGAAAAGAACCAAATTCTGTTTAAAAAGTATATTTCTTAACTCTCTGTTAATGTCAACACCTAACTTTTAGGACTATATTGGTACAGTATTTCATAACACCAATTGTTATCATATATTAACGTTCACTTTTCTGGCAACTGCTCACGCTCTAGAAAAAAAATCTCGGTGTGTTATCCTGAATCATAGCTAAGGATAACACTCAGATCTTTTCTCGAACTTGATTGACGGAAATAAAAAGAACCTTGAATCAAAAGAAGCAGTTAGTAGATGAAATATGGTATTATTTACTTGTTGAAGTGTGAAACTCTATTATTAGTAATATCATTATTATAAAAAAAAAACATAGCACCCCCTATATTCAACTTAAGAATCCTGTAGCATACTATATCAGTATTAAAAATGAATATAGATTTAAGCAAGAAAAATATTTTTCCGCGTAAAAAAAATATTTTAATTGGCATCTATTGACTAATGAGTTATGATTTCAAGTACAATAAAATTGAGAATACAACTGGAAGTGTGTTAATGATGATATTCATAGCAGAAAGACACCATAAAACTCTCATTATGTAGTTCCCAATCCACACTGAGTATATTTTCTTATCAATAAAATATGTTTTTCCACAGTTATAAAATATATACAAGCAAACCCGGATTTTGAGCACCGACGTGGAAATGGGCCGGCGATTTAATTAAATATGTCAGCAAGATCGAAGCTCTACATAAACACTATCAAAAGGATTTTAAGAAGACATCGTGCATCTTTAAACAATTTAATAAATGATTGATATTTTTTTTATCAATCAAATATGTTTTTCCACAGTCCATAAAAATATATTAAACACAAAAAGTTAAATTTTAATTAAATGATATTAATTCGAAAAAAACTAAATTAATCATATAAGTTTAAAATTTAAAATCAAATAGAACAAAAACTAAAATAAAATAAAATAACTAGACAAACCAAAAAAATATATACGATAAACCTTCTGCTTTAAATCCTTGAATTTGCTTAAAAGTTTTTTTTATAATTTTTCCTAAGGGAGGGAAGTAAATTTTATTTGCCTTAAAAATAAATATTCATTGCGTCACCTCGTCTCCCTTAGTAAACTACACGTTTTAAAATATTATACTGCGCCTTCATGAGTCAAACAATTCATAAAACACATATTTATAAAAAAGATAATCTGATTAGTATTCTGGTCATAATCCCTCCTCTTCCTGATACCTTGCCCACTACCATCCACCATAATATTATATGATTATTATATAGAAGCAAGGGAAAAATCATTTATATGTATATACACATAATATTTTCTGTATACAGACCACCATATTATGGTTATTACACATTATGACAAGCCACCTTAAGAGTTAAAAACGAGGGAGGGGGTCGGCCCCCTCCCTCGTCCCTGGAACATATGATCCCTCAAGGGTGTATCCGCTAATTTTGTTATTTTTTGCAACATATCATACAAGTTTGCTATAAATACTCCTATAAAAATAAATTAAAAATAAGCTGAACATGAAGTTTTATATACAATATTCATGTTTTTTTACTCCTCTTCCTAGAGTGAGAGGGGTAGTTGGTATAGGTAATAAAGTGGTTTTTTTCTTCTTCTTTTCTTGAACGTCTTGTTTCCTGGGTGCTCGTAAAAATATATATCAACGTAAGTTATGAGTAGAGGTATAATAAAATTGAGTGGCAAGTAGCAAAGATGTCCCTCAGTGAGAGGTACCTACGTTACTCATATTGATCGGGTGTGTGAGCACAGTTGGGGGAAGAAGAATATTATAATAAAGGATATATTTTTATGCAACGTCACTGGCAGTTTTCCTTCACCACTGACGTCACTGGATCTCCTTGTGCTCCTTCCTTCCTAAATATTATTTTTGAGACATGGGAATATGAATAGTTATCCTGTGTTTATATTGTGTTGTGTATCATTTGGGGCCCGTGAAAACTCTGGTCATTATAGGCTATGGTTTATGAATAGGGATGCTACTATGGAAGTTCTTGTGAACTCACAAAAAGACAATATTTTTTTCAGCTGCTAACTCACTATTCTTCTATGTCCCACAGTCAGACTTAATTTTAGAATATGTCTAAGGTGTATTAATAATGTAATATGAAGTATATCCTGAGAGAGAATTGATGGTCCTACATGCCTTTAAAATACAAATAAACAATATTGTGTTGCTTAAGCTATAAAGAAAAAAGGACTAAATTTTTGAATCAATATGAAATATCCCCTAAAATCAAAAGCGTATGCTGCAGTCATAAAAAAGAAGGAGAGTCGCCCGGCAAAAAATTATGCGGTACACGAAGCGCAAAGATGAAGTCGGTAGACTGTCCCTTTCTATTCTACATTTGTCCATCAACAAGGCTGTAAATGAGGCAAAATATTATAGGGAAAATGATTAAAATAGCCAAATATGCGAAAAAAATGAAAAATATGTTCATCATACAAATAAGTTGTTTTTCCAGATTTCTATTCGCATATATTATGGACAGCCTTACTCACGGAAATAATGGGGATTATTAAAAAGCAAATATTGATTCCTTAGAAAGGAGTAACGGTATTGAAAGCACATATCTTCTGAATAGGAAGTAGTAATGGTAGTGTCAAAGGCTTTATATTTAGTTTTTTCATCCTCAAAGGACTTCATGGTTCTCTTAAAACCCTTTAGCTGTTCAAAGTCAAGGAGCTTCAATGCCCATTTACTAGCTTCTTTTAATCAAAATATTTACATTAAATCTCCAAATTGTTTTTCGGCTTATTTGCTTTCTTCTGAAGAGGGTCTCCATGTAACATCCCCCCCCCCCCCCCCTTTCTTCTTTACTTTTGCACTCCTTGTTGATACTAAAAGGAGAAAAAAGCATATACAATAAAGTTAATGTACAAAAAGTATATATTGTTTGTGTTGAGTAAACAAAACTGTTGATACGTTTATACTCCTTGAGTGGAATTGCAATTAGAGAGTGCAAATACTAAACGGCATTGCATCAACAAATATATATATATATATATTGTTATTGGAAAACAATATGTTTTATCCAAAATATCTAAGGAGGCGCCAAAAAGACTGAGTTGAAATTTAAAAAAAGACAAACTCTATAGTTTTCAAGGAGCCATCATCTACTTATACAGTAGTACTAGCAAGTTCTTTGGAGAAGAGTTGCACGGAAAACAATAGCATTTGATGATGGCTGAGTCAAAAGCTGTCAGTTGACCCCCCCAGGTCCATTTTTTCTACCTTGTATACTAATCTTCTAACACATTTTGAGAAGATAACCAATGGCTCTCTTGGTCCAACTGCGTCGAAAAGTGTGCACACAGACATAAGTTTGACTTCTTGGCCGTTGTAAAAAGAGTCTTACAAAGAAAGGCTTGTTTACAACAAAAAAAATACGGGATAAACGTTTAAAGAAAACATAGTTTTTCAAGTTGTTCTCATCAAACCTATCAATTTATAAATATATACATATTATTTGAAAGGTAGTGTATTCAATTTTTATCAACACCCGGTAGGGGTTGTCGTCAGAAGATTGGAGCGCAATCCTAACATAAAAATGGGTGGAACACCGGCCTAACCCATAACTGAATGTACAATAGATTGAATAAAAGGAGGGAAGAGAAAGGTTTGAAATCTGTAGCTGATGAATCAAAGAATAGAAGAAAGGAATACTTTTTTTGTACCTCAGTACACCATACTTATTATCCCTTGAACAGTCAAAGTCTTAATATCAAACACTATGGAATAGATAAAGTGAAAAATTGCAACAAAAACCAGTGACGCAATGGTAAAAAAATAAACATTAAAGATTTTTTGGAAAATCCACATGACGTCACTGATATTTTGTAGGATTTCACTCATTCCATTAACTTGTATTCTATTACAATGTAGTTAATATTTCATTGGTTACCTTGGGTGTCAGCCATTTTAACTATGTTACTGACGTTTTCAAGTTGGTTGAGTGTTTCTTTTTAGTTGAGTATTCAGTTAATAATAATAATAATCCAGGTCGGTGATCCTCACTCACAAAAAATTCGAAATGTTTTCCCTCCCTTTTTCTTCAAAAACAACCAACACAAAATTCCAATGCGTCATTGGAAAGGTGTAACTGTTTTTTTCTTAGAAAATTCCTTGATGAGAGTGACTGATGAGCCGGAGAGAGAACGACGTCTTCTTGCACTTTCAATAAGCCCCAAGAGGCGGGGATTTTCATTCTATTTATTTTGAAGGGGGATATTGATGGATGAAGAAAAAAAAAGGTATTCAAGGATTTTGGCAAGTCTTTTTATTCTGTGTCTAACTTCTTCTGGAGGATGTTTTTAATAGAAAAAGCTTTTATTGAAACAGTATGCAATTCTTTTGGATATATATATATATATATATATATATGTGTATGTATTAGTGCGTGTATTTAGCTTAATATAATAAAATCTTCCTTTTTTTTTTGCTGAGTAACGTATTGACGTTTCCAGATACATTAATTGACAAATTTAAAAAAATACCAACTACATTCTATAGCAAACGAAAAATCAAGCAGAACTTATATTCAAAATTGTCATGTTACATCTAATGCCTCTCTATAAAAGCTACTTTGAACAGCCAATAGTTGGCTTTGAAAATATGCTTTATGGGTTTGCAATTTTTATAAATATAGATAAATTTACGATCATAGGGCGTGATTAAAAACATTTTGTTACATATTTCAAAAATTACAGACTTAGATATTACCAAATACAATGTATTTGATATAAACATTTGGTGACATTTATTACAATAGTAAATGAACGCATTTTCAAGTGACGTCTATCACTCTCGGAAATGGAAATATTTTTCTTTCACACTCAACTGGAAACTCAAAGCCATAAATGTAATCATCACCATTAAGAAATAAAGATTAATAGAAATAATTCACCCAGTATTTAGTTTTTTTGCATTTGTAAATATTTTAAAAAAGAGCGTTTATATGTGATTTTATTGCGCAGGATTTAGAGTATGAATAAAAATTATACATTATATGAGCAAGAAATATATATATATATATATATATATATATATAGAGAGAGAGAGAGAGAGAGAGAGAAAGAGAGAGTAAATGACAAAAAGGAGGGAATCTCCATGATACTCTATATAAGTAGCAAAGACTCTTGTTGTTCCTTAAATCCACATTCATTCAATATGAATAAAATAAATTACTTGAGAAGAGAGAGAGAGAAAAATTAATTCCTTCATTTATTTATAACAAAAAATGCATCATGCATGCTTATATATATTTTGAGATAAATGAGATAATAAAAAAATGCAGATAAAAAAACACTTTTAACCACCCCCCTTATTATAAATATTTTAAAAAATTCATTTAGAGCAATCCCATTGTGGGCTTTTTATAATATCATTATTATCATGCTTTGGCTATAGTGTCCTCCTCTATTTACTAATAGTTACTTGAGGACGGGGAAAGAAGGGGGGAGGATGAGGAGGAGGGGATTAGTGGGAAATAAATGGGAAGTCATCAAATCGCTAAAAGACTCTAATTTGTCTCCATTTTTTCACTTTGTTTTTTTTTTTCTTGCCACATGAGGAAAAGGAGAAAAAGTGTATCTTTATGCCGTTTATTTCTTCTCCCGAGAGGCTCTTGAGATGGGTGGTAATACGTTCGAATAATATTTGGCTTTATTTTTAAAGCCCGTTTAGAGTACGGTTGAAGATATAACTATAAATGAGCCAGTGTTTATTTGAACAGAGGTATTTGAATGGGACTTTTATCTGGTGCTTTTATTTGGCAATTATATATATATATATATATATATATCAGGAAACTTTAATTATATATATATATAGGGTTAGGCAGAATTAGTGAAACATCGGATTGTAAGTGCAAAATCTTTCTAAATATAAATCTGAGAGGTTTTGTTATGATATAAAATTATGTTCCACGGACATTTTTACATCTGTTTTGTTGTTTTCTCAGTTTTTTTTATTTAAAAACAACGAGGAAATGGACCTTGAAAGCAAGTGAACGGCCATCCTCAATTTGTTGGATTCTCGCAAGTAACACAATACTATCATGAACATGCTTGGGGTAAGCCGCACCTTCACCTGGCGTACCAAAAAAGTTTTCAAAGAGACTGGCAAAATCATAAGGAGGCCTGAACAAGAAATGAAGCGATCGTTGAGGACACCAAGGCTGACCAAGGCCGTTGCCGGCAAGATACTTTGTAACCCGGCCCGCTCCATGAATAAGATGGCTCAGGAGTACTACATATCTACTAAGTCCATCAGGAGGGTGGTCAAAGCTGACCTAACATGAAGCCGTTTTAGTACAGGAAGATACATCTACCAAACGAGGCCACCAGGGTCAAGAGGAAGGCTAGATCAAAGTTGGTTCTCAAATGGTACGCGGACAACCCTAGTGTCGTTGTGATATTCTCTGATGAGAAACTTTTCGAGACTACAAAGAGGTTCAAT
The DNA here is from genome assembly GCA_013387185.1 of Caligus rogercresseyi. Lineage (NCBI taxonomy): Eukaryota > Metazoa > Arthropoda > Copepoda > Siphonostomatoida > Caligidae > Caligus > Caligus rogercresseyi. The sequence goes on from CP045890.1 coordinate 26,771,043, forward strand.
CTTCAGAATGATCGTATATTGTTCTGGAATGCCTTTAAGATCCCAGAGAATATCAGAAACTTCTACTGGATGCAGAAGCCGGCATCTTTGATAGTCTGGGGGCCGTGGTCTCCAATGGCAAGAAACCATCCTTGCTCCAGATTACAGACGGTGTTAAAATCAACAAGATCGTGTACTTGGACGTCCTGAAGATCAAAGTATTCCCGTGGATCCAAGAAAAGTTTGGATGAGCCCCTGTCTGCTTCCAGCAAGACGGAGCTCCGACCCATATTGCAAAGATTGTGCAGGACTTGCAGCCAATTTTTACCACATTTGGAGCAGGAACCTTTGGCCTCCCTCATCTCCTGATTGCAACCCCCTTGACTTTGCCATGTAGGGGATGGTGCAAAGGAAGGCCAATGCCAAATCAAGGGCCAACTTGAACTGATGGCTGCAGCTGAGGCTGCCGGGAACAAGATGTCCTAGGAAATTGTGCGTAACAGTTGCACTAGTGTGGTCAAGAGCTGTGGTTCGAGCAAATGGTGGACACGCGGAATAATTTTGTAATACATATTTTAAAGCAGTTTGTTGTCAACAAAATTTACAAAATAATATATTTGCTAAATTAAGTATTTTGGGAGCTATTAAGTCATTTCCATGCTTCACTAATTCTGCCTAACACTGTATTACCTATATATATATATATATATATATATATATATATATATATATATATATATATGGAAACGACCGGGTACCCGGCCCGGTGTCTAAAAATCACCAGGCCGGGACATTAATTTTTTCGTCATTCGGGTAACGTTTTTTTAGAAAAGAATTGTTAAAATTTTAATTTAAAAAAATATTTAGAAAATGTTTTCTAAAAAACGTCGTTCCTTTTTATGGAATTGTTTTTCTAACAACGTCGTTCTTTTTTTCGGAATCTTCTTTAAAAAACGTCGTTACTTTCAGAATGACGAAGGAACAAAAATATACTGAAGTCCCGGTCCGGTTTTAGCCCTGCCCGTCTTGAAAAATTTAAGTCACAGCCCGGGTCCCGGCTAAAAAAAAAGAAGTGTCCTGTTCGTTTCCTGATATATATATATATATATATATATATTAAAAAAACTACCCGGTATTTCTATTTTTTCAACCGGGATAAGTTGTATCATATATATATATATATATTTCATTCCAAGTTCCCCATAATTAAAATGCAAGTTGTAGGCTGATAACAAGACATGGGCGTTCGCATTTTCTATTTATAAAAAACATGCATTCCTCAAATCCATCCATCACGAGATGCACCGCCTAAACTTGACATATGCAGATAGGAGGAACTCACTGCTCTAATAAATCAAAAAATGGATATGTTAGGATGAGAAAGACATCTGTTATATATGCGATGTTAAAAAAAAATGAAATTGAATTTACATATGAAAAATAAATAAAAAAGGAAACAATCTCAAATCAATGGAAACTCCCTCCGAATAGAAAGTCGTCGAATATCTACAGCAATAACAACAACAAAAAATAGACACTACTCTTTGCAACCCCTTTTTACATAATTAAGGACACATTGTCTGGCGGAGGGTTCATTCAAGCATGGAATATGATTACCACACCACACTCTGGTCTCATACCCTTCTCACCCAATCTTGTTTTGCTATATACATTTTGTCGTACTGAATATTAATGAATAAAAAAAGAGTGGCTGGTTTCGCGCACTGAATAGATAAATGTATCAAAACAACCCAATGTGATGAATGGCGCGTTTAATTAAGAGGGGGCACTGATCAGTTCTTGCAGAGAGTAGGAAAAAAACGATATGACTATGACGTGCACACATAAATTTCGATGGAGTTATATTCCTCCTGATTTGATTATAATTATTTAGTGTTAAAATAAACCAATGGATCTTTTTTATGAAATTATATTTTATGTTGAATACGCACCTATTGAACTAATGCACTTTATTTGGCACGAAGTTTACTATTGTAAGATAATATTTACTGTTCGAAAGGTTAATTACTATTTTTATTCACATGACATTACTGATTTTCAAAGGTTTTCATCAATTAATTGATATTGAAAAGGAAGAAAAAAAATCATATTTATTATTAGTTGCCTAAGAAATATATATATATCAGGAAACGACAGGGTATCTGGCCCAGGTCCCGGCTGTTTTTTGAACGTCCCAGCCCGGTGTCTAAAAATTACAGGCCGGGAATTTAAGAATTTTAAAATATTTTAAAAAAAATTAGGAAATGTAATCTTTTTGGAATTTCTTTTCTAAAAAAAACGTCGTCACTTTCAGAATGACGAAAGGAACGTAAATATACTGAAGTCCCGGCCCGGCTTGAAAAATTTAAGTCCTGGCGAAAAAAAGTGTCCCGGTCGTTTGCTGATATATATATATATATATATATCTTATTGTCTAAACTACATCCAAACTACAAACATAGTCAGGAAGAAATCAGACCCTATAAATCACCTTAAAAACTCAATTAAATTATAGTAAAAGGTCATATTTCAAGAAAGGGGGGGGGGGGGAAGGAAACAACAACACCAAGAATAATAATAATAAACTTGCATTTGCCTCCTTTAATGGCTTCTTGGAAGGAGAGAGTAGCGTTGAAGATAATAACTCAAGGGTTTTATTGCCTAATAATATCCAGGGTGATTGATGAATGAAAAAGAATCTGTTAGGAACTTCCGGAGTTCTTTCTTCCTATTTCAGACCCATATTTTCTTCATCTGAATGTGTTTACCCTCCTCCTACTCTTCTCGCCAGGTTAAAGTGGAACAGAAGCCTTATTGTGTAAGATTAACGGTTAAGATTTGTCCAAGGAGATATTGTTTATTGGTTATACGTTGAGGGTATATAAAAGAATGAATCCTGATTGGTTGAAAGAAAAGGAGCGGGAATATTTAAAAAACAGTTGGTATTATGAAATCAGACATCACTTCCCTCGTAGCTGTTGAGAAGTCAACATTAACTTCTAATGATCTCTTCTTCAGGGGTCCGACCATAGAGATATAAAGATGTAGAGAGCTTATTCCCTTTAATAGCAGGGAAACATCGTTCTGCTTTATTCTGTGCCCAGTATAAACAAAGTAATTTGTACTACGTCATCGTAAGTTGATCATTGAGATATAGATATTTGTTTATATTCGTCACAAAAACATATTCCTTTGAAGAATCAAATAAGCTCTCTATGTCTTTATATCGCTAGAGCTACGACCTTTTCTCGTTCCCTAGATAATCGGGTATATCACTTCAATATGACTTTAAAGCAGTTTTATGCGATTAAATTTGGATACATTATCTACTAAAAGCTTGAAATGTTTTCTTCCTTTTAGGAAGTGAAGTAACAGAGTCTCCGCTACTGCAGTACACTGCAGAGATAATTAAAACATAATGCACTTGAGGCGTCCTTTTAGTGTTAGTAATATATATTATATATTCTTTATAAAAGTCAAGGTCACGAATAAATTAGGGGTCATAACCGTATAATAATAAATAAAGAACTGCAGAGCTAAAAACAATAGACACTTTATTATATGCAAAACTTATTTTATATATTTTTTTGTTCGTGAAAGTCTTGTGCATTAAAGTAGTTGGTGTCAGATGCAAATTGGTGCATGTTGCTTTTCAAATTATATCAAATCGTTTCTGAGTAGCTCATGAGAACACTATTAAATATAATAATGACTAAAGTCTACAATTAAGCTTACTTACAGTGGGTTCCATAAGAAATGTAATTTTTAAATTGTGAATTAGAAGTACTTAAAATAATTCAAATTGTATTATGAATACGCCATTTTGTTCATAAAGAGAAGACTTTTATCAATATATTCAATTTGCATTGATTGTCAACCATCTTCAACCTCAAAAATGTTTTTTCTGAACTTGAGAAGAAATGGATCATCCTGCAGTTTGGCAAAACACCTTTTCTTTCCACAGTACGCCGAGTTAATTCAAGATCAGTGGGAGGGCGGCTGATCCAGTTTACAGGAGTCCTGATCATTTCAATGAGACTTCTTCCATCCACAATGAAAACAAAATCAAAAATAACAGAAGCAGTGATTCAGGAGGTGAAAATTTTCTTTGAAGAAAACCCCAGTTGCTCACTCAGAAAAGCTTCTCAGCAAATGTCACCCACCAAAACAACGTTGTGGAGGATCTTAAGACATGATCTTTGATTCCGTTTTTATCATTACACTTCAGTTCAACCATTCATTGATAACCACAAAGCGCAGAGAAGGTAGTTTTGTCCGTGAATTCTGCAGCAACCATCCAACATTGTCGATAGAATCATTTGGACTGACGAGAAGTTCTTTTGCCTCCATCAAAACCCACATCGAAAAAACGACGGAGTGTGGACAAATGAAGTTCCTCAAAATATCTGCGAAATAAATGATAGGAATGATGTTAAGGTAATGATCTTCGTTGCCTTTATTAATGGAATGGTTTCAATCGTTCATTCATTCCTTGAAGATGATGGTCATTTGTCGTCGGTTAGTGGTGATTCATATCTCAGATTGCTCCAGGACATAATTTGACCCAGGTTGCAACTCTTTCTTCACTTTGGTAGATGCAAGACGGCGCTACACCACATTGCACAAATGTAGCATTGGCATTTCTAAAAAAACGTTTCGAGACCGAGTCATCAGCAGAAAGACGAAAAATCCTTGGCAAGCTCTTTAGACGTCCATTTCTGGGCTGAAGCACAAACTCTAGATTTTATGGAAACCCCAGATTCTTTTGAGTTTCTCATACAATGTGTCCAACCTTTGCTGAAGGATATAGCTAGGAAACGATCAAAAACGTTTGCAAGAATGTCCTGAAGCGTGGGTCTTTCTGTCTTCAAACTGGAGGGAGTCATTTCCAGCAACTTTTGTAAGGCTTCTATCAATATAGGACAAATAATATTTATTTATCATAAAAGTCCATTCTTTGACTTCAAAATTATGTATCTATGAGAAAAATTTTGCGTATTTTAAGTACTTCAAATTTGCAATTTAAGAATTACATTTCTGATGGAACACACTGTATTTTGAATTAAGCGATTTATGGCTGCAGCAACTCAATTGATTTAATCACTTACAATTTTTTCGGATAATTTGGTCGGAAGTCTCGTGAATAACAAAGAGGGCATTGATCTCCACAGCCGCCTGCCATATCGGTTTAAGTACGGACACTCCAAATCATCGTGGAAATTTGCAAGAAGACGGATTCTTCCTTCACGTGCAGAGTAAAATCACAAAATTCTTGAAAGACTTTTGAAAACGTATAAATTTTTAAATATGTTAAACATTATTAATACTTTTTTTGTGCAAGGTGTCTTGTTTTAACAATTAATATATACTAAAATGTGTATTTATACACCTATGTTTGCAACTCTTTAAAATAAATATTGTTCTGGAAGTTAAAAAACTTAGCATCGGGAAGAAATTTAAATCCAGCAATAAATGTCATCATCCTCTGTGGCGTATCATAAGAAGTAAAATTGTAGTAGATTTTCCCTGCACTCAGGCTTCTATTTGTTCATCACTCTTATTTATTTCATGCTCGTCTTTGTAGCTTATTTGTATATAAAGAATGCCATTATATGAAATACATATCAGTTTAGATCAGATAATCGAAGGTATTAGTTATTTACCCCTTCGGCTACAAAAACCTTCCAATGACGTCATTGGGTATTTTGTCTTTTGTCCTTTTCCCCATTTTTTTAGCCGTTAAGATTTTGTATTTAGGCTTCTCAAGGGCTAAAGAGTATTATTTTCTTCTCTTCGTTGCTTTATTCACGTTAAGAATATACATTTCATCATAAGGCGACATAAGATGACCATCTCCGAGCATTGAGTCTATTCTTTGACTGTTC
>CP045890.1:26777006-26798623 GCA_013387185.1 Caligus rogercresseyi
AACATTATAGTTTAAAATTAGTCTACCTCCCAAAAAAAACTAGCTACAATAAGGACATACCGAAGTGTTAAAATTAAACACTAAATAATGTTAACAAGTTATAAAATAATATAAAATTAATATAATAATAATAATTAATCTATTGTTTATTTGGCACATTCAAATGAAATTAGTAGGCCCCATTTATTACAAGAAATGGATCCAACACGCTTTAAATCAGAAGCTGATTTAAAGTTTGTTGGATCCATTCTTGTAATAAAGGGGGCTAGTGATTGACATTGACTGTTTTTTATGTAAATATATCATAAGACTTAACCAACAATTTATTGAGTTATATTTATGTTTTTAGAGCGAAATGATTTCAATAATAAAAAACCAACTAAATAACTTCACGTTGAAAAACTCTTCAGGCACGATTTTTGGCAAATAAATGAAACAGTTTTATTATAATTATTTGAGACCGTTGTTTTCATTTAGACAGACTATTTAACTATAATCTCGTACTAAGCTTTATCAACATATTCTAGAGTATTTTTTATTCTGTGAAAAATGACTGATCTAAATTTTTATTTCGGTTAAAAACATTTTATTCGGTAAACTGCAAAATTTTAAACAGTGTAAATAAAATACACTAAAATTATATACAGAAACCGAGTAAAACTATTCAGGAAAGTTGCGAAAATACTAAATGAACATTGTAGTTCATATTGATCAATTTATTTGCTAGAAAAACCTTAAACACCTTTTTTAACTGGATTTTTAGGGGAACTACAAATTGTTATTCATAAGAAAGTGTTTTCACCAACATCTTTAAAAGCTATATTTGGATCCTTCGTGCATTAAAAAACATCCTCTGATTATTCATTCAATATTACTTGAAAAAAATCTACTTACAATATAATGAAGGAGAAAAAAAAATTTGTATTTTTTTACTTTCGTGATACATCGATAGTCGTTTATTTCTACTTTCTTTACACATGGATAAAATCATTACACTTCTCATGGTGTTACATGATGGTTCAAGAGTGGTGTTTATATGCGTTTTCTTTATACATATAACAAAAGAAATGTTCGCTTTTTTTATCTACAGCAATTGAAAATCCCTTGGCTGTGAGCCTCAGGTCATTGTCATTCAGAAAACACGACACACGCAAACACACAATCGTAGGCGATTGATTCTTTATTGTTTTTGGTGTGAGATTGGTTTATGATGAATGCTATTTATATGGTGGGAGAAGAGAGAAGGGAAGGAGAGAGAGAGAGAGGGGGGAAGGATGTATTAGCTGATCCTAAAAGCCTCAGGCCAAGGAAGACAACAAAACTGTTTGCCACTTAAAAAAGAGGGAGTTTTATATATTTGATATTACGATAACTGTATCTAAATCTTAAATTGTTTAAAATAATGGCTTATCCAATGAGGATGAATGCTTCCTCTGCGCGCAATGGAGCCTTCTTCAACGACTGGTCTCTCAACATAAAAGCTACCTTAATTATCAAATAATAATGTCTTTGCGTTATATTTTATCCTATTTGGATAATGGTCTGCTTTTATTTGGTTTTCCGGTTAAATGTTTCTTTTTCGAATGATTTTTTAAGTGAACTGTTGTTTTTATTCCACAGTTCATAAATATATATACAAGCACAAAAAAAGAATGTATATAAAATGATGCTACTGCTTAAAAAACATAATTAAACATTTTAGTTTAAAATTTAACATCAATATAAACAAACACTAAAACACAATATAATAAAATAACTTGACAACTAAAACAACACATATTACACTACAACCTTTCTTTTAAATCCTTGATTGGCGTAAAAGATTTTTAATATTTCCCATAAGGCAGGAACACGAGGGGAATAACGATTACATCAGCTGCCCACTCCACTTTCCATCGGTGACAGAGGGATCTTGTTTGGTTTTTGGTTTTGATTTCAACTCTAATACTTAGTGGTGATTTTTTGTATATGATAATTCTAAGCTTTAAAAAACAAAATAGATACCGAACAATAATATTGTTTATTGTAAATGAGAACTTCCTAAAAATCATTTTTAAATATATTATCATGGACTTTTCCATAAAAATATAATTTTTTAGTTGGTAAGCCTATTTTTTTATTTTTCTACGTTTTATATGTAGAGTGGTGATTAATATAATGTCAAGAATGATAAAAACACCTATACAATAATCTTTTATGAGCCTATGGAGCTGATTTTATCAACAGGTGATATTGCAATAATCCATTCAAAGGATTCATAAATGAAAAGGCCACTTCAGGAAGAAATTATTATTTAGAGTAAATGTTCACACCAAAACAGACACGAGTGATAGTTTGTTTAATAGAGCCAACTTCTCTATCAGTATTCTCGTTTCTTTTCTTTCAACCCATCACATTTAACTTCCAATGTGTGTTCTTAGATATTATATTACTGTCAAAAATTTTTAATTTGTTTGTATCAATTCGCATTCACATTTTTGATACTATGTATTATAATATGGACAAAGATTTAAATTGAGTAGCAAATCATATTACCATACAAATATAAATAAAAGGACATCAATATCCATTGAATATACAAGGTATAATAAATGCAAATAGTATTAAACTAATCCCTAGGTCCTGTGTACAACATATTTTTACAAGAAGAATTACCATATTATATATATTGTTTCATATTTTAAATCAGTTCAGTGAAATAATGCTGCGTAGAGTCAGGAGATTATTTTTTTTGATCATAGGTCTCTCCCATAAAAAGTCTGTTCATATATATGCCAAAATACAAAAAATGTATTATCAAAATATTTTTAAAAAATGTAGTATATTGCAATTGACGAATCCCACAACTTTAGAAATTTAGATTATTTAGATCGCTTATATTTGATAATGAATATGATATATTGTTTGAAATGACTTAATTTAGATTCTTAAATTATTGTTTTGTTTCACAAGAAACCAGTTCATCAAATCTACAAAATCCAATAAATATGTAATATATATACATTAGGGACAATAATTTAATTTCATAATTGCACTGTTTATGAATAATATTTATCATCAAGAGGTAAAATAATATTATACATAATGACGTATTCTAGCAGTTGTATCTCTGTGTTTATATGTAATCACCATCTGTCTGTCAAGAGTGTACATTTAAAGGACACAAGAAAATATGCTCTAGTTTAAATAATCAAAATTTTCAACCACTTACTGATTTAATAGGCTTATAGATCTGGTTCTGTATAAGAACTTTGAGTGTAACAACATCCGACAGTTATTAGGACTCTTAATATAGATGTATACATATTATATAAATAAGCAATTACATATTTAAAAAGAAATATTATTTAGTTTCCACGTCAAACAAAACGTAGTTCGGGGCACCAGTATATTAAAAAACAGTTGGTGGATCACCCATACAAAGATCACATTTTTCCAGGCTTGTGAACGTTCAGCTTTTTGTGTGTCAGCGTTCCGTTCAGCGTTAAAAAACAACAACGTTCCGTTCAATGTTTTTGTGTTCAGCGTTCCGTTAGCATTTAGCGTTCAATATTTAAAAAATATCATTGTGTAATTTTGAAAAATAGAAGTACTATTTAGGGTTTTTATAATAAAAATGAGCCCGAACCGATTTTCAAATGATATAAAATTGTTGACTGGATCTAACCCAGGATTCCAACCTGGGGTCCGCAGAACGTCTATATTCACAAAGTTAGAATTTCCCAATAAGTACGACGTTTTTTTTAGAAAAGAATCTCCAAAAAAAGTGAAGACGTTTTTTTCTTAGAAAAGAATTTCTAAAAAAGTGATGACGTTTTTTTTAGAAAAGAGTATTTCAAAAATTCCTTTTTTTAGGAACCGGTCGTTTCCTGATAGTTGCATACCTAAATACTTTATTTTGTATATTTTGTAAAAAATGAATGAAAAAGGTCATTCATTGTGTATAAATTTTGGTCACTTGGGGTAAAAAAAAAAAAAAAAGTGCTTCACTATTCTATAGAGAGTTCTTGGGAGAGTAGTTTATAAGTTCTTCTCATAATATTTCATCCCTTTGTTTATATCCCGAAAAAAATACTTAATCAAAACTACATTGAAATGTTTGGAAAAATTGAACACTGACAAAAAACTCTTTTTTTTGCGTTCAGTGTTTAAAAAAAGTTGTATTCCTTCAGCGTTCCGTTCACAAGCCTGCATTTTTCATATGTGTTTCTCCAAATACTCAAATAAGAAATAAATTAAATAAACCCAGTATAGATTTGCAAAAGAAGTTATATATTTTGATTTCTGTGAGAACAAATTTTATAACAAAAGTCTAGAATGATGTTTCCTCAGAAGAAGCCATACAATCCTTAGAGATTCATCCCTGGCACGCCCCTTGGATTTATCATTAGTAAGATTCCTCCTCCAATTATGTCCATATATCAACGTTTTATACATGCCCAAAAGCCTCAAGGTGACCCCCCCCCCAAAAAAAAAATCGATTCTTTCCCCCTTTTAACTTCTTTGCTTAGTTGTATGTAGTTGTAGAGATTCCTATTCTCCATTTGACAATGGAAAATGTGTGTGTGGTGTATAAGGTTCAGAACCTACCAACACATTAGAGTTTTGTTCACCATTAAGGTTATTGGGGGGCGAACTGACATGTCCGTATTAATCTTAAGCAAACTACTCTCCTCCCCATTTTCCCTCTTCTATTCAATTCCCTCCACTCACTACATACTATCCACCCATTACACAACAAACAAAAAAAAACATTCATCCAACTAATGGCCGATTCCTTTTCCTGCGGTAGCCATTATATGTAATGTGTGTTGTCTCCCTCTCTATTTAGGAGTCCACATAAATGTAATCAAATGACCCAATGAACAAATTCCTATTGTCAAACATACCTATATTTTGTGTTCCTCCTATTATTAATGTACATAAGCAAGCCCCGATTTTAACTGGATGCAGAATGGACTGAAGAAATGAAGGAAAGACTCCATGAGAGACACTTTTATCGCGATATTTTCTTAAATCGAAGCAAGAGAAAGAGAATGAAGGCATTGTTTTTGTTGAAGAGTCAAAGAATAGACTCAATGCTCGGAGATGGTCATCTTATGTCGCTCTTATGATGAAATGTATATTCTTAACGTGAATAAAGCAACGAAGAGAAGAAAATAATACTCTTTAGCCCTTGAGAAGCCTAATACAAAATCTTAACGGCTAAAAAAATGGGGAAAAGGACAAAAGACAAAATACCCAATGACGTCATTGGAAGGTTTTGTAGCCGAAGGGTAAATAACTAATACCTTCGATTATCTGATCTAAACTGATATGTATTTCATATAATGGCATTCTTTATATACAAATAAGCTACAAAGACGAGCATGAAATAAATAAGAGTGATGAACAAATAGGAGCTGAGCAGGGAAAATCTACTACAATTTTACTTCTTATGATACGCCACAGAGGATGATGACATTTATTGCTGGATTTAAATTTTTCTCTTTCCCGATGCTAAGTTTTTTTAACTTCCAGAACAATATTTATTTAAAGGAGTTGCAAACATAGGTGTATAAATACACATTTTAGTATATAATAATTGTTTTAAAACAAGACACCTTGCACAAAAAAAGTATTAATTAAGTTTAACATATTTTAAAATTATACTTTTTCAAAAGTCTTTCAAGAATTTTGTGATTTCCCTCTGCACGTGAAGGAAATCCGTCTCTTGCAAATTTCCACGATGATTTGGAGTCGTCCGGTACTTAAACCGATATGGCAGGCGGCTGTGGAGATCAATACTCCTCTTTGTTATTCACGAGACTTCCGACCAAATTATCCGAAAAAATTGTAAGTGATTAAATCAATTGAGTTGCTGCAGCCATAAATCGCTTAATTCAAAATACAGTGTGTTCCATCAGAAATGTAATTCTTAAATTGCAAATTTGAAGTACTTAAAATACGCAAAATTTTCTCATAGATACATAATTTTGAAGACAAAGAATGGACTTTTATGATAAATAAATATTATTTGTCCTATATTGATAGAAGCCTTACAAAAGTTGCTGGAAATGACTCCCTCCAGTTTGAAGACAGAAAGACCCACGCTTCAGGACATTCTTGCAAACGTTTTTGATCGTTTCCTAGCTATATCCTTCAGCAAAGGTTGGACACATTGTATGAGAAACTCAAAAGAATCTGGGGTTTCCATAAAATCTAGAGTTTGTGCTTCAGCCCAGAAATGGACGTCTAAAGAGCTTGCCAAGGATTTTTCGTCTTTCTGCTGATGACTCGGTCTCGAAACGTTTTTTTAGAAATGCCAATGCTACATTTGTGCAATGTGGTGTAGCGCCGTCTTGCATCTACCAAAGTGAAGAAAGAGTTGCAACCTGGGTCAAATTATGTCCTGGAGCAATCTGAGATATGAATCACCACTAACCGACGACAAATGACCATCATCTTCAAGGAATGAATGAACGATTGAAACCATTCCATTAATAAAGGCAACGAAGATCATTACCTTAACATCATTCCTATCATTTATTTCGCAGATATTTTGAGGAACTTCATTTGTCCACACTCCGTCGTTTTTTCGATGTGGGTTTTGATGGAGGCAAAAGAACTTCTCGTCAGTCCAAATGATTCTATCGACAATGTTGGATGGTTGCTGCAGAATTCACGGACAAAACTACCTTCTCCGCGCTTTGTGGTTATCAATGAATGGTTGAACTGAAGTGTAATGATAAAAACGGAATCAAAGATCATGTCTTAAGATCCTCCACAACGTTGTTTTGGTGGGTGACATTTGCTGAGAAGCTTTTCTGAGTGAGCAACTGGGGTTTTCTTCAAAGAAAATTTTCACCTCCTGAATCACTGCTTCTGTTATTTTTGATTTTGTTTTCATTGTGGATGGAAGAAGTCTCATTGAAATGATCAGGACTCCTGTAAACTGGATCAGCCGCCCTCCCACTGATCTTGAATATAACTCGGCGTACTGTGGAAAGAAAAGGTGTTTTGCCAAACTGCAGGATGATCCATTTCTTCTCAAGTTCAGAAAAACATTTTTGAGGTTGAAGATGGTTGACAATCAATGCAAATTGAATATATTGATAAAAGTCTTCTCTTTATGAACAAAATGGCGTATTCATAATACAATTTGAATTATTTTAAGTACTTCTAATTCACAATTTAAAAATTACATTTCTTATGGAACCACTGTAAGTAAGCTTAATTGTAGACTTTAGTCATTATTATATTTAATAGTGTTCTCATGAGCTACTCAGAAACGATTTGATATAATTTGAAAAGCAACATGCACCAATTTGCATCTGACACCAACTACTTTAATGCACAAGACTTTCACGAACAAAAAAATATATAAAATAAGTTTTGCATATAATAAAGTGTCTATTGTTTTTAGCTCTGCAGTTCTTTATTTATTATTATACGGTTATGACCCCTAATTTATTCGTGACCTTGACTTTTATAAAGAATATATAATATATATTACTAACACTAAAAGGACGCCTCAAGTGCATTATGTTTTAATTATCTCTGCAGTGTACTGCAGTAGCGGAGACTCTGTTACTTCACTTCCTAAAAGGAAGAAAACATTTCAAGCTTTTAGTAGATAATGTATCCAAATTTAATCGCATAAAACTGCTTTAAAGTCATATTGAAGTGATATACCCGATTATCTAGGGAACGAGAAAAGGTCGTAGCTCTAGCGATATAAAGACATAGAGAGCTTATTTGATTCTTCAAAGGAATATGTTTTTGTGACGAATATAAACAAATATCTATATCTCAATGATCAACTTACGATGACGTAGTACAAATTACTTTGTTTATACTGGGCACAGAATAAAGCAGAACGATGTTTCCCTGCTATTAAAGGGAATAAGCTCTCTACATCTTTATATCTCTATGGTCGGAGCCCCTGAAGAAGAGATCATTAGAAGTTAATGTTGACTTCTCAACAGCTACGAGGGAAGTGATGTCTGATTTCATAATACCAACTGTTTTTTAAATATTCCCGCTCCTTTTCTTTCAACCAATCAGGATTCATTCTTTTATATACCCTCAACGTATAACCAATAAACAATATCTCCTTGGACAAATCTTAACCGTTAATCTTACACAATAAGGCTTCTGTTCCACTTTAACCTGGCGAGAAGAGTAGGAGGAGGGTAAACACATTCAGATGAAGAAAATATGGTCTGAAATAGGAAGAAAGAACTCCGGAAGTTCCTAACAGATTCTTTTTCATTCATCAATCACCCTGGATATTATTAGGCAATAAAACCCTTGAGTTATTATCTTCAACGCTACTCTCTCCTTCCAAGAAGCCATTAAAGGAGGCAAATGCAAGTTTATTATTATTATTCTTGGTGTTGTTGTTTCCTTCCCCCCCCCCCCCTTTCTTGAAATATGACCTTTTACTATAATTTAATTGAGTTTTTAAGGTGATTTATAGGGTCTGATTTCTTCCTGACTATGTTTGTAGTTTGGATGTAGTTTAGACAATAAGATATATATATATATATATATCAGCAAACGACCGGGACACTTTTTTTCGCCAGGACTTAAATTTTTCAAGCCGGGCCGGGACTTCAGTATATTTACGTTCCTTTCGTCATTCTGAAAGTGACGACGTTTTTTTTAGAAAAGAAATTCCAAAAAGAATACATTTCCTAATTTTTTTTAAATATTTTTAAAATTCTTAAATTCCCGGCCTGTAATTTTTAGACACCGGGCTGGGACGTTCAAAAAACAGCCGGGACCTGGGCCAGATACCCTGTCGTTTCCTGATATATATATATTTCTTAGGCAACTAATAATAAATATGATTTTTTTTTCTTCCTTTTCAATATCAATTAATTGATGAAAACCTTTGAAAATCAGTAATGTCATGTGAATAAAAATAGTAATTAACCTTTCGAACAGTAAATATTATCTTACAATAGTAAACTTCGTGCCAAATAAAGTGCATTAGTTCAATAGGTGCGTATTCAACATAAAATATAATTTCATAAAAAGATCCATTGGTTTATTTTAACACTAAATAATTATATTCAAATCAGGAGGAATATAACTCCATCGAAATTTATGTGTGCACGTCATAGTCATATCGTTTTTTTCCTACTCTCTGCAAGAACTGATCAGTGCCCCCTCTTAATTAAACGCACCATTCATCACATTGGGTTGTTTTGATACATTTATCTATTCAGTGCGCGAAACCAGCCACTCTTTTTTATATTCATTAATATTCAGTACGACAAAATGTATATAGCAAAACAAGATTGGGTGAGAAGGGTATGAGACCAGAGTGTGGTGTGGTAATCATATTCCATGCTTGAATGAACCCTCCGCCAGACAATGTGTCCTTAATTATGTAAAAAGGGGTTGCAAAGAGTAGTGTCTATTTTTTTATTGTTATTGCTGTAGATATTCGACGACTTTCTATTCGGAGGGAGTTTCCATTGATTTGAGATTGTTTCCTTTTTTATTTATTTTTCATATGTAAATTCAATTTTTTTTTTTTTAACATCGCATATATAACAGATGTCTTTCTCATCCTAACATATCCATTTTTTGATTTATTAGAGCAGTGAGTTCCTCCTATCTGCATATGTCAAGTTTAGGCGGTGCATCTCGTGATGGATGGATTTGAGGAATGCATGTTTTTTATAAATAGAAAATGCGAACGCCCATGTCTTGTTATCAGCCTACAACTTGCATTTTAATTATGGGGAACTTGGAATGAAATATATATATATATATATGATACAACTTATCCCCGGTTGAAAAAATAGAAATACCGGGTAGTTTTTTTAATATATATATATATATATATATATATCAGGAAACGAACAGGACACTTCTTTTTTTAGCCGGGACCCGGGCTGTGACTTAAATTTTTCAAGACGGGCAGGGCTAAAACCGGACCGGGACTTCAGTATATTTTGTTCCTTCGTCATTCTGAAAGTAACGACGTTTTTGAAAGAAGATTCCGAAAAAAAGAAACGACGTTGTTAGAAAAACAATTCCATAAAAAGGAACGACGTTTTTTAGAAACATTTTCTAAATATTTTTTTAAATTAAAATTTTAACAATTCTTTTCTAAAAAAACGTTACCCGAATGACGAAAAAATTAATGTCCCGGCCTGGTGATTTTTAGACACCGGGCCGGGTACCCGGTCGTTTCCATATATATATATATATATATATATATATATATATAGGTATACAGTGTTAGGCAGAATTAGTGAAGCATGGAAATGACTTAATAGCTCCCAAAATACTTATTTAGCAAATATATTATTTTGTAAATTTTGTTGACAACAAACTGCTTTAAAATATGTATTACAAAATTATTCCGCGTGTCCACCATTTGCTCGAACCACAGCTCTTGACCACACTAGTGCAACTGTTACGCACAATTTCCTAGGACATCTTGTTCCCGGCAGCCTCAGCTGCAGCCATCAGTTCAAGTTGGCCCTTGATTTGGCATTGGCCTTCCTTTGCACCATCCCCTACATGGCAAAGTCAAGGGGGTTGCAATCAGGAGATGAGGGAGGCCAAAGGTTCCTGCTCCAAATGTGGTAAAAATTGGCTGCAAGTCCTGCACAATCTTTGCAATATGGGTCGGAGCTCCGTCTTGCTGGAAGCAGACAGGGGCTCATCCAAACTTTTCTTGGATCCACGGGAATACTTTGATCTTCAGGACGTCCAAGTACACGATCTTGTTGATTTTAACACCGTCTGTAATCTGGAGCAAGGATGGTTTCTTGCCATTGGAGACCACGGCCCCCAGACTATCAAAGATGCCGGCTTCTGCATCCAGTAGAAGTTTCTCATATTCTCTGGGATCTTAAAGGCATTCCAGAACAATATACGATCATTCTGAAGATTGAACCTCTTTGTAGTCTCGAAAAGTTTCTCATCAGAGAATATCACAACGACACTAGGGTTGTCCGCGTACCATTTGAGAACCAACTTTGATCTAGCCTTCCTCTTGACCCTGGTGGCCTCGTTTGGTAGATGTATCTTCCTGTACTAAAAACGGCTTCATGTTAGGTCAGCTTTGACCACCCTCCTGATGGACTTAGTAGATATGTAGTACTCCTGAGCCATCTTATTCATGGAGCGGGCCGGGTTACAAAGTATCTTGCCGGCAACGGCCTTGGTCAGCCTTGGTGTCCTCAACGATCGCTTCATTTCTTGTTCAGGCCTCCTTATGATTTTGCCAGTCTCTTTGCAAACTTTTTTGGTACGCCAGGTGAAGGTGCGGCTTACCCCAAGCATGTTCATGATAGTATTGTGTTACTTGCGAGAATCCAACAAATTGAGGATGGCCGTTCACTTGCTTTCAAGGTCCATTTCTCGTTGTTTTTAAATAAAAAAAACTGAGAAAACAACAAAACAGATGTAAAAATGTCCGTGGAACATAATTTTATATCATAACAAAACCTCTCAGATTTATATTTAGAAAGATTTTGCACTTACAATCCGATGTTTCACTAATTCTGCCTAACCCTATATATATATATAATTAAAGTTTCCTGATATATATATATATATATATATAAATTGCCAAATAAAAGCACCAGATAAAAGTCCCATTCAAATACCTCTGTTCAAATAAACACTGGCTCATTTATAGTTATATCTTCAACCGTACTCTAAACGGGCTTTAAAAATAAAGCCAAATATTATTCGAACGTATTACCACCCATCTCAAGAGCCTCTCGGGAGAAGAAAATAAACGGCATAAAGATACACTTTTTCTCCTTTTCCTCATGTGGCAAGAAAAAAAAAACAAAAGTGAAAAAATGGAGACAAATTAGAGTCTTTTAGCGATTTGATGACTTCCCATTTATTTCCCACTAATCCCCTCCTCCTCATCCTCCCCCCTTCTTTCCCCGTCCTCAAGTAACTATTAGTAAATAGAGGAGGACACTATAGCCAAAGCATGATAATAATGATATTATAAAAAGCCCACAATGGGATTGCTCTAAATGAATTTTTTAAAATATTTATAATAAGGGGGGTGGTTAAAAGTGTTTTTTTATCTGCATTTTTTTATTATCTCATTTATCTCAAAATATATATAAGCATGCATGATGCATTTTTTGTTATAAAAAATGAAGGAATTAATTTTTCTCTCTCTCTCTTCTCAAGTAATTTATTTTATTCATATTGAATGAATGTGGATTTAAGGAAAAACAGAGTCTTTGCTACTTATATAGAGTATCATGGAGATTCCCTCCTTTTTGTCATTTACTCTCTCTTTCTCTCTCTCTCTCTCTCTCTCTCTATATATATATATATATATATATATATATATTCTTGCTCATATAATGTATAATTTTTATTCATACTCTAAATCCTGCGCAATTAAAATCACATATAAACGCTCTTTTTTAAAATATTTACAAAATGCAAAAAAACTAAATACTGGGTGAATTATTTCTATTAATCTTTATTCTTAATGGTGATGATTACATTTATGGCTTTGAGTTTCCAGTTGAGTGTGAAAGAAAAATATTTCCATTTCCGAGAGTGATAGACGTCACTTGAAAATGCGTTCATTTACTATGTAATAAATGTCACCAAAATGCTTTATATCAAATACATTGTATTTGGTAATATCTAAGTCTGTAATTTTTGAAAATATGTAAAAAATGTTTTTAATCACGCCCTATGATCGTAAATTTATCTATATTTATAAAATTGCAAACTAATAAAGCATATTTTCAAAGCCAACTATTGGCTGTTCAAAGTAGCTTTTATAGAGAGGCATTAGATGTAAATGACAATTTTGAATATAAGTTCTGCTTGATTTTTCGTTTGCTATAGAATGTAGTTGGTATTTTTTTAAATTTGTCAATGAATGTATCTGAAAACGTCAATACTGTTACTCAGCAAAAAAAAAAGGAAGATTTTATTATATTAAGCTAATACACGCACTAATACATACACACATATATATATATATATATCCAAACTAATTGCATACTGTTTCAATAAAAGCTTTTTCTATTAAAACATCCTCCAGAAGAAGTTAAACACAGAATAAAAAGACTTGCCAAAATCCTTGAATACCTTTTTTCTTCATCCATCAATATCCTCCTTCAAAATAAATAGAATGAAAATCCCCGCCTCTTGGGGCTTATTGAAAGTGCAAGAAGACGTCGTTCTCTCTCCGGCTCATCAGTCACTCTCATCAAGGAATTTTCTAAGAAAAAACAGTTGGACCTTTCCATGACTCATTGGAATTTTGTGTTGGTTGTTTTTGAAGAAAAAGGGAGGGAAAACATTTCGAATTTTCTGTGATTGAGAATCACCGACCTGGATTATTATTATTAGACTGAATACTCAACTAAGAAGAAACACTCAACCAACTTGAAGACGTCAGTAACATAGTTAAAATGGCTGACACCCAAGGTAACCAATGAAATATTATCTACATTGAATAGAATACAAGTTAATGGAATAGTGAAATTCTACAAAATACCAGTGACGTCATGTGGATTCTCCAAAAAACCTTTAATGTTTATTTTTTTACCATTGCGTCACTGGTTTTTGTTGCATTTTTTCACTTTATCTATTCCATAGTATTTGATATTAGACTTTGACTGTTCAAGGGATAATAAGTATGTTGTACTGAGGTACAAAAAAAAAATCCTTTCTTCTATTCTTTTATTCATCAGCTACAGATTTCAAACCTTTCTCTTCCCTCCTTTTATTCAATCTATTGTACATTTAGTTATGGGTTAGGCCTGTGTTCCACCATTTTTATGTTAGGATTGCGCTCCAATCTTCTGACGACAACCCCTACCGGGTGTTGATAAAAATTGAATACACTACCTTTCGAATAATATGTATATATTATAAATTGATAGTTTGATGAGAACAACTTGAAAAAACTATGTTTTCTATAACCGTTTATCCCGGGTTTTTTTTTGTAAACAAGCCTTATTGTAAGAACTTTTAACAACGGCCAAGAAGTCAAACTTATGTCTGTGTGCACACTTTTCGACGCAGTTGGACCAAGAGAGCCATTGGTTATCATCTCAAAATGTGTAGGGGATTCGTATACAAGTAGAAAAAATGGACCTGGGAGTGGTCAACTGACAGCTTTTGACTTAGCCATCATCAAAGCTATTGTTTTCCGTGCAACTCTTCTCCAAAGAACTTGCTAGTACTACTGTATAAGTAGATGATGGCTCCTTGAAAACTATCGAGTTTGTCTTTTTTTAAATTTCAACTCATTTTTTGGCGCCTCCTTAGATATTTTGGATAAAACATATTGTTTTCCAAGAAACATAATATATATATATATTTTTTGTTGATGCAATGCCATTTAGTATTGCACTCTCTAATTGCATTCACTCAAGGAGTATAAAACGTATCAACAGTTTTGTTTACTCAACACAAACAGTATATACTTTTTTGTGGACATACTTTATTGTATATGCTTTTTTCTCCTTTTAGTATCAACAAGGAGTGCAAAAGTAAGAAGAAAGGGGGGGGGGGGGGGGGGGGGGATGATACGTGGAGACCCTCTTCAGAAGAAAGCAAATAAGCCGAAAAACAATTTGGAGATTTAATGTAAATATTTTGATTAAAAGAAGCTAGTAAATGGGCATTGAAGCTCCTTGACTTTGAACAGCTAAAGGGTTTTAAGAGAACCATGAAGTCCTTTGAGGATGAAAAAAAAAAATAAAGCCTTTGACACTACCATACTACTTCCTATTCAGAAGATATGTGCTTTCAATACCGTTACTCCTTTCTAAGGAATCCATATTGGCTTTTAATAATCCCCATTATTTCCGAGTGCTTTTTTAATATGCAAAATGAGCAAAATACTAAATGAAATGGGGTCTCTATTCAGGAGTAGGAAAGAACGACGCTAAAAATATTCATTGACGTATTATTGTTCATATATCAGCTCAGGACTATGTTAACCTAGTGACGTACCTAAACTTCTTCCGTCTTCCCATCTCTGAGTGCTTTTTAATATGCAAAATGAGCTAATAGAGAGGAAACAATGATTAGATATAGAAAATCGGGCGTGTGAAAGGAGAATGTTTGAATAGGAATCAAGGAATACTAGAAGCTAACTGGAAGGATGACGTCATTAACGGGCACTCCTTTATGCTCAAGTAAGGGCCATCATTATTAGTTCAATTGTAATATTTATTTCAAAAAAAGTGGTTGTGTAGTTTATTTTAAGTTCTTTATATTCTGTGTTTCAAAGTGGTTTACAAGTTATCTGCTTCTGTTGTAAACAGGATATAATAATTGCCAAAGAGGAACTACTCTTTCTCAAACGATCTCTTTGGGAAGCTCAAGAGTCACTTTGATATCCACAGCTTTCGCCTCAATCATCTGTCAGCCATTAATGCGGCCCTCTTGAACAATGTCGCCTCTGTCTTTATGCCCACGGAGGCAGAAAGAGTCTCTGGTATCAGTTACCCGCTGCAGTCCAGGGCAGAGTCACTGTAGTCCTATCCCTCCTGGCATCCCTCATATATGATAAAGTCACAAAGCTCAACGGTATGGGAATCCCTGCAGATCATCTCATCGGGGACGACTATGGCCGGCAGCGGAAAATATACGAAAAGCTCCGTCTCCTCACGCCCCAAATCATATTCCTCTGCGTGACTCCCGAGAAGGTATCTGCCTCTCAGAAGCTCAATACAGTCTTTGAAGCCTTTATTCGCGGGATCCCCTCAAGCGATTCGTTATTGATGAGGCCCACTGTGTGTCTCAGTAGGGACACGACTTTCACTCGTACTACTAGCTTCTCCATAGGTTACGAAGTGATTTTCCCCGAGTCTATTTTATGGCACTAACGGCCACCGCGCACGCCCTGCATCCGAACGGACATTCTACATCATCTAAAAATGAAGTCTCCAAAATGGTTTCTCTCTTCCTTCAACAGAAGAATTTGGCCTATGAGGTCCAACCAGAGAATCCATCCAAAACTGCTATGCTGCCCTTCCCGTGGACTGCTACCGTGAAATGGCTATTAAGCTGCCTTGCTCCAAGGGTGAAATAATGGACATTGTTCATATGAAGGAGCTTTAATACAAGAGCTACGAGGAGGAACTTATCCCAATTTGCCAGAGCTTTTTGGACCAACGGTTGAGTTATTGGAGGATAAGGAATACGTTGCATTTCTAAATAGCGAAGAAGGCTCTGGGACTTTCCGTATTTTAGCTCGAGCATCGAGTCATTGGTGGATGGATATCCAAGTCAAGTAAGAGTTTCTAACTATTCATCAAAAATAAAAGTACCCTTTTTTAGCAATTTAAAATATGAATGATTTTAAAGATATATATATATAATATTAATAATAACTTTTCATTTTACGAAATAGATTTTTACTTTTCACAATATCAAGCCAATAAATAAGTAAATAAGTATTAACTAAAAATAAATATATTGAGTACATTGTCCAATTTTAATAGTATCGTAGTATACGTAGCTTTTATTATGTTATTGACTTTGTTTTTTTTGTAATGAAATGCATATTGCATCATCTGTTTTTTAATTAAATGATGTTAAGGTAGTGATAAAACAGGATAGAGTTACTCTATGACGTTAAATTTAATATAACCTAAATGTTTATAAGTAATTCTTCATATTGTAATAGGGGCGGAAGAGGCAAATACTACCGGGGTCGCTGTGGTGAATGTTATCTTTCCGTGGATGAAAAAGTATGGCTCGACCTCAAGCCGAACCGGACGCCCTCAAACGCAACGCCAGCCCCGCTAAAACCTCCTCAAGATCCTCTGATTTGAAACTCATGGCACCTCCGAAACTAGAAGTTTAATGAGGCTGTGTCGTTTCAGAGAAACAAGATGTCAGATATCAAATTTAATTTGAAAATAATTTTTTTTTAGTAACAGTCTATTTCACAATGAAAACTATAATATTGAATTACTTGTTTGTAACTGTTAAACTATGTATCGTTTGTAAATAATATTATATTTACTATTGTGGAAATTATTGTTGATAAATAAAAAGTATTAAAATATATATCACTCTCGCTATTCATTTTTAAAATATAAGATCTACTTGTTTGATCGTTGAATTATAAATTATTGAAGTGAAATGACTCATTTAGCTATAAAAATACATATACACTTAATTTATTGCTATGTTAATCAACGTATCATGGCCTTAACATGGAAGCTACAATTTCCCTTTCCTTTCCAGTTAGTTTCTAGTATTCCTTTGATAGGAATGTTGTGGGGATCGGCGGAGGTACCCTCTGATGTATAATTTCTTTTATTATTTTTTTCTTTGCTCTCTCCTCACTCATTATCCCCAAACACATACTTATGTAGACAATATGATGGATTGTAATTCTGTTAAGTGATTTCTTAGGTGGGGATCGGCGGAGGTTTGCACTCTCTGATGTATATATGCCTCTATTTTTCACTGGCGTTGGTTTGTTGGCTTGTTTGTCAGCAGAATAACTCAAAAAGTACGGAACGGATCAGATGAAACTTTGTGGAGTTGTTGTAAATGCCAAAAGGAACAACTGATTAAATTTGGCGTGCTAGGCGCAGTGGCCGTGTCCGCTTTTGATGTTTCCGTTTTGAATGTTTCCGTTCTCGCCGTTAATGTGAATAGCCGTATTCCTACTCTGCAGTATATGGATTTCGCCGTTTTAATATGAAGCAAAAAAAGGAAGAATAAAGCGTGCGCTCAGCATCCGATAATTGATGCTCATCAAAATAACCTACATAGCGAAATAGTTTTTTTTGTTCCAAATATCATGACGTTTCAAAATAAATAAAGTCATCTTATCATGATAAGTTTTGAGTGCAAATAAAACATTTCGAGATAGCAGAAAACTGTTGTGCTCCGGGTTACAAATAAGGATGCTGAATTCGTGGAGAATCCAGCATTACTCTTCAACTCATTTATTTTAAGGACATAAAACCAGGTCTCTGTGATCATCAGAGAAGGTGCTTCGTATGATGAATAAGACATATATGCCATGTCATTCGTGCTAACGGCTACGGACTCTGATCCGGACTCTTGGACTCGTCCACTTTTAATGACTCTGATTTTAGTTTGAAGGCTTGTGATCCATTCTGTGAGGACTTAGATACTCAGGACTTATGAATGTTTATTTTAACGATTTGGACTAATAAACTCTATTTTCGGCTGTTACATACAAATTGTATTATTTTTGATATTTTTAGAACCATAATTCTGACGTTATTAAAAGGGATGTCATCTTTCTGTCGCTATCAATATATTTTTCTGGAACATAATTAATGAACAAGGACAATGAAAACATGCTTGCTTTAGAATATTTGAAAGTTGACTTGATTTTAATATGAAATTAATAGACTTATCAAGTGTAATTTTTCTTCAAAACATATACAAAATTAAATCAGGCGGCTTTTAGTACTTTTTACGTTTATCATGAATAGTTTTAAATAAGTATTAAATAACTACTTGAATAAAGTTGTCTGTATCCTTGTTGATTGTTTTTACGTTTAACTTCAAAAATATAAAACTTTATGTATTAGTGTTGTCCCGATCACGTATTTTTTTTGCTCCCAATCCCATTCCGATCATTAAAATTTGAGCACCTGCCGATCCGATCGCTTTTTTTGGCTTCCAATACAATTCCGATCATTTTTGATCGTTTTCCTCGATCAGATACATTTTTGGCAATGCCTTAAGCTATCAAAACAATAAAACTTATCAGCACTGGTGTGCCACAAAATAGTACAGTATATAAAATGCATAAAATAAAGTAACCTGCAGTGCAGAATAGTGCAATGACAATATATATATATATCAGGCAGGCTTGTGAGCGTTCAGCTTTTTGCGTTCAGCGTTCAGCGTTCAAAAAAATTAGCGTTCCGTTCAATGTTTTTGCGTTCAGCGTTCCGTTAGCGTTCAGCGTTCAAATATTTAAAAAAGAATTTCCCAAAAAAGTACTGCGTAGTGATGTCGTTTTTTTTTTTAGAAAAGAATTTCCCAAAAAGTACTGTGTAGTGATGACGTTTTTTTGTTTAAAAAGAATTTCCAAAAAATGACGTTTTTTTAGAAAAGAATTTCCGAAAAAAGTAATGCGTAGTGATGACGTTTTTTTTTTAGAAAAGAATTTCCAAAAAAAGTAATGCGTAGTGATGACGTTTTTTTTTAAAGAATTTCCAAAAAAAGTAATGACGTTTTTCCGAAAAAAGTCCAAGAAATGTTTGGAAAAATTGAACGCTGAACGCAAAACTCTTTTTTTTTGTGTTCAACGTTCAGCGTTCAAAAAAAGTTGCGTTTCCGTTCATTGAACGTGCGTTCAGCTGAACGCCGTTCAATTTTGCGTTCCGTTCACAAGCCTATATATATATATATATACTAGCGAATATTACCCGGCGCTGCCCGGGATTTTCCAACTTGACAATAGTCTGGATGAAAAAAAAAATCACACCAATAATTTTAGTATTATTTTAATTTTCATATTAAAATAAATTCTATGAAAAGTCGTCCTAGGGTCTTCATTGCCATTTTTCCTGTTTTGTATTCCTTAAGGCTGGGTATTTAAACATCATAAAAAGAAGAAATCACACGAATAATTTCAGTGATGCCATCGCATGTGACTTTTCATATTAAAATCTCATGTTCTCTGCAACATCTCTTTAAATACGTCCATTCTACCAATTTATTTTCCAAACCACGACTTTGAAATATATTTGCCTTCTACGGATCATATATAGCCATTTTTATTTTTTCCATTTAGCCTCCAAGCCAATTTCTCCCTCAGTCCCTCTCTCGTTCATAATTGATTGTCCCTTTCCCATAATCTTAAAACCTTCAAGTACTATATTATATACATACATATATGAATAATTCACAATTGCTTAGTTTGTGGAAAAATAAATTAAATCAATTCTCTGTAATGCCATTTTGCATAAATATATTTATAATTTATTTAACTATCTTAAAAAGTATGTAGATTCCAAGCAATATTTTTTAAAAATTGTATTTTATCATTATAATTAATAATTATATTGAATAGCCGTTCATCCACCTTCAAATAGGTCTTCTTCCGATATCTCTCATCGCCACGGCGGAATTCAAGGACCGTTTTTCTCGCTAGACTTTCCTCTTTTTTAAAGCTGTTAAGGAGTTTCCATAAATTTGGATGAACTCCAGAAATAGATGATTGGAGAGCATTGTGGAAGCCCTCAACACTATTATTCGTCCTGGGCTTTTTATTAAGCGTCCGCTGATGGAAAATGATTGAAAACTTTAAAAAATTAAAAACCCTTAAAAACAATGTTAAATGGAATATTAATTTCACCCCACGAGATATTTTTTTCTTCATGAGATACATATAATAAAAGCCATTTACCATAAATGGTGCCTATTTCTACAACATTTGTGTCAATGCCATCACTCTAGATAACTTTTGCCATCCGATTGTTGAACCAAAAAATATTTACAGTAAAAATAACCTATACCTTTTGTATAAAAGAAGAACTACTATTAATATACATCCCTTTTTTAGGACCTTTATATATACATGCAAATTTATACATAATTACCATACATATTTGTAATTTAATTACTGGAATAAACTTTTATTGCACTAAATATCGTATTTTTACAAGGCAAATGAGCATCTCCATGTTCCGTACGGGATGACGGGCATTTTTAGCCCTACTTTATTATTTTTTCTTCATGATATAAGGGATTTATCATCATCGTCGTGCAGATCTGAAGAGCTCTCGTCGAGCTCCAAAACATCATCCCATAAGGAAGGATCACTTGGACTGTCTCATCAAGAAGGTTCTGTTTGGATGAAAAAAGGGAGCTCATGACGTACTTTTTATTAGATGCAAAAGAGGCTTTTCTTGTCATTATCCCCAAAACTCCTTCATTTTCTAGACGTTTAGGAATTGACTGTCCGTAGTGTTCTATGTTGGGTTAACGAATGTGAAGAACTCACTAGACTCTTGGGGCTTCCAGGAGTCTTTAGATCTTGTACTTGCGTAAAGAAGATGTGCGCGTTTGGGAGAAGCAGATCCTCATGTCTGATTGTGTTAGCCGCCTTTATAGAATGGAGGCGGGAGTTCCCGGACTTTTTCATGGATGGAGAGGTTTTTTCCTTTTATGATTCGCTAGAATTACATCCGACTTGATATAAATAAGCGTTATTAGTCTATGGAACCTAGGATTATGGATGGAGAGGGTTTGGGGGCGGATGGAGAAGATGGACTGGTCGGAGTCTACACTTCTTACGTGGCTTAAAGGATTGATGGCTGTCCACTTGCAAGGCTTTGTAACTTTTTTTTAACATCTCGATATGAGGGAGATTATATCTATCAACACTAAACATTATCTCACCATGTATTTGTTTTGATCAGAGCCCTAATTTTGATCAGCATCAATTATCGGATACTGAGCGCACGCTTTCTCCCTTGATTCTTCCTTTTTGTGGCTATACTGTATATGCTGTACACTACATCTACCTATTAAAACGGCGAAATCCATATACTGCAGAGTAGGAATACGGCTATTCACATTAACGGCGAGAACGGAAACATTAAAAACAGAAACATCAAAAGCAGGCACGGCCACTGCGCCTAGAA
>CP045890.1:26798723-26853496 GCA_013387185.1 Caligus rogercresseyi
CGGTTACTTCGATCTCCTACCTGAGCTAGAAACAAAGAGAAACCACACTTCAACACGGCCATCGTGCTAACATCCTCACAACCTCTCTATTATTGTACTTATTATAGACGAAGAGGAAAAAAATATGGTCCCGAGTGTGAACATATTCCTGAGCCGAGTCAGTGCTAGGAGCGACCACATTGATGAAGGAGCTCCCAAACGTCTCGTCTCCTCCTCCGATCATTGAGAGGAGGATGAGACGAGACGGGGGCAAATATAATGACTGGAATCATGCCACCCGTCCACTCCCATTCGAGAAATTTGATCCCAAGCAATGATGAATCAATGTAAACATAACAATAATAGAGCAAGGCAGGAGCACTCTGGATGACGATACTTTTTTTCCTTCTTCTTCTATAATAAGTACAATAATAGAGAGGTTTTGAGGAATGTTAGCACGATGGCCGTGTTGAAGTGTGGTTTCTCTTTGTTTATTAGCTCAGTGTAGGAGATCGAAGTACCGTACCATTTAAGTCCTGTGAATTTTTTTCACTTCATAACCATTATGATATGCAATATTAGAACAATATTTTTGTTGTTTTAAAAACACAAAAAATGTGTGTTTTGATCAGTGATGGGCACCGCTCACTTTTTGCTGTTCCGCTCACTTTGGGCAACTGATATCCGCTCCCGCTCATTCGCCATTTTTTTAGTCTGCTGTTCCGCTCACTTCATTCCGCTCTTCCGCTTAGGTTGCGGAATAGGTCCGCTCACTAATTTTTAGTCCATCACCAATTTTTTACTATAAAGTCCGTTTCCAATCAATTGATTATATTCTATACTATTCAATATTTTTTTAAATGTTTTATTATGCATAGATTGGCTAGACGCCGTCTACTAGAATGTTAATTTGAGAGGTTTTGCCACTTGTTGGGACTTACTTTTTCAAATGAGCGAATTCCCTCTGCACTTCCATTGTCGCGCATCCTGAGATCCCTGGGTGTCCTGGCTCTGGCTCAAGACCACATTGTCTGCCTGGCTGGCACCCACTCCTCCCCACTGCCAGTGGCCACAGGGCTGCTGAGACATCCTGGGAGATGGGGTCGTCCACCTCCAGGTCCATGCTGCTCTTTTCAATAACAAATTATTAATTGACAAATTAACATTAACTTTTTATGTTACTTCCACACTGCTCACGCATTATCAGATGAATTAAGAATAAGATTAATTTTATAAAATTTAAAATTGTACTAATAAATGAATAGCTCATTAAATTAATCAATTTACTAACCTGTAGCTTCTCTCTCCCGCTCAGAGTCGGGTTCGGTCACAAACTTATCCATGCTCGTGATTCGTAAAAAAACGAAAAAGTAAAGTATACTGACTCAGAGTGACCGTCAGACAATGAACACACACGAACACAAACGTATACACAGAGAGAATAAGAGAGTGCCAGAGAGACAAAACTTGTACGCCGAGTAGTACTAAGCTGGTACTAAGTAGGGTCCCATATAGCCATTTAATGACATCATCAACAATGTGTTATGACGTCATTTTTTCAGATGGATTTCTTATCATACTACATATAATAATTATTTCATAATTATAACAAAGATAATTTTATCTCTTTTATATTTAGAGAAGAAAGAGAAAAGTTATAATAAAATAATGTAACTTTTCTCTCTCTTCTCTGAATATAAAATGAAATTCTATATGGGACCATGAACGCAACCTCTTTGTTATGACGGGGGTACACATTTTATATATTAAGAAAGGACTGATTGTCACTTATTCTCTCTGCGTATACACAATAACTGCACGACGTGAACTGAGTGGCTACGCGTGGCAACACTGCTGCCACGTGTCTAGACAAGAATAAACAATTTCTGGCGCACCTTTTTTGTCCATGCCACGTTAGCGCATTACATTTAGAGCAAAAAGCGAGAAAAAGTAGTCTTTTTTCTATGAGTAATCCTTTTTAATAACGGAAACTTTTTTATGTGAGCGGATGAGCGGAAGTTAATTTTAGAGGTCCGCTCACCACATTCCGCTCACTTCTCACAAAGATGATCCGCTCTTTGCATTCCGCTCACCAATTGCTCCTCCGCTCAGAGCGGACGAGCGGAATAATGAGCGGAAGTGCCCACCACTGGTTTTGATCTTCTCGGCATTAAAACGTCCTTTCAAATTCCCCCTCTTATTTTAGGGGGGGGGGGGGGGTAGTTTCGTAATTGCCATTTTACATATATGTCTCCAGATGTTTTACCGAATTGTATGTTATTGATCAAAAGAAATAATAAGAAGAAAAATATGTTGGTAAAACCAGAACCTCATACGTAGAGTTACGTCGTAAGAGCTATATTTGAAGCAGCTGACTCAAGTCAGGCTCAAAACATTCATAATATATCGAGGGAGTTGTAAATAAATAGTCTTTTGCGATAATTTTTCGAACTATAAAAACAAAATAAACTTTAATGATCAATTAAAAAAACCCAACTATGCCTTCTTGTAGTGCTGTGGATTGTACAATTGCTCAGGAGCCCGCGAATTTATCTCTTTTCCTTTCCCATGAACAATCCCCAATAAATGAAAAGTTTTGGATAGATTCCAATATTTATATCCTAACAATAACACAGCAACAATAATCATTACTTTGATTCCATGCGTTGTTTCAAGCCTAAATGCTTTTTTCACCAGAGTGACGCTCCAATCTAATGTCGTAACTCTTCTTATAGGGCTCTGGGTAAAACTATGCCACGGGCACCAACCTAAATTATAGTGGGATTGTCAAAAAATGTTCAATAAAAAAGAGAAAAAATATAAACACACATTGGAAGATGTTTTGCTTAAAGTTTGTTGAAAAAAGAATCATAGACAGAACTGGAATGTATTTGTTAGATCTTTAACTAAAGGTGGATTTTTTTCTAACGATACCAATATTTTTACTTGATAAAGCTATTTCATGCATGTTCTGAGTCCATCAGTATCGGTAGACTGAAGAGAGACTGACGTGAATCTTTATTTTTCCGAATATTAGTTTTTTGAAAAATGAATCCGGATTTTTATTGAGAATCTTGACTTCTCGAAAGTGATTTATTGTTGCTGAGCAGAGGATTATTGATTCTTTTTCTTTTTGCCTGATATTTTGTAGAATACGTTGCTGAAACAACTTAAGTATGACTCCTAATAGCCGGAGTATGAATGAAATGAATATATTCATTTTGAAATTTCAAAATGTAAGCTATTTTTACCTTCCGCCGAAGGAGTATTGTTTTCACTGTTTGGTTTGTTGGTTGGTTGGTTTGTTTGTCAGCAGGATAAATCAAAAAGTTACGGAACGGATTCGGATGAAAACTGTGTGGAGTTGTTTGGAAATGCCAAAGGAACATAGTGATTAAATTTTGGCATCTCTGAGTGCAGAATTAAGATGCAAAACGAGCTAAATATAATAAATATTTCAAGTTAGCCTACTCTGCCAATAGATGTCACTGTGCTGTAAAATCGGGTGCCGGGAAGTCTTCTCTCGAAATTTCCGTCGAGGGGAACCCTCCCCCGTCCCTCTACGCCGCCCAGTCGTGAAAAATCCGCCACGGAAGGCTCATAAGGACCCCGTGACGGTGGAGGTTTGCACTCTCTGAGTGTATATATGCCTCTAGTTTAAGTTATTTTACTTTCATCCTGTTAACAATTTTGGGTATTATTTTTTCACACAACAGAATACCTCAATCATGCATACAGTTTAAATACTTAAATACAACTCACACACACACACCATTACAATTTTAATAATTTGGTTATTACTTACAGAAATGATAAACGCTACCTCATCAAGTTCGAGAAAGAAAAGAACGTAACTTTCTTTCAATCTAATTAGAGTAAGTCAATCAATTTTTTTAATAGTCAATAAAAAAATCATTCATTTTCTTCTTATTTTAGAAAATATGTAGAGCATTTCATCGCATCGCCGCATTCCCTAGTAGTCAAAATATTAGGACTTTACACAATTCGTCTTGGCCATGAGTCAAAACCGGTCAGTTGATTTTCCATGCCACTAAGATTATAGGAACGGTAACTTTTTCTTTATATACATATATATATATCAAGAAACGGGCGGGACTTAAATTTTTCGAGCCGGCCGGGACTTTAATAATATATTTGTTCCTTCGTCAGTCTAAAGTGACGATGTTTTTTGGAGAAGATTTTTTTAAATTTCAAAATAAATTTCTAAATAAAGTTATGACATTTTTTTAGAAAAATATTTTTAAATATTTTTTTTAAATACTAAAAAAATATTTTCTAACAAAAAAAGTCGTCATTTTGAGAATGACGAACGAACGAAAATATTAAGTTTTATATATATATATATGGGTGATTCTTATTTCACGTTTTTTTTTGCATTTGGATTTTACTTTAGTGCATAAAGATCATCTTGTGAAAGTTTGAACGAAATCGAATAATGGGAAGTACCCGCTCAACGGTCCCAAAAGTTATGTAGTAAACTTATGTAGTAATTTTTTTTTGCCATTTGATTGCCCCTAATGTCCTTAATTTCAACGCAAAATGTAGGTATGCTTGCAAGGATTCCAAATCAGTTTTTATTTTTCATGTACATCCAAAATCAAACGAGATAATACAGTTTCTAAATGTTCATTTTGGGGTATTTTCCATAAACATGACTATTTTCAAAACTTAAATTTCTCGTTGAATTTTGAATGTACATGAAAAATAAAAACTGATTTGGAATCCTTGCGAGCATACCTACATTTGCGGCAAATTGTTGAAATTAGCGTTGAAATTAAGGACATTAGGGGCAAATTGTTTGAAAATAGCATTAAAATTAAGGACATTAGAGGCGATCGAATGGCGAAAAAAAAATTACTACATAACTTTTGGCCCGTTGATCGTGTACTTCCATTATTCGATTTCGTTCAACTTTCACAAGATGATCTCTATGCACTAAAGTAAAATCCGAGGGGGAGCCCGACTCTCAAATCCAAAAAACGTGAAATAAGAATCACCCTAATATACATATATATACGAGTATATATATATATTATTTATTTATATTGAAAACTTACATATCTAGCTTTATTTATTTGTGCTTCCATTTCTTGCATTCTATTAATAAAGTACAAACTCATGTATAGGTGCATTTCATCGTCATGCAATCCGTGTTTTGGCCGGAGAACGGTATTTATCGACGTTACGATCTGAAGGGCTGCCTTGGAGGTCGCTATGAAAAGGTCCCACGGGGTGTAAGACGATCCGACGTTGTCTTTAAGGATAAAAATTTCTATGGAACAGGGCTTCGTCTCGGAAATCAAAGGATTGGTAAGTTGTTACTTTAGTCAAGGGGCGATAAAACGTTAGTTGAAAGCACAAAAAAATGCATTTACCTCTATTACCATTATTGGGGAGCATAGATAATATGAAAATTGGTATTTTTTACTTTTTTTGTTTTTGTAAATTTATTATTCGATATAAAAATATATAAATATTGTAATTGACTATAAATGCCCATTGATAATTTGTATTGATTGATATAAATGAAGGCTATACATAATAATAATAACTGGTAAACAAGTTGAATGATGTCAACATAATGTGAGATCTATGATGTATTCTGGTTTTAATGATTTAGTTCAAAAGCCCTTGATGAAATACAGCAAATAATAATAAGATATCAAAGATGCTCTGTGTTCTTTAATAATAATTCCATAGTCAACCAATCCTCTTGTGACCAACTTAACAATGTTGATTTTTTTATCTTGATGAGTGTTTACCATTCAATGAATATAATCGATACATATAAAATAAGATTTTTTTACGTTCGTTTTCCTGCATCCCAAAAGGGATTCATTAGCTTTTGACGAAACTTTCAGTGATTTTTTTTAGGTCTCAGAGAGTGTTTGTGTGGCGATGGAGACTCCCGAAAAATTAATTATCACCATGTTTATTTTATTCGCCAAAACGGTTTTATGCGAATCTCTTATATCATAAATTAATTTTCGACATATTTATTTTATTCGATAAAATGTTTCCTTTCTTTCAATTTTTTTATATTGCTAAGTTAAATTAGGACCAAATTTTATGTGGATGATTTTGAGGTATAAAGTGTGTTTGGACTATCTATTCGTAGAAAATTAGTTTGTTATATATTTATTTTATTCCCTTTTATACTATTTCTTTTTTTTTGTGTACCTCAGTACAACATGACTTTATTTTATCATATTACGTGTATATAAACACAATATCTTATGAAATAACTCAATAAGAAGAACGTAAAAAACACATAAAAAGGACAAATTATGATCGTTTGAGGAGGGGGGTGGGGGGATTGAACGTAAGATAAAGTTTACACTATGATTAAAATTGATAATGAACGAGGCTTTAAAAAAATCATCTAAATTGTTATAAAATTTTTAGGAATAGTTGTTTGGGTACTTCCGAATTTGTAAAGAATAATGAAAACTTTAGTTAAAAGATAATTTATTTTCTCTTTAAAAGGACCTATACTATTTCTTGATAATGGCGTGTTACATTTGAAACAAAATGTATTAAGGAGGATTTAGACGTACAAAGAAATATTTTAATTTAAATCAATACTAAAAATATGTTTTGAAAAATACATACAAAATATCGTTTATTGTTTCTTCAGTGCATTGTATCTTTTGTAACACTTGGTTATATATTTATCATATTTTCTATGGATGGGTTTGAGGTGGCAAGGAACTATTAGGTCAAAATGTACATTTCCGGATATCATCAACTGCAATTATATAAAGCAAAAAAAATATTAATAATAAAAGTAATTAACAAGGTAACATAATTATCTTAACAATGGGTTATCATCCTTCAGGTTCAAACAGATCCAAATCTGACAATAAGATGTAGAAAATAAAGAAATGAGGATGACTAATTGAAAAAAGAATTGATGTGATTGGTCGGAATAATTTGTGAATCGCATTCTGTTTCTTATAAACGCAAAAAATGTTTAAAAAGTAACTCCTTATCTTACTACTTTACGCTATAAATATTTCTTAAACAAAACAATGAAATCAAAGGACAAACCTATTTGTGAGGGGATTTTTTTTTCAAACCAGTTTCGTTTATTATGTAAATAAATAAAAATGAGACATTTACATAAACCCTAAGCAAATGTGTTATAAAAACATAAATAAACATTATACTTTAATTTTTTTGCTCTGGGGAGGAATACAAACAATAAAATATAATAAAAATAAAACAAATCGTCTTTTAAAATCATTTTACAATCAATTACACAACTATTAAATATTTTAAAACTCTGAACACAAATGTTAAAAATAAAACATAGAAATTTGTTTTAAATATATATATATATATTCATTAAATTTAGCTCTTAAGTCTACCGATTTTGTTGAGTAAACGAGCAAAATATGCTCTATTGAGCCAGCCAATCCCACGCTTGAATCATGAGGGCTCATTACTTTCCTAAAAAGTACTGTTTGGTGTGGATTGTATGTTGGCGGTGTCATTCAGCCGTTTTGTGAATGAACATAGTTGCCGCGCCATGATAACCGATTTTTATGCCCTAAATGGGAAGATATGGACTTGGACGATATGCGGTACCATTTCACACACAGCAAATGTTAAATCGATTAATTGAAAAAAAATTTGGTGAGTTTGTTATCTCCAGAATAAAGCAGTCCATTGGCCACCTCGCTTCTGCAATTTAACGTCTCTTGACTTTTTTCTATGGGTTACGTGAATGCATCAATAACACAGGGCAACAAATAAAAAAAATTAAAAGTTTCGTGGGATATACCAACTGATTTGAATACCTAATGGGTCCCTGATAACTAAATTAAAAACTGTTTTGCTCAATCAGGTCAGAATTTTTTGAAATTTTGACAAAATCACAACTTTTTTGTTTATTGAGCTATAAAAATGGTTTTGAGGGTTTTTGGAAATGGCATGATCATATAGTGGGGGGGGGGACTAGTTTTAGTTGAAAAATAATCAGAGAGGCCCAAAAATTACATTAATTTTTGGTAAAATGACCAAATTTGCATAATTTTTCAGTATACATATTATTTATATTACAACTTCTTAAGTAAGACAAAATTATTTTGTAACTTTTTCATTTCTTACTATACAAAAAAAACATATTCAATTGAAAATGCATGGAATGCCAATTACTTGCAGTATAAAACTTCTCTCTAAAGATCTCCTCTTGTGCTGCAAATTAGGATAGTCAAGAGCTATGCTCGAGCAATAGTCCGCCATCATGTGGCTATCCCAGAGAG
Source organism: Caligus rogercresseyi (assembly GCA_013387185.1). Taxonomy (NCBI): domain Eukaryota; kingdom Metazoa; phylum Arthropoda; class Copepoda; order Siphonostomatoida; family Caligidae; genus Caligus; species Caligus rogercresseyi. Next base: position 26,806,991 of record CP045890.1, read on the forward strand.
AAGAGAGAGTGCCAAACTAAGGATAAAATGTGTCTCTCGTTTAACAATGAGGTTGCGTGTCTATGGTGGGCAAATCAAAAATATCAAACTCTTCTATCTTTTAAAATATTTTTTGTATTAGTTCAACTAAGCTAATAAGTTTTATTATAACTTATTGATCAATATAGTGAATGGATGTGTAGCTGTGGATTGCAGGAATTCTACTCATAATGAAAATGGAGTGTCATTCCATAGATTACCTTCTGATTCACATTCAAGGCAGAAATGGATACGTGCTCTGCGAAGAAAGAACTGGAAGCCTGAGGATAACGTCGATTATCGAGTTTGTTCAGAACATTTTTGCCATCAGACTATAAAGACATTATTCCTGGAGATAGGAGGTATTTGAAAAGAGGAGCTATTCCAAGCGTTTTTCCTACCTTTCCTCGTTATTACCAATCAGCGCCCAAAAGGAGAGCAGGGAATTGATAAGGCAAATTAATGAGCCCACTGCATGTATGCACATAAATTGAACGATTGACAATGTAAATTTGTATAAAAATTTATTTAGTTATAAAAAGAAAATAATCAGGAGACAGTAAGGGTGAGACTAATGATTCTAAAAAGCTCCAATAAACCTTAAAATAAAATATAGTTTTCTATGAACTTGCAGTATTTTTCGAATTTGAATGACCAATATAGTTATACATATGATATAAATATTTCGTTTGAAGTTATGTAAGTCTCTTCCATAGTAAACGAATGCATTCAATTGTAATTTGGGGGTGTGTGAAAGTATTTTAAGAATTATATTCTATCAATCAGCTCCTTCTCATTGTTATCATTAGATATTGTTATCCAAAATTGTCAAAGTATAAATTTCTCTGCAGGACCAAGCCGGATTGAAGACGAGGTGGAGGAAGAGAAGGGGGATGAGGACGATGCAAAGCAAATTTTTATGAACATGGGTATGCGTACCCAGATGATAAAGACCTTATCCGTAAAAAGTGCGAGGAGCTTAAATCAAGGGTTTCAATACTGCACCAGAGCAATATGAGACTAGCAAAGCAGGCGCAGAGATCAGTAAAGAGGAACCATAAGCTTATGGACACCATCAATGGACTAAGAGAAGAAGGCTTGATAAATAGCCGCTGTTGCCCTTGAAAAATCGTTCACTTATTTTAATGAAAAACTATTATGAAGATGAAAAAAAGGGATTACTTCATCCCTCTGGATCACTTTTTGAGCTCCTTTATCATACCGAAGAAGTTCTACGATCCAAAACTATTTCTTTTTATGATAAAAAAGCTATAGAAAAGTTAACTTACATTTGCCTCCTTAAGTTAAAAAGTAATATTTTTAGTTCTGTAAATATTGAACATTGCTCCAACACTGCAATTGGAACAGAAAATCACTTCAATTCTTAATTCATCTTGTATTGAAAAAATACTTGTCATTGCGACTAAAAAAACTCCTAAAAGATGATCACAATAGGAGGGGAATTTTCGCTGGAAACTTTATCCATCGTCAAAGAATTTTTCGTGCCCTCTAGGTCCAATTTGAAATAAGTGTTTTTTTAATACAAGATCTCTTATGTATATGTTAATTTCTTATATTTTGTTACTAAATCTTATTTAAATGTATAATGTTTCAATATTAAACTTATTTAATTAATCTAGTATCCAACATTGCTATTTAATTTATTGTAAACGATAATAATGATAATATAACTATGTATAAAGATTTCATTCCTTTTTTATTCAATGGAACTTTTTACCCCACCATTCTACGCAACCTCCAAACTACCTGTAAAAGACAAATATTTTTTAAAAAACTCTTCCTTTGGCACTCTCTCTTCTCTCTGGGCTATCCCATATTTCTTGGTACCTCTTTTACATATCCCTCATGTCCTCGCAGGGTGCTCATCACTAACACTTCCAGATTTTCAGGAAATTTCTCAGGTGACAGAAAGGAAATTAATTTGATGCTCATATATGCATTAAGCTGCTTTTAGCTCACAAACATACTGTTTACAAGTTTCACATAATTGCTTGACTTGTTGTTTCCAAGAAAATTATCCACAACCAAGACAAAGAAACTCCAAGCATTATACACAATCTGGTTTCATTATGAAAACAACAGATGATCATTCATTAGCTTCGGATCTGAGGATCATCAATCCCAGTGAAAGAGAAAGTAAGGGATTTCGGTTTCTTTTAGTTTGATGACATGGGCAACTGGAATGGATCCATATTTATATCCATTATGGGGCAGAACAACTTTGAGACTGTATTTATAACTGTCAATGAAGAGTCTCCACTCTTGAGAATTGTAGTTACTTATACCTAACTTATCCAGGAGACTAGGAGTGTCATTACAGTCATCTTTCTCAGAGAAGAAAGGAACAAACTCTGAATCTCTTGTTCTGTAGAAGGATTTTGTTGTACCACTTTAAAGCAGATTATTCTCACTTAATCTAGACGCCATAAGTTCTGCATATTTTTTTGAGCGAGTTTAAGTCTCTCGCAAGGTCATTTAATTCACCCTGGTTGAACTGCTTCGGCTAGGATGTTGTACCTTCAAAGTGTATATCATCATCATTGTGTGAACTATCACATTGCAACTGCTAAGTCGCACTCTCATCATCTGTAACATTTGGAAGTGACTAGAACACTGGAATTGGAACATCTTCACTGTGGGGCACTGGTCTGATAGCAGAATCCAAGTTTGAATACTTTAAACTCTTTCTGTTTTTTATACCTATACAGTTTATAGCGCAGCAATGGCAATCATCTGAGTGTTTTTTTGGTTTTCTCCACACCATGGGTACACAAAAACTTGAGTTCTTCTTCTTCTGCCTTTAGACCATTCTCTAAGTTGTGTAATGCAAGTAACAAACACAATGGGGGGCCCACTCTTTTATCATTCTTTAGGAGACACAATTTTAAATATTGGAAGCAATTTTGCAAAAAACTGTTTAAGAAAATATATGTTGATTTATCTTTAATTTATCCTCTCAAAACCTATCTCCGCCCCCACTAACATGAGTATGCCATTTCCAAAAACATCCATACGAATTTATAGCTCTATAAACAAAAGTTACAAAAATCGCCCGAAATCGGTCAAAATATTTTTGGCTTTTTGGGCCTCTCTGATATTTTTTTCAACTTAAACTAGTCTCCGCCCCCACTATATGACCATGCCATTTCCAAAAACACCCATACCATTTTTGTAGCTCAATAAACAAAAGTTGTGGTTTGTGTCTAAAAGTTGAAAATCGAAAACAAAAACTCAAAGTTTCAAAAAATTATGACCTGATAGAGCAAAACAGTTTTTAATTTAGTTATCAGGGACCCTTAGGTATTCAAATCAGTTGGTATATCCCAAGAAACTTTTTCACTGTTCCCATGTAATCTGTCGACTTTAAAAGATCTCAGAACAAACATTCAACGCGAAATCGTTGCAGTTCAGCTAGGAACTCATAAAAGGGCACATGGTGGTCATTGAAACGACATCAAATTTCATTTGGTAATTTAGAATGTTTTTAACGGCAAATAAAAAAATCGTCCTTGCCTCTAACCGATAAAAAATATGAGCGTTCTTAACAACATCAAAAAACTCTATCTCTTTCTATTTTTATGTCCTGTATGTATTTCAGTTCTTATATAAAAGTCTAAGTAGTTGCATACAAAATACATAATAAGACATTTTAGTCTTTAATTAATACACGACCAAAGAACGACCTAAATAAGACAAATTAGAATAAATGAATGCAATAATAACAGACTTGGGTAAATAACAAACTAAAATTTGTATTACATTAATAATGAAGGTTAGCGTTGAATTAAAAGACTAAAACAGACATAAAAATTAATAAAGCTAATATTTTTAAGTAACTTCTTACTTATCTTAAAATGGCTGAGAGATTTGGTTGGGAAATGCTTGATTTCCCTCGAAGCGAGTGTCCACGAGTTGTCGGTTACGGAGGGGATTTTGAGAGTGAGAGCTCCATATCTGGCGGCGGCTGCGAGGATAATTCCACGGAGATCCTGGGGACTTAAAAGCTCAGTCGAAGTTAATTTGCTCACAATTCTTGCCTTACCATTTAAAACTGCAAAATCAATTGCCTTAGAGACGTTTGATCGGTTATTTTTTCTGTTTGGACAGTCCAAAGAGGTCCACAGCTTTAATTATGCCTTCATTGACCATTCCTTTCACGTTTATTACAATTAATCTTTTTAGAATAGATATAACTGGGCAATCTACAAATGCATGTATGGTATTATTATATAACTTGCCACAGTCTTTACAATGTGAGCTAAATACAGTGTAATTAGAGGCCACTTGCAGCTGGGTCGTGAATTTTCTCCCGTCATTAATTCCCTTCATAGAACGTTCAATTCTTAGCCTCCAGTTACTCGGTAGTTCAAGACTTTAACGAAAACATCTGTTATACGTTTGCACTTCCTACGAACACTCGGAATTGACATTTTTAAATACCACGGGCAAGGAGTTAGGTGCATATTTGCGGCTCTGAAGGGGAATATTTAAATCTCCCTACATTGAAAGGATGAATAAGCTGAGATGAATGAACTGATAGCGCCTTATTGGCAATAGCTCTTTCTTCCAAAGAAGCCGGACTATTCAGTTTTTAAAGAAAAATGGTTTGTGGACATTTTATGAATAGCGTCTACCGTCGAATCACTATGATATAGAGGTACATAGTTCCAAATAATTATATGAGCTGAAGCCCAAACTTCAGAGAATGCCCTGATAGAGTTGTTTGTTAGGTTTGTTCCTAACATTAGCCTATAAAACAGTTCACTACTTGTTACTGAGTTCCTCCATTCTCTTGTGGGAACTTGGTTATATCAATAAATAATTTTATGTATATCTGGGAATGATATGGACATTTTCTCAACCTCCACCGATGAGGGACCTAGGCCTAGTTACGGCATTTATATATCGCTTGTGAAGGATAATTGAAAGCCCTTTTTTCCTCTTGAATAGCTTTTTCTGCTATAAAGAGAATACCGTGCTTTAAAACAAAACAACTGGGACAATCTGAATGTTATAAAAATCAATCCTCTTCTATAGATTATAGTCCCGCCACAGGTAATACGTTTAACAATAGTTGAAGCTAAATGGTTCCAGTTATTGGAGTGAATCCCTTCGGGGCACCAGTCAATCCCTAATATTGAAACTTTTCTTTTTACTAAGCAATGGCCTATGCTTTGCCCTTCCAAAGGATCCCAAAATCCGATCGGAAGAATGAATGTTTTTGATCGGTTCAGTTCCAACCCAGACCTCTTTTTAAACTTTTCCAACATAATAAATAAGACTTCAACTCTCTTGATGAGTTGTAGCTCGAGCTTGCCTCCACTGTAAGGGTTACGTCGTCAGCATATAGATCCACTAGATGCTTAGTTCCCCCTAATTAACTCCAAAACCTCATATTTTTCGTACCAGTTGGATTACTAACTCCTCCATTGCCACTACGAAAAGAAGAGGAGCAGACGGGCAACAATGCCTACAATTCTTTTTTAGCTCGATGGGCTGCTTTCTTGACCTCCTATCGAGATCAGTGAGGATCCATTAAGTAATAATGCTCTAACTGGATTGAAAAATGGGTTGGAAGCATATGTCTCACTCCTCGAAGTATTTGAGAATGAGATATGGAGTCAAAAGCCTTTTTGAAGTCAATTCCTAACACAGCTCCAAATCTATTTCTTATTCTTACGGACTTCACCGCTGCTTGTATATTGCGTGACACATCCGCTATGTTCCTATGCTTCAGAAAACCCTTCTGATGTGATCCTATCTTTTATTCAACTCAGGTTCCATTTTTTGTGCTAAAATGCCCTAGAGATTATATAGGAGTAGTTCCGGACCGTCATAGGCCTCCAGGGCTGAATTTGGTTCCGTTCCCCTTCTTGGGAACAAGAACTATTCGTCCCTTTGTTATACCTTTTGGGAGCTTGCCTTTTAATTCCATTGACTCTCCCAGCTTGAGCAGAAAAGGTGCTACTTCATTTGGAAGAACAGTATATATTTCTCCTCCAATACCATCGATACCAAAGGCCTTCTTAACATTCATTTTTTGTTTATATTATCAAGAAAATTTCCCGCGTGAAGATCCTACTCTTTCTATTTATCTCTTTATATATAATATACCTATAGTTTTCATGAGGGTTCAAGTAATGAATTGAGATTAGAGTCAGATTTAATAAGCAAAAGTATGAATTTTTCTTTTCGTAAGATTCGCTACAACAATGTTTCAGAAATGTCCAACGATTGAGAGCCGCACGTAAGAAACAGATTTGAGTTATCTTGAATCGATGCGCTTCCGGAGTCAATATTTTTTACACTTACAACATTTCCTTGTCTCATTGGAGCAGGAAAATTAGGGGTGCGATAGCCGTGCGTGTTAAGGCGTGTTCAACCCTCAATGTTGGGGGCGCAGGTTCGAATCCCGAGAGGGGATGGTCATTATGGTCTACCTCATTGATAAGAGCCTAGGTTCGATAAACTAATTATAATGATATAATGCTTATTTATATCCTGTCGGATGCAATTCTATCGAACCATATAGACAAAAAATTATGTAGCCTGTACTCAAACTTTTTCACCAACGTTCAATTGTTGATTTTGCAAGTGGATTAAGTTGACCATAAATTGGTATGAACGCTCTTAAACTTCGGGTCAAAGATTCACCTCTGTTGTTATAAAATTAAATTATTTGAAGCGTTGCGCAAGTGTAATCCTCCATGAAAAAAAACTGCAATTATTTTTGAGAACAGCTATTTAAAGAAATAATAATAACAAACATTATATCCTTCTCGAAACATAAGAACTATAAACGAATCTCTTATATTAACATTTAACTCTTCGGAACGATAAACCTAAATCGTTATTTTAAGTAAATGTATAACTTCTGAGTTCCAAGAGTTTAGTTGCATATTATACATTTTTTAATTTTATTCTTGATGTTTAAATAAGTACAAATTTCCAACTGCATTATTTTCGAATATTGAAAAGTTTTTTGTAGGGAAAGATATCGGTAGTAAATAATAAAAAATTAATGGGTCACCACCATTAACCCAATCGTCTATGCAGGGCTAAAAAACTTATAGATGAAATTAAAGCCCTTTAAATATTTTGTCTCTAACTAAAACCGCATACATTTTTATTATTTCTAGGCTAATGGAACAGATCAGCCGCGACGTGAAGTTCTTGCAGAGGCTGGGCGTCATGGACTACTCTCTTCTCGTAGGAGTCTGCAAAGAAAAGAAGGATCCAACGGAGAGAGTCTGGCTGAGCTCGTGAGCAGCATTAAAAGGAATGATATCCATTCCAAGATTACTCTAAATTGAAAATGTCAAAAAATAACAAAAAATATACTTGAGAAAAGTAAGAGGCCATAACAAACAAAAAATGTTTGCTGTAGAGCTGAATTTAGTATATGTGACGTGAGAACACTATTTGAATACAGAACGAAATATAAAAAAGGAGGAAAAACTATTATATGTATTTTTTGGCTATATTACTTCATACGATGATGCTTCCATTTTTTATGATTTGAAATTATACGCTGTATATACAAAAAACAAAAATACTGACTTTCAATCATATTAGTTGGATGTTTGTAGTTTGTTTTATGTCGATTGTTTATAACAATCAAAGGTTTTTTCAATGCGCAATATCCTCCAAAGATGGAAGCCGTAAATTGTCGTGGAATCATTACAAATATTTATGTTATATCCCTGCGCATCGACAAGAAGCTCCACCAATCACATGCTCCAACAAAACAATGGCTAAAATTATGCTTTGAAGAGAAAGAGAAAGAAAGGGGGGATCTAAATTCAAACAATACATGTAAAAAGGGAGACTACTGCCTACTCTTTTTTAATATTAGAAAACGTCAGGCTTGTTGATCGGAGTTTTTTCTGATCGGCGATCAATAGCGATATAGCGCATTGATCGCTGATCGCAGTATATCAATAGGTCCTGATCTTTATATCTTTTGATCGTCAGAAAATCACTAAAAAATAGCGATCCGAACAATTTGTATAAATAACTAAAAAGAAAAAATGTTTGTAATAAGGATTTTTGAGACATACCCTACATTTCTTAATACTTAACTAGCTGTCACATTGACCAAAATCCATTGTTTATAACTAATATTTGTTTAGAAAACACAAAATACAGACTAATACTAATGGAAAAAGCCAGTGTGTGCTATCCTGATATATTTTTGTCCTAAAATATACAGACACGTAACTATGAGAAGTCATTGTTTTGGAGCTCATAGGCCATCGGAACATTTATTCTGGCATCTCCTGTCTTAAAATATACAGACATAGTCAATTGTGGAGCCAGAGTGTTGAAGCTCATAGGCTATGTGAAACAATCATTCTGATATTTTTGTCCTAAATATACAGACAGGCATGCCCACAGTAATACTTAATTCAAGGGGAAATTGGAAGCGCTATGGAGAAGTCGTTATTTTGGAGCTCATAGGCTATGGAAACAATCATTTCATTGCCATATAAAGTTGAATACTTATAAAGGTTTGACTGTATATACATTTAAATTTTTACTTAGAATTAGTATTACATAGGTAAAATTTTTGTTGATCGCAATTTAATTGATCGGATTGCTGATCGAAAAATCCCTGATCGTTATATCGCTATATCGCAAAGAATTTCTGATCGCTATTTTTGATCGGATCGCTATTTTTTTCCTGATCGCTCACAAGCCTGGAAACGTACATTAGCAATGAACAACGTAATATGGTTGGTTAAAAACACAAGAGCGCGCAAGATGATGCCAATATTCTTGCCAATTTCTCATTTGATTAGCTTCTTCATCGACAGCTATTCGTTAAATATCGCATCAATTAGAGGGCTAATTGAAAAAAAATACAAGTGATAAATGGAGAAGAGTAAATGAAGAATACTATTATAGGTCAGTCACATTTTCACCAAAAAAATCCTGTATTCAAATAGTGTTCTCACGTCACATATGGTAGAGTAATAACACGCAACTAGTAATACTTTATAATAAAGGGGACTACTGACAGTTTGGTTACAGCCATCGACTTTATAATACTCATTAGAAAAGATAAGTTCAGTCCACTTAAAGAGCTTTGAATACGTACAAGGAGTTCAGATGGCTACCCCATCTGGTGTTGAAACAATGAAGTAGTCTTGAGAATAGAAAAATGGAAATTCTGCAATGATTTATATATTTAATATATCCTAGGCTATATTTAATATAACCATTTCTCCCTTTTTCTACTCCTTAAGACTTGGACATTAGACTTTCACATCACAAGGGATAATAAGTATGTCTTCCTTTTCCTCTCTGTTTCATCAGCTGCTGACACTGACAAGTATCTTCCCTTTCTTAATCCGCTTTTCTGCATCCAGTTATTAAGTAGATCGCTGTTTAAAACCAAACGTGTCATAATTGCGGCAAGTAGAACTCAGTGATCAAGTAACGCTTGAAAGACCCAATATGATATGAAATCGTGACATCCGAAATTACACAATGATCCCTTGGAGGAAGATCTGTAACCCCAAGTTACCTAATTGAAACATGTTAAATCCAAAGGCTTATAGACGCGCTTGACTTGAAACCATAATATGCTATAGTTGTGGCCGCGTGACATCTAAGGATTAGTTGTGGTGGGTTTGGATCCCCAAGTTACTATAATTGTGGTGGTTTTGGAACCCCGTGTTCAAAATCCCTGGTTACGCCTTATCTTCTTGTAACAAATGTAAATATATATGTAAGAGTTATCACATATGCTGTAAATGAATGCCAGGTTAGATAGGTGGATTCATACTAATTGTGATATTCTACGACCGATCCTACCGACTGCGCCATGTGATATCCTGCGACTGCGCCATGTGATGTTATGTGACCGATCCTATTGTGATATCCTCGGATGGTGTGAATAAAGTTGGACAAGGAGGAATATTGAAACCAAATGATCTTTATTACTTCAATGTAGATCAAAGAGTGAAGACTCCAAATATAAGGAGTCAGTCCCTTTTATAGTAAAATTAGGGAGGGGGAAATATACACAAAAGAGTCTTGCATGAGCAAGAGTAAAGAGATGTACACAAGCAAAGAGTCTTGCTTGAGCAAGAGGAAAGAGATGTACATAAGCAAAGAGTCTTGCCTGAGCAAGAGTAGAGAGGTGTATGCATATGAGTTATACATACTATTACACTAATAATAAAGTGTGTACAAGTTAAATAGTTTCCCATTTTGCGTTTTGTTAAAAAATCTGATCACTGGCTATAGAAACCCTTTATTTTTCCGTCTTCAAATTGAAAACCTGAAATTAGAAGCCGAGAGTCTACGGGGAAGATTTATTGAAAAATATAAGCAGACATATGCACAGCTGTTAAGCAGATAGAGTTTTGGAACTTAGGAATGTTTCAACTCTCAAATATAATTGTAAGTGTTCTGTTTTGCACTCATTGAAAGCTTTTTCAACCGGATCATTAACAAATTGTTCATCAATCTAAAATGTTGAGACCTAATCCATACCAGTTAAGATGGTGGTCTCCTTTGGCATCAATTTGAGTAGTCTTCCGCTCCTTGAACGATCTTTGAGAGATATTCCCATTACCCAGACGGGGTTTTGTTTGACATCATAGACAGTGTGGCAGCCCACGTATAGTAGCTTGAGGAGTCTGGGCTGTTGTGCTCGGTGAGGAGCAAAATAAATATCTCCAGCCTTTTCTTCTTTCAAAATAAAAACAGAGATACGAGGGACGCTTCATTAAAAAAACAGCTGTTTTTGCGAATTAAGCCATTTTTGATATCTAGTGATGAAAGAGTTTGCTTTTCTTTGTAAGGACTCCTTGGTGACTATGGACCATTTTTTATTTGAGTGTTTCTTTGTCGCTGATATCTTAAAAAGTGTTTCCTTAGCAATTTTCAATTAATTTTACTTAAAAGGCATTGCTTTATATGTACCTGGGCGAGAGGAAGTAAGCTTTATTACAAATAAAGTTCAGTATATTTTACATCAGTGCAGAAGTATGCAACCCCTCTGCCCCAAGATTTCAACCCTCGATAATATTTCGTTGTGTTTATGTCGTATAAGAATACATTTGGATTGCCAATTGATTTTAAAGGTATTAAATAAAGATGTTGGTGTTATCATATGACATGGATTCTATGTAAATAACAAGTTAAATCTACTATCTAAACATAATATACATTATTATTTCGTCGTTTATCACTGGACTATTAAGAAATAAATATAATTGATCTGAACACAGTATACCAATAAATAAAACGAAGAGAAGTATAAACACTACCAAACAAACGGTCCTCTTCATGATACTTTACTATCTTCAGTAGCTGAAAAGTTAATACAAATAAAGCTTATAGAAATATATGGAGTGTTTTTAACTACATAAAAAGGGTGCACGGTAATTCCTTCGCGAGTAATTTTAGCGTGCACTCTTCCATTGCAAGCCTTTTCATTGCACGCGTTTTCTTTGTTCTCTTTTTCTTCGCAGGGTAATAATAGCGTTCGTCTTTTCATTGCGGTAATTTCATCGCAAGTAATTTATTCGGATAGAAATTACTCTAAGAAGAAATTACTTGCGAAAAAAATTACTTGCGATGAAATTACTCACAATAAAAAGACGAACGCTAATATTACCCTGCGAAAAAAAAGAGAACGAAGAAAACGCGTGCAATGAAAGGCTTGCAATGGAAGAGTGCACGCTAAAATTACTCACGAAGGAATTACAGTAAATCCATAAAGAGGTGGGAGGGTTAAAAAACGGTTAGCTCTTGTTTTTCATGCTCAGCAGATCATTTATGTAATATAATATTTTTATGTACTATTATTCTTATGGAGTATATGATTTGCTTAATATTTTATTTGTAGAAAAAGTTTTCTAAACATTTTTAAGAATCTTTCAATGAATGCAAAACAAAACACTTAAACTACATTTGAGAGTTGAAACATTCCTAAGTTCCAAAACTCAACATCAGTATGTCTGGTTATATATATATATATAAATGGTCGGGGGACATAGAAAAGCATGTATATGAATCGACAATAACTTGTTATTTTCCTCCTGTAAGCACTCTTAATATATTAATATCTCTATGATAATACCATGAGAAAGAATAACATCAGGAAGCCCCAAACTTGATTAATCATTTTTTTATTCATCACAAAACAAAAAATATATTCCATACTTGAGTGTCCAGCAATGATTAACTCAAAAATATTAATAACACAAATGAACTTAAGAGTACAAGTGAATTTTCTATTTATTTTCTAATACATTTTGCTCAAAAAATAACTTTAATTAAGAGGACAAGGTAATTTAAAGGGTTTTTAATAGTAGTTAAATATATTTATATTTAAAAAACACCTCCAAAAATAAAATAAAATAAGTTTTTAAGAGGTCTTCAAATTGAGGGATAGTGGGAGAGGTGGGAAGGAAGATGGGTAGGGTAGAAACGCAAGAAGACTAGAAGAAGATGGGAACACTGAGAGGGGAATATATATATATATATAAAGAAATAAAAAATTACTTTCTAATACATAATAATAATACTATAATACACATATTTTCAATGAATAATAACTAATGATTAGGGAAGTTAGCGGGAAGCCGATTGTCGGGTTCCAGGGGTAGAGGAGGAGGGGGTGGAGGATAGTAGGATGAAGGATTGGAGGATGGAGAGGCTGCAACAGTCTGAGACACAGGTGATGATGTTGTTGCCCCATCAAAGAAATTCAAGTGCTCGGAGTAAAAGGCGGTTTGATCAGAGGCGCTGCTAGGAGGAGGAGGTACGCCATTGCCATTCATGGTGGTATAGCTAGGTGCAGGATGTGACGTCTGATAGAAGCTTCCGGGAGGAGGGGGATTATTCGTAGAAGGTTCTCCTCCTGAGTAGTAGTCTGGATAGGTATAGGTTCGATTAGCTCCTTGATCCTCTGAAGATGCTGTGAGTGGGGTATAGGCTGCATCATACGATGATTCTGAGGAATATACTTCTTCCATCATAGAGCGGTAGTTTGTGGAAGGACCCCCGTTGGTGGGATAGGCACCATTAAAGTACCAGTTTCCTCGTTGTCGGGGGCATCGTTGTCCATAAAGCCCCGAATCTCGTTCCCAAGAGAGAAAATGACGCCCCCTTCCTCTCCAGGGGCTGGAGCAGATTTTCGGGCAAAGTGTGGAGCTAGGATGGGCTTATTTTCTGGACGTGGAGGCAGCGTGGGATGAGATCTGGGTGGAGGAGCCTCACTTGGAAAAGGGGCAGCCTTGCTCATTTTTAAGGCTCTTTTCTCCATGGCCTTCTTTTGCCCTGAGAAATACTCATCAAAGACCTCGGCATCCAGATAGTTTCGAATGTAGAGATGCGTAATGCCATAGTGTCGGACGACCACGTTTTTGATGACGGGCTTTCGGAACTCTTTGAAGCAGATGGCGCAGTTTGTGACAACGGAGGAAAAGCCCTTGATGATGAGCCATAGTTCATCCTTGAAATGCGCGCAGAGATGTTCGCGGAGAAGAGAGGGACTGGCATAAGTGTTTTCGCAGAGGGGACAACCATGCTCGACGCTAGAGGGAGCTACTACTACAGCTGAGGATGACTTGGGATCATCTTCCTTGGGGCTCTTCTTCCCACGTTTCTTTGGACCCCCGCCGTCAGGACGAGCCGGCTTCTTACGCTTAGGGCCTTTAGGAGGAGCAGCATCATTTTCAGCAGAAGCTTCTTCTTTGTTTATAGGATCAGGTGGCGGAGAGGCCTCTTTTTTTGGAGGAGAGGCCTCTTTTTTGGAGGAGAGGCCTCTTTTTTTGGAGGAGAGGCCTCCTTTTTCGGAGGAGAGGCCTCTTTTTTGGAGGAGAAGCCTCTTTCATCGTCGTGGGGTGAGGTGGTGATGACTCCTTCAACACATTCTTTTCGAATCATCATCTGATACATCTTCTTTCTTGGTCGCCGCCTTCTTATTATCGTTTTTCTCCTCCTCCTCCTCCTTTTCCACTACTTCTGGCATCACTTCCGGACTTGATGTTGCTTCTTCCGGCAGGGCTTGGAGCAAGAGCGTAGACAGAGAAGCTGTGGGGTGGCTCCAGCTCTTTGGCAGGTGTTGAGATGCCTTTTAAGAGGGCGAAGCCTCTCAAACTTGATGCCACAGTGAATGCATCGCGTGGGCTCCACCACCTCTGGGGGCTCCAGGGTGGAAGACTGATTTGAAGCATGCGTGGCAAGGGCTTCAAGTTCAGGAAGGCCTCCTTGGAGGAGTGGAGATGAGTCGTCGTGTTTTCCGGTGTAGAGTACCTCAAGTAGGCTAAGTATCGTGTCCTTTGACGTGTCATGAAGGAGAAGGCAGAGCTCCGGGTTCATTTTCCCTTCACGAATCCCTTCCTCCCTAAAGAGCCGCTTCAGAAAGGGGGAAGAGAGTGACAAGAGAGCTTGATGGCCCGAGATGCTCTCTCCCTCAGAGGAGACGAGGCGGACGTCCGAATGAGAGTCTCGGAGGCTCCAAAGCTCGTCCACAAAGGAGGAAGTGGAGCGAAGGATCTCCTCCGTGGAACCCCCTTGGTGGGACGTGTTCTCTTTCGCATGCTTAGAAAACCACCATCTAATGGGTCCACCCTCTAATATCATCAAACAACACAAATACTAGACTGAGTCAGTCACATCATTATCATCATAATATTACATACAGTCAGTCAGTCAGTCGGTCCAAGCTCCTACTTACTTCTTATAGCAGCCTACATATAGGAGGAGGAAGAAACAAAGTGGCATACATAGCTCCTTTCTCCTTCAGCCTACTACTACTATTACTTAGTATACTAGAAGTATGATGAACAGACTCCTCGTTTTTTATTATTATTCCTTTACAAATCTCTCTCTCTTTCTCTTTTTTTCTTCCTTCTCTCTCTCTCTCTCTCTCTTTTTCCCCTAATATGTACTTGTTACAGCAAGCAAGCAAGTAGACGCAATCGAACTCATAGAAGCAGTGATAAGAATAATAAAAAGATTACTAAATATGATTGGATGATGAGCCCTTGGATTGCTTGATTCTTCTTCTTATTATTATTATCATTATTACTTAGATTGATGACAACTGAAGGGGTACTTTAGGGAGTATGCGAAAAGGTATATTTAAAATAATAGCACTGTGATGTCATCATTATGTAGGCTGTATTTTTAATTGCCGGGATAAGATAAGCTATAAATTGTCATAAGTACAATAAATACAAGTCTTTGACGTAGCTTCAAATGCCAAACGTTTATTTCCTTAGGATGACAATAAATTTGAACGCTGAACGTAATTCTTAATAAACGAATAAAAACATGATGAGGGATTTATTTTTATTTGGGGGTGGTTTAGCGAATAATAATTTAATAATAAAGTTTTAGTCTCATAAAAATGATTTTTAATAAAATAAGTAATATTTTATCTCCAGGAGTACATATGGAATTACTCAAACCAAAAAGCCCGTCAAAAGGGAAGAGAATGGAGTGCCCCAGTCCATGACGGAGTTTATCGAGGAATTTGTGGAAATTGGGGATGACGGATCTGTACATGTAAGTTTTGATAATTCACAGTAATGATTTGATTAAGACATTATTGAGGATGTCCAGTAATTTCATGGGGCGTAAGTTCCTCGAGGACCTTTTTAGAGCCTGATTTTTGTCTTACCTCCCTTGTTCTTTTAAAGTCTGTCAATTTTTTCGTCCTTCTTTTCTCGCAAAGCATTTTCCTCGTTCTCCTTTTTCTTGTGGCATTTTTATCACAAAGCTTTTTTCTCGTAAGGCATTTCCTCACTGTTTATTTTTTTAATTGAAGACCCTGATCCCGGGGGCAGAACTGGAGGTTCCATAGGGTTGAAATCCATAGCTGACACTTTTTAGTGGTAATAAACACCCGGTCTAAGAGTTTCGTGGACCCTGAATTGCCTCAACCAGGGCCTCATGGGTTTGAAAACCACCAACAAACCTTCTTGGGTGTAAACGAAACCCAACCTAAAAGTCATTCAGACAACAATTTCGCGGGTACCGCCTGCCTCATCTGAGGGTCCATAGGATTGGAATTCACATTTGGTCTCTCTTAAGTGTAAAAGACCCTCGGCTTTAGAGGTTTTCATATCATAATCTTGCAGATTCTGCATGCCTCATCTGAGGGTCCCATATGGTTGAAATCCACCGCTGACCCTTCTGACGCTGGATTTTAAACCCATAGGCACCCAGTTGAGGCAGGCGCATCCCGTTAGCTTTAGGTGTATGAATGTATTAAGCCGGGGGATTCCACCTTAAGAAGGGTCGGCGGTCGATTTCCACCCTATAAGACTTCTTGCAGAACACTCGAAGCTAAGGTATGCAAAACTCTTAGGCCGGGTTTCTTTACCCCTAAAAAATATTAGCTGTGAATTTCAACCTCATGGAACCCCCGACTGAGTCCGTGGGATTAGGGTCTACAAATTATAAAAACAGCGAATAAAATGCCTCACGAGAAAAAAGCTTCGTGACAAAAAGAAGAACAAGGAATATGCTTTGTTTCGAAAATGCGTTGCGACAAAAATACCCACGAGAAAAAGAAAAACGAAGAAATTGACTGACTATAAAAGATCAAGCGACAAAAAGCAGGCTCTGAAAAAGTTCACGAGGAATTTACGCTCGATGAAATGACTGTACACCATTATTTACATATTGTTGTATGTTAGACTGTTATGCATGTTTTAACAATGGGCTTTTATAATTAATTTGAAATAATGGTATTTATGACCCTCTCAGTCCAAATCAGGGTTATTACCCCCGGATTATAGGAATATCTATTTTTTATTCAAAATAGAAGCATCTCATTTTTAAATTATCCCCATAACTTCGCCTTCTTTCTCTCCCTTCCCCGATAGATTAATGAGGCTGCAATCGATCGTATCGACTCTCGTCTCTCTCATCAAAGCTTCCTCGCGGAAATCCTGGGTGAAACCCTCGAAACTTCCAGGAAAAGTTGAGGCAGCGCGCGGGCTCAAGAGCAAACTCCATTCCCCGAGTCATGACGGAGTCCCCGCCTCCCTCGCCCGGGGCCTTTGAAAAGGACGTCGTGGGACGACTCACAACCTCCTCCAAGTCCAATCGCTTCTTCCAGGTGCACCCCGCTCCAAATGAGGGCGGGAAGGAGGCATCAAGCCTCGGAGGAGACAAGGATTGGGAAGAGAGCTGCAGATTAGGTACAATAATTATGGAAATATTATTGGAATTATGGAATTACTTTTTGATTTTTTTGTAAAAATCAGAGCATATTTCGCTTACAATTATAACCAATGTATATAAATGCAGAACTGGAACTACCAATTGATATGCGGTATTTTGTTAGTACCGGCAGTATGTAGATTTCCTTGTTACAAGAACAACAAATCAATTCCGTATTAAGGCTTTCAATCATCGAAATTTAATTGAACACGAATTTAAAACAGGGTCTTACCTTTTTTCTCAGGGATCCTGGAGTCTTCGAATCTCAAAGAGGCCATGAACGTCTTGGTTCGCTCCACGGTTCGGAATAGTCCTCAGGGAATCAACACGAATAAAGTCGTTCCCTTCAACGGAGGGCCGAAAGCTGGGAATCCCGCCGTGGTGAAGGACTCCCTTCTTACAAATCGCATCGAAGGAGTAGGCTCTCGCTCTTCCTTTCACTGGCAAGGGGAAAACAGACGACTCCTTCCGGATAATGCCAATGGGATACACATCTTAGAAGGGCCAGGAAGCGAGTAAGGATGAATGGGAAAGCGAATCGATTCATACAGGGTTTTTAAATAGATGAATGGTTCAGAAACCAAAGTATATTCAAAAACAGATTCGTCCATATTGCCATGAGAGCTGATTTTTGGCTTGCTCGGTATTTTGAATGACGAAGCACCGGCAAGCGAGAAGAATACGTCACAGATAATGATAGGATCTATGACGTTTCACTATCCATGAAAACATTAAATAAACGTACCTGGAGTTCTACATACCTTGGTTCAGAATCACTTTTGTGGTTTGGAATAGTCTTTAGGAAAGGTTCATTAAGAATTATTAAATACTTTGCTTGGATCGCCAGGAAGAAAATAAGTAAGAATACAAACCGAAAGAGAACCGTTTCATAACAACAAAAAATGAGGGGACGAGAGTCTCCAAGAAATGCTGCAGAATGTTACCTTGGGGCTGTTGTTTAAAATAGTTTTCAATAAATAGAAGATTCGAAGCCAAACTGGTTTAGAACCATTTTTAAAAATAGGAATAGTCCTTATTAAGTTCTAAAATGATGATTAAAGAAATAGTAAATATTCTGCTTGAAACGCCAAGAAGAAAATAAAGATGGCTAAAACCCGAAAAAGAACTGCTTTTGACTGAGTAGAATATCCAAAAAATGCATCAGAATGTTGGCTTAAAATCTTTTTTTTTTTGTTCAAAGTAGTTTTTCAATAAATTTACAATTGGTAACCGAACTAGTTCTTTTGTGGTTATAAACAATCTTTAAAAAAGGTTCAAAATGTTTATTAAAACATATTCGATATTATGCTTAAGCCCCCAAGAAGAAAGTAATAAGAACCGAAAACGAACCGTTTCACAACCCATATTGTGGCTGGAAGAATCCTAAAAAAGTCGACTTATAAGCTATTTCAACATGCTTATAAATACAGTTCGAAATTAAACTGCTTGAAGATCACTTTTGTGATTAGAAATTCTCTAAAAAGGGTTTTAAAATATAAATAAGCGAAAATTTATTATGTACCCAAAGGGGGCCCAGCAGAAAAAGATTTGGGAACCATTGCCTAACGACGTTTAGAATCCATAAATATCAAATTGAATCCTTTGACAAAACTAACAATTTATTTTTTTCTTCCAACACAGCCGATATTTCCTGGGAGTCATCGACATATTCAAACAGTACAGCTTCAATCAAAAGCTGGCGCGAATCCTCAAAACCCTGATACACTGCAGCGATGATCACTCATCGGCTCCACCAGATGTCTATGCCAATCGATTTATGGAGTTCATCGAATCTCACTTGGATTAAATATTACACTATTCATAGCATTTTGTGTGTCATGTTCTACATTTTTTTAATAGTATAAAACATCATAAAATTATAAATATATATTTAACATGTTTCTCATCAGTATCACCGCCTTGTCATTTTAAATATCTAAACGGGAGTGCATGCCTATATAACTACTCGTAAGGAACTCTAGTTGCAGGTTAACGCATACATCGAACGTGGATTACAAATCCTTAAATGCCTCAGTATTTTATCATAATAAAAATATCCCACTATTTAGAATGCATAACGAAAAATATTCCATTGGCTGTCTACATAAAGTCCACAGGCTCAAACACGGATTCCTTCATCATAAAAATACTTTGTTTCAATACTTTTTATTATTAAAAATCCATCAAATACACTAAGTTAATACAGCCGGACTTGATTCGTCTTGTATTTGAGTATATTCACAACTGTAGAATATCTAATGAAGAAAAAATCTTTTATTCAAACTTTTTGTTTATTGTTTTTAAGTATTGTCCTTTTATAACGTATAATAAGTCATTTTCAGTACAATATGGACTAAATAAAGATTAACTGGGATCTTATTAATGTAAAGTCATAGACGAATCAATTGTGTATAAAGATTAAGGAGAGAAAAAAATTAGCAGCATTGAATGAAGTTTAAAAAATACCACAAGAGTATTCGAAAAAAATATGTTGAAATGACAGTTAACAAAAATTTTTAAGTATATTGTGTCAAATAAAATATTGTATTCACAAAAATATTTCCTATCATACAAAATGTTATATTTTCAATGCAAGCTTAAAGTAAAGAGATACGAGGGAGAAATTCAAGGAATGGAATTTATATACGTTTTTCAATTCCATTAAAATATTACTGTACTTTTTGACAATATTAACCGCTCTTTTTTCTCATATATTTGATTACTACAGAAGTGTCGCTATTCTGTTACTTAACAAAATATAGCGTCTCTGGATCGTTGTTTGGTGGACAATATAGGATCGTAATACCCGTTAATTTTCTTCAATTTATGAACCCTAGATGCTCAAATTGTCATTCAATAAAAGCCACTAAATTCAATAGTCTAAAACAAAGTATCAAATACTTGGATGAAGAAATATAATATTATTATTATAATTCGATAAAACATGAATAATATAATGCTCAATTCTACTTTCGCAAGTTAATTATATCTCTATCTGTGTGACTCTCTCTTATTCCATTTCTATAACTCTCCCTCTTTCTTTTTCCCCTCTCCCATTCCCTCCAAAAATAATAAAAATATGCCATGAGTCCCTAAAATATGGAAGCGGTGTACAAAAGTAGAATTGAGCCTAATTTATTCTTGAGCAAATCGAAAGAAATGATTAACTAATGCTTATTTATAGTTTTTACTATGCATGTTCATCGATTTTTATATACATTTTATCTATGTATATTGTCGGAACTGTGAATTAAAAATAAATAAACTTAAAAAATAAGAGAGTTCTTCTTTGAGAGTGAATAAGTAGGTTATTTTGCATCCCCAAAGGCATTAAATGTTGAAAAATCCTTTTATATTAATTAATTATGATTACAAAATCAAACATTTATAAGACAAGTTTCATAAATTGCGAGAATAGTTCCTTAGGAGAGAAAATAAAGTAGGGTCTAAAAAAACTAAAGTAATTGCAGTCTACTTTAGTCTTCATCTTCACTCAAAACAAGAGTGCGTTTCCTTCCCGGCTTGTCGTAGTCCGAGGAATCTCCATCACTTGATTCCTGTGATGGTTTAAGCTTTTTTCGAAGGGGTTTAACAGTTGCATCCTCACCGGAGGAAGATACACTTCGAGGAGCACGTTTAGAAGTAGGGCGATTCTTAGCTTTAGTTTCGTCTTCGTCAGAGGAATCGTCAGAGGTGCTGTGTCCTTTGAGAGATTTTTTCTTGCGTCCTTGAGAGGTTTTTCTATCAGATGAACTCGTTTTCGAAGAGCTTTTCTGGCTTATGGGAGGTAGAGATGAACGACTGTCTTCATCAGATGAGTTAATTGCAACGCTTCTGATCGATGATTGCGTGCTTCTCTGGCTTATGGGAGGTAGAGATGAACGACTGTCTTCATCAGATGAGTTAATTGCAACGCTTCTGATCGATGATTGCGTGCTTCTCTGGCTTATGGGAGGTAGAGATGAACGACTGTCTCATCAGATGAGTTAATTGCAACGCTTCTGATCGATGATTGCGTGCTTCTCTGGCTTATGGGAGGTAGAGATGAACGACTGTCTTCATCAGATGAGTTAATTGCAACGCTTCTGACCGATGATTGCGTGCTTCTCTGGCTTATGGGAGGCAGTGAAGATCGACTGTCTTCATCCGATGAGTTAATAGCAGCGCTTCTGACCGATGATTGAGTGCTTTTCTGACTCTTGGGCGGCTGAGAGGAGGTCTCTTCATCGGATGAGCTTTCAATGACCTTTTTCGAAACCTGTGCATTGGCTTTCTTAGGCTGAGACAATGATGATCCTTCCTGAGCATCATCAGATGAGCTATCAAGACTCTTTTTCTTCGTAGACAGAGCACTTTTCTGAGTTTTAGATTGAAAAGAGATGTCTCCTTCGTCCGAGGAGCTATCCAGACTCTTCTTTTTGATGACTGATTATTTTTTGGCTTTTGGATGGAGAACCTTCTTCATCCGAGGAGCTATCAAAACCTGTCGACGGACGACTATTCTTCTTTCGCTTAGACTGACGCTGAAATGAAAGTTCTCCCTCTTCATCTGAGGATTCGACGAAAGTAGATTTAGTAGAGGATTTAGCCGCGGGAGGCTTTTTATTTTTGCCTCTGGAAGTAGTATTTTTAGGGGCCCGTTTGGACCTCATCGTCTTGGATGAAGGATTTTCTTCTCTGATGAGCTGTCCAATGATTTCTTTGTTTCCTCTTGAGATTCTCCTTCCTTGCTTTGGCCAACGGTTTCTTCTCCTTCATCATTATTTGATGAATCGTTCTTATTATCTGTAGATGATTTACTTTTATTCGTATTCCCTGAGGCCTCTTTATTTTCTTCCACAATCCGATTAATCCGATCAATGACTTCTTGATCCACCTGAGCTCGCTTCATTGGCTTCCAAACCTTCTTGACCTTGGGAGCTTTGATCTTCTTAAAGGTGGGGATGAGTGAGGAAAGGTTCATGAACTCGGATCGGAGGCCTTCCTGTATAAGGGATGCACGGGACTTGAGGGATCCAAGGTCTCCATTCAGGCGCCAGTATTTCTCTTGAAGGACTTTGTTGGGTGGAAGGAAATTGAGGTCTCGAAGAAAGTTTTGGAAGTCAGGGACTTCCAGGGCTTTCCCTTGGGCTTCGTCCATGGGAACCAGTGGAATGGAATCCTCATCTGCATCCTCTTCTTCATCTCTCTCCTCGGCCTCCTCAACAAGGATCCCCGCCACCCATGAGAGCTCCTCTTTGAAGCCGGCTTCAAGGAGGTCCGTAAGGTTGCCCCTGAAGCGGGTCTCCCATTCCTCAAGGCTGAGTCGAGGGTCATTCTCGTCCTCTGAGGAGGAACTGGAGTCCTCCAGGCTGTCTTCACTAGCCGGGATTCCTCCTTTGCTTTTACGAGAGCGACTTTTTCGCTTCAATTTATCCGGATCCGTACAGATGTCTAACTCTAGAAGCACATAAATAAAGGTATTTTATAATAACTACAAACAAATTGATATATGATGAAAATCTTGTCAATTTTTGATAGCCAAATTAGTTTTTTTAAAGGTTCCTTTTTTAAGTACTGTCTTACTCATTTACGTAAGTATACAATATACATTTCACCACAATCGGATATATATATATGGCTATTAAACTCTTAATTAATCTGGGTTTACAAAACGTAGTAGTATATGGATTAAAGGAGTCAAATCCAGATATATTTTCAAGACTACCTCATATTTTCAACCATTTCCAAGATACTTTTATTTTGCAAGGAATCATTCTCATGGACCCTAGGGCTCTGCAAGTCTTTTTAGGGTCTGTGATTGACTACATGAATATATCTTATCTGATGGATTAGGTATTATTAACTATATTTTCTCAAACTCAGGTATATAGAAACCCAGGCAAGTTTATTTAATGCTTGCATGTTTTGTGAAACGTCAGCAGTATAATTTTCAAAAAGTCTAATGTAGGAATTGATTTTTGATGATGTACGCGGGGAGAAACAACTCTTAAAAATGTGTTTCTTCCCATTTGCCATTTGTGTGACGTCATTAAAAATCACCAGCAAGCGAAAAGTTGGCAATACGGACATCTTGTTTTATAGGTATATCCTACCTTAATTATCTTAATTTTATATTATGCTTCAACTATAATTTAATTCAAAGTATATACTTTAAACTACATAAAGATAATTAATTTAAAAAATCAATTTCGTACTTTTGGCAACACTTTCATGCTTTGATTGAAAGACACACGTAAAGGTAAGGATATCAATATTTAATATAAAAACATAGGTTTTTTAGAATGTAACATTGCATTACGAAACAATTAGAACACGAATAAAAAGGATCAATAGAAATAAAACTACTAAATAATACGAGATAATCTTCCAAAACAAATTGGAATGACTCAGCAAAATACTCCACCTCGACTATCAAACATCCAAAACATTTTTTACGAGATTTTCTGAGGTCATTCTTTAAAAAAATGAATAAAGCCTTACCCAGTATCTTCGCAATGATTTTAGGCTTGGAGCGTTTTCCTTTTAGACGCTCTTTAATCCTTGAGATGGGATCAATTGCATTCTCAAACTCTTTATAGAGATCCCTCAAGTCTTCGATATCCTCTTCCGACCACTCATTTCGACGGTTTACGATGGGCTTCCTTGATATTTCCTTGGTGTTCTACAAGAATAAATAGCAATCTTAATTCATGGAACATAATATCGAAGAATATACAAAAAAATGCTTCTGCATAAGAATATATTTTCAAGACGAGTTGATATAAAAATTGAGTACTTTTGTATTCTAAAGTACTGAGGGAGAAGATTAGAAATAACTTTTTTTAAATTTAATAAATCAAATAATCAAAACAAAGAAGAAAAAAACATGCTCTAAATATTAATGTATGGTACTACTTTCCTAAATATTTATATAATCTCTTCAACTACCAAATATGCAATATTTCATTATTAAAAGCACTTTATATATTTAAGTCTCAACTGTTAGGCCCATGGATTTGTTAATCTTCAAACTTCAGCAAAACAAAGTTGGATATAATTACCCGAATCAAATTTATTTGTGATTAACTTATAGTTTTGGAAATATTATTTACTGTTATGTAATTTTACTTTCTTTATGGACAGTCGAAGTTTTCCTTTTTGCCTTCATATAAATACTATTAATTTTAGAGAACTATTCAAATTTACTCTTTTCATAGAAAACATTCGAGGTGAGAAGTTTATGGTTCTTCAAGGCTTAAAAGATTGATATAATTATTTATAATTAGCAACTTTCAGCTTCAAGTATATTTCGTAACTACATATAGGTAAATATATTTTATGTAGAGATACGTATATACACACAGTGTGCCTTACACTTCAGCATTACTAAATTAAAATGAAATTTTGTGAAACAACATGCTTTTTAAATAGCCTTTATTTGTTATAACCAACTTCATAAAATATATATTTTCAAAATTTGGAGTTTTATATCATGATATAACTCATTTTATATTGTTTCCACCATAAATGACTCAATGGTAAGGCATCCCAGAGGCCAAAAACTCATTTTTTTATCAAGGTGACACTTGAACAGGTCTAATATATATTTATATATCTATGGATTAAAATTGTATTTTTTATGTTCCGCGGTTGTTTACTCACAATATCATCTTTGCTTTAACACTTATGCCAAATGAAGAATGTCATAATTACCTGAATAAGTCCAAGTCCCTTTAATTTCCTCGCAACCTGCCGCCTTGACTTTGCACTCTCATGGAAAAACATCGTGATGCTATCCAGTATATCATCCGGCTTATTCTCCATGGCCATGGTCTGTTGAAACACCCGTATGAGTGTTTCCTCATCCTCTTCCGACCAATAGGAGGCCTTGGCCTTCTCCGTGCCCCCTCCCTGCGTCCCATAGCCTTCCACAACCTCAATGGCCTCTTTCACATTCTTCCAAAAGCAGAGCTCAATGAATATCTTAGGATTCCCAGCCGCCGCCACTGTAAACTCACGAAAGACATATTTGGCAAAGCGGGCCATTTCCTTAAGCGTCTTGTTCCCGCCAAGTCCAGAGTTCTCCTTTTGGCAGGCCAGGGACTCATCGTACTCCTTGAAGACATGACGAAACGTGTCGAATATGGATATGTGAAACAACATGGCGGCCAGCTTGTGATCGAAGGCGATGCGATGAAACATTTTGAGGACGCAGTGGTTAGTATACGCGGAGTTGCTCTTAAAGTTGGCAAACATAACAGAGTATGGGACGCAGACCCTTTTGTTCACAAAGTCACGCATAAAGTCCTTAAAATTCAACTCCGACTCCGAAGTCTGAACGATTTCCCCAGTTTCTTCCTCTTCCTCCTCCTCTTCATTGCCTTCTTCTTCACCTTCCTCCAAATCTCCCTCTGGAACAACATTGACCGCAGTGTCCATCAAACCTCCTTCAATCTCTGTGAGAAGAATGTCCTTCAGTATAATGGCTTCATCCTCAGGATCAATGTCAGAGTCTCCGAATATATCGTTCTCCGGCCAAATGTCCCGCGCAGAGCGAAGAACCCCTATGGAAGCCCTCACATTCTTATCCAAAAGCATTTTTTGTATGATGCAAATAGCTTTCTTCCTCTGAGTGTCCATGGAGTCCTCGGATAAGGGGTCGTATAAAACAGGAAGGTCCTTGGTAAGAATATCCTCTGATGACCCAATGAGAAGCTGAGCAACCTCAGAACTCAAATCTGACCATAATTCAATCCTACGCGGAATGGAGAAAATTCCCGAAGACTGGGGATTTGCCTCTCCAACGCTCTTAGAATTACGTTTTCCAGCACTTTTGGTCGCTTTCTTTTTCTTCTTCGTGCTCTGAATGATGAGCTTCTTGGACTTGCACATGTTCTCAATTATCTTGATGTATATATGAGTGGTTTCAACTAGATCCTTGAGATATCCTAGGGACATCCTCTCTGGAGAATATATAAAAAGCAGTCCTAGACAGAGCTCACGGTACTCGGACTCGTAGAAGATGCTATGCGTGAGTACTTCTCCGGATCGCTTCACGGCACCGTCTGATGAGTTTTGCATGGCCACGAGATTAAATAGGAGCTCCTGATATGATATTAACCCCAAATGAAGCCTCTTGGCCCATATTTTGAATTTGGGGGCATTCTTTTTTTCATGGTCCATGTGCTCTTTATAGTGATCAATGCGGGTGTGGGCATAGTGGAATATGCCCCGATTGAGGGTCTCAGAGACAAGCTCAGGGCGGAATTTATTGAGGCGATTGAACTTCATGAAGAAACGGAGTGCCCACAAGTAGTAGGAGTCATCGTTTTGTTGAGTCTTTTCACGGTTCAAGAGATCTCGCACGGTTTGCATAAGGACGTTATAGGCGGTGTTGAGGAACTCGATGGAAAACTCTTTGAGGAAGACTTTTACGGGCATGGAAGAACCAGATGAGGAGGATCCCGACCCCTTTGAAATTTGACCAATAAACTTTAATGACTTCTTTTTAGAGCGTTTTTCCTCATCAAAGGTCAGGTCCTTGGATTTCTGCACAGCCTTGTGGTAAATCATGTTACCTCCGGAGATGGAAGGAACATTGTTGATAACGTAAGTGCCTCCGAAGCGAGAATGTCGTGTGGGTCGATTTCTGGACCGCTTGGCGATCATTTCCTTTTTCGTGGCCTCAACCAGAGCCTCTGCATTTTCCAGTTTTTCCGACTTCCCCTCTAGGGATGCTTTACAAATACTCTCTGCATCTTGATTTTTGAACATGAGGGATATGATTTCAAGGACATGTAGACAGTACGTGATTTGATCGTCGGAGGAGGCGATGAAAAGTAGGAGGTCCGAGACACCGGCCTTATGTAGGGCCCAGAGAATTTCGTCGTGTACGTAGGCGTTTCGGTCAGGGATTTGGAGAATGTTTCGAATGAGGATGAGGATTCTTTCGAAGAGGAGGTCTTGATCTTCTGAGCGGTCCTGTATACGGAGGAGCTCGATGAGCTTTTTGCCCATGACGGACCAAAATTCCAGATCACGGAGGGATTCCTTATAGAGGGTTCGGTAGTGGCCCAGTTCCAAATAGAAGTTCCGTGTTTGTTTGTCTCGGGGACTGAAAAGAGAGGGGATACATTATTTATAAAGAAATGCTCAAGAGGTAATATTTTAAGTTTTTATGAGCCAGAAAAAGTTAAGAAATGAGTTTTTGCTATTCATTATTAGAGTCCATTTATAGCCTCCAGGCCTTTTTGAATAACGAAATATAGATCATTTTGTAAGAGCTTTTAAGATAACAGATAACAAAGACTTTGTAATATTTTTTGGTTTAATGAATAATTAAAATATTCAATGTTTGTAAGACGTATTTTTTATGTTTCTTTACATCATTTTGAATTATCATGTTTATTTGATTATTTAAATATAACTGTCTTAAAATTATTTATTTAATGTATATTACAAGTCTATTTGACACTTTTCCTACAAGAAACACATATTAAGACCATTTTAGAAATGTATTTCTTATGATTCCAAATAGTTCAAAGGTTTTAAGAATAAAAAAGAAAAATGTATTCCAGGCGCATATTCGTTTTAAAGACCAAAATGCATTAGACAGTATAATTTTCGTGACTGGTCATGAGCAGTGGGGGACTTCAAATGTGAGGCAATGTGGCTGTTTTCTTATTTCTGTAGATACAATATTATTGTATTATTCATAGTTCGTCCTATTTGCGGCGTCCAATACGATTGTCTTCTTACAGAATAAAATGGCATCTGCTAGGAAGGAATGTCGTTCTAACTGTGTGAAGTCATGGATTCTCTGCATTCTGATTGGAGTGACTATTCTCATTCTTGAGCCACCTCTCATATCATATGATTCTGCTCATCTTGGACCCAAACATTCTGGGTTTTATTCTTTTCTTGAAAGGCATTGCCTTGAGTGAGCAAAAGACTCCCAACTCATCTCTCCGAGAGAGCTGGTAGCTGGTAGGTCTGCCTCACATTATTGAGTGTCTCAAGAGGAGTCTTTTTCATCCGAGTTCCCCTCTCTCTTCTCTGTAGATACTCTCTCTTTAGGAGTGTTCCAACTTACGCTCTTCTTGAAAGAGAATCATTTCCGGGCTGGAGAGACTCATGGCGAGTCGGAGACCTGCATCAAAAAGCTCTTCATCCTCAGGGAACTCCCGTAGGATGTGAATGATATCTGAGGAGAAGACGCCGATGGATCCCAGGGTTCGGCGGATCTCATGCGTCCCTTCGTCGCGCTTCAAGAAACGAAGCAGGTCCTTGATGCACTCCAGGGTGTCGGGCTCCTTCAGGTACTTGGTCCCATCCCAGGTTCCCAGGGAGGAGCAAGTCGCCTGGAGCTCCGAAGACAGAAGATCCATCCCTTCAAACTCAATATACCACACCACGGACTGATAGTGATAGTATTCTATTCCCCTGTCAGGAATCTGAGGTGTTTTAGGAGGTGGATTGCTCTTCCCGCTTAAAATAAGGAAGGAAATGGGTTTGTTGTTCTCATGGATGACGTCAATACATAAACAATAACAACACAAAAAGGAACCGAAGGCGTGGAGAAAATGAAAAAAACAGAAAAAGGAGTCCAATGATGTCATGCTTAGGACATAGAGGCACATTTTTGTTTGGAAAAGTAGTAATTAAAATGACATCTGTGGATGAAAGCCAACTTTTATTCTTGATTTTCCAATGATGTCATGCTTAGGACATAGAGGCACTTTTTTTTTTGATAAGTAATAATTAAAATGACATCAGTGGATGCAAGAAAACTTTTATTCTTGTCTCTACTTTCTAGGTCCTCCTATATAGGCAAAGGACTTGAAAGATGAGTATGGGTGCTTTTTTGAAAAGATGAAGCAAATGGGTCATTTTCATTATTAAAAAAACTTTTAGTCTTATAAAGAAATAAAAATGGGGATACCTTATAAATATAATATTAAATGAATGATATGTTCATAGTAGTTTTACATTCCTAATGGATAGAGTACCTCCTTTTGTACCCGAGACGGTGATAATGAAGTCTTTTAAAGCTTGAACTTATAAAAAATAAGCAGATTTTAAAACAATGCCTCAAGTTACATGTATTAATTTATCTGATTCAAAATTAATATGCAAGAAACCAAATAAACTTCGAATAGTAACAAATTCAAGTATGTGAAGGTAAAAAAATGAATGAATTCCAAGATTTTGAATTCACGTTTAAATTGATATATGACATGGATTGAACCAATGAATACTAAAACAATTTTAAAGTTGTTTTAGTATTCATTGATAGAACTAAAGCTTTAAAGGGAAATGGTGCATGAAGAGATTTGTTTTTCTTCTTCTTATTTCTTATTATTACAACTGTGGATGATCACATGAACTTCAACTCCTAGATTATCTATAGAACATTGAAGTAAATTCGATTTGCCTTATTGTAATTGCCTTAAACACTGATATATTGATTATCGCTGTGAAAATAAGTTCAAAATGGGAGTAATAGTAGGGAGTAATAGAGTGACGACATTTTTTTTAAAGAGGGAAATAAGTAAGTAAAGAGAAGTTTTTTTTTAAAGAAAAAAAGAGAGTTAACGACTTTTTTTATTTTAGAAAAGAGTATATTTCTTTAATTTTTTTTGTATTCTTATCAAAGTCGTTTTTGAATTTATCGTTTATCGTTCCTCATTTTTTGGGACTAACGATAGGTGAATGAGCGGTAATTTTAGAAAACTTTGCGCTAAACGATAACGATAAAAGGTTTGACCTCAGCGATAATTATCGTTTATGGTTTATCGCTCATTTCATCGCACGCGGCAACCACTGATAATTTTCATTTAGAAAAACACTTTTTTATAAATATTATTTTATATCAATATAGATTTAAACAATGGCATTTGTGGGGATATGAATTTAAAGCATAAGATTTTTCTATTCAAACGCAGGATCATAAGCCATAAATGACAGCATTTATCCTGTTCCATATTCTATATGAATTTTTAACTTGTAAGAAATAATATTTCTTTCCTTTTTTTTCACTGGAGTCGCAATTTGTGAGGGTATACATAAGCATTATATGTAGTATATAATCAATCAATCGCATCTAGGATGATACCCGTTTCAATGAGGAGGTTGCTCAATATTTACATTTCCCTCTCGAGAGGCGCAAACCTTGATACAAGGGCTGTATAATAAGGTCTTGGCAATACAAAAAACAAACATGTAATCCTAGCAATGTAACTATCAATGACGTTACTGGAAAACGATATATATATATATATATATATATATATTCGTTCTCAGAGTCTATTGCAGTTTGTTTCACACATTGTAATTAATACAAACCTCAACTTTTTTAAATTTTTTGACCTTTTTCTAGCAGTGTTATTTTGTCTACGGTATTTATATTTTCATTCATTCGTTTTTCCGCGCCCCCCTGCAATTGCTCTGCGCCCCCCCCCCCTAGGGGTCGCGCCCCCCACTTTGGGAACCACTGCCTTAGAGCAGAAAGTCTAGGTATCCTGCTCGCCATGTAGTGATACAACCGATTGAACTAATAATGGGAACCCAAAAGCGTTACAATCATAGATATATAAGATATAGAGAACTTAATCCCTTCAATAGGAGAGAAAGTCGTTCAGCTGTATTCTGTGCCCAACATAAACAAAGTAATATGTACTAGGTCATCGTAAGCTGATCATAGAGATAGAAATATTTTTTATATTGGACACAAAAACGTATTCCTCTGAAGAATCTAATAAGCCCTTTATGACTTTATATTAGGGCTGGGCGATATGAGAAAAAGTTAGATTTCGATTTTTCCCAAAAAAATTTCGATTCGATTTATATCACGATATGAACAAAAACACTATTTTTTTTTTTTTTTTCTGGTCAAAAAACAGCATACATAACAAAAATAGCTCAAAGACTATTCAGGTTTCACAGAACAAAAGCAAAATGGTTGTACAATCTTTCGTCAAACTAGACCCTAGCAGGTCATTAAAAAAAAATACCAGTAACCTATATATACCTTTAGTGAAAATTGTAGCAGCTTTCAAAAAGGTGTACAGGTGTACGAGGGCGAGGGGGCATTGCCTGTCTTGGAAACTGTGCGTAATCTAGAGGGTGGCATTGTCTTAAATGCTGAAAAAATTGCTGGTGTTTCCCGTTTTAGCAGCTACGTTCTTTCTACATATTTGCACAGTGTATTGCTCTGTTCTTTGTCCGACTTCAAGAACCCAAAGTACCTCCAAGCAGCTGAACTTCTCGCGCCCTTCTTTTCAACGATGTCGTCCGGACTCTCACTTAATTCCTGTCCAGAACTCCCGGCAACAGAGTTCTCACTCATTTTATAGTCTTAAAATTAGTTGACTGGTTTGGTTTGACTGGCTGTAAACTTCACCACGGCTTTGCGTTTGCACTGCTGCTTCTACACGTGTGTTTATGTTGTGGTGTGCGCAACTCAACTTGACGTGGCTCTCTTCCAACTGATTGGTTACGTGCGGCGCTGTTTAGATAATTGGCTATCCCCGTGTCTGTGAAAACTTTGATGATTTTTTTTGAAGGCATCAGCTTAATAGCTGGTTCGCACGCAGATCCTCGTGCATGTCCGCCAAATCCCACCTTCGTGAGCTTTTTTTCACATCGAATCGAACGTGTCATTTTCAAGCGTAGAAAAAAAATTACAATCGCGAATAAAATCGAAATCGAAAAATCGCCCAGCCTACTTATATCTCTATGGTTACAATACATCTCTAGAAAACAATAAATAAAAACAGCAATTCCGACTATGGGAGCTGGAGTCCGCAGGAGGGGAGAAGGTCGCCTCGTGTGAGATTAAAAAGCAGGTCAACACCTTGGGCATAGATGTGGTGGGAGCGGAATCCATGAAAACAATTGGACTTTTATCTCCCTCTAAAGGCCAATCAACATTGAAGTGGAGATCATTACTATTTCAGAAAAGAATTGACTTATATATCAACATCCCAATTGTACCAAAAATTATTTATAAAGCATCGGCTTGCCCCGAATGCAGAGAAGGCATATCAATGAGAATGAATAAGGCTGAATAACCTGTTTCACCCCGCAGCTACTTACCTGCATTAAAATGTCAAAAAACCTTCTGGGAGGAGGAATCTCTCACTGTCAGTGATTATTACAAAAATTTTACATAAATATGTTTATTGATGATAACGAGGAATGCAGAAATTGAATGGAGAAGATAAGTTACTGTTAATAAGTACTGTATGTGGCTCAATGTTCGGCCAGGAACATGATTTGACAAATAACATTACTTCAAGTATCCACACCAACCCTGATAACTGTTCAATCAATCATTGGAATATATGCACCATTGTTCAAAGGCGACTCCTTCGTGGATTTATTGGAAAAAACAAAAATAATAGATTCGTTTTCCAAAATCTCCGAATCCCGGAGGATTTAAGACGAAAACAATTGTAGAAAGGAATTCTTGACTTCTCGCATGATTGGGATCCTAAGGGCCTTCTCAGACTGATGGAGTGGTTTATGTATACCCCATTAAATAGTGTCGCTTCTCACACCTTATTATACTAGGATGTGGCCACGGCGAAGAAGTGGAACTTGATTGTAAATAAACATCTAAAATTGCTAGACCTTCCACAAAACTGCTGCAAATATAAATATAATGTTTCTCCCTCTCCAATATTAGACGATGACAAAAAATTCACAGCTTCAGATCTCGACCGTGATTCAATTACATTTACTGGTGCCTTTTAATTGCGGCAAGATTTTATCTCCACCATCCAGCCATTGTGGAATGCCACCCGTCGCACGGTTAAAGAGGTTTGTTTTCCTAAATGTTAAGGACTACAAAAGGACAATTCTGTCAAACAGCAAGCGTTATTTTCTTTTGGAATTTGGCAAAAATAGGAACTACCCACGGGAGAAGGCAATACTAATTTTGCTATTCTTAACACAAATGCCCTCAATCGCTAATAAAATAAACAACTGGGGATCTTATTAATGGAAAAATTGACATCAAACGAGTGCTTTTAGCCGCTGCGACTAGATATGCGGTTCTGGACCTCAAGAATACCCTCTCCTTTCAACGGATTGCGGACTCTGGCGTCGAAAGAAGTTAAATTCTTCCCATCCCTTGCCTCCATCCACCAGAATACTATTATCAACAATTTTAAAGCAGTTTTAAGATCTGTTTCGGGTTCCGTTATTTACAAAGTGACCGAGATCCAACAAAATTCCGACCCTCTTGACCACTTCAAGGGAACTAATTAGATTAAGTTATACATGTCCGGATGTCATAGTCCTTGTGGACACTAGGTTGGATGATGAGTCAATACTTAATGGCCTCCTCCCTCCCTCTCATTCACTATTCCTTGCTAAAGCAACAAGAACAAGCTCTCATCCTTCAAGAGGAGTTGTTGTTCTTATAAAAAAGACTCTTCAACCTCAGCTTGTGGCTGCTGATAATTCAGGCAACTATGTGATACTGAATTTTTTCTTCCTGGGGAAGCTTACTACATTGTACGCTTTATATGGAATAAACTATCCATGTAAGTCTTGGTTCTCCAATATTTTTCAAAAGTATCCTTTAAAAGAAAATGAATGCTTACTTTGGGGGATTTGAATATCACTCGAAACCCAGACAGGGACGCAATAAACTATAAGGATCTGCTAACAAAACAAATGCAAAGATTAGAAAAAATAATTACACAGTTGGATTTGCATGACCTGGGGCTGAAACTCCACCCTGAGTCTCCGAAAATGACATTTCACGCCAAAATAAAAATAGAAAAGAAATTCAGGAAGACTAGATTACATATTTTCTTCATATAGGGTCTCTGAATTGCTAAAGATTTTAGAACTCTACCTAGTCACATCTCTGACCATAACCCCATTTTTGGATTGTTTAATCGCCCCCCAAAGCCTCATCGAACACCCTGGAAACTAAACATCTCTTTGCTGGATTCTGTTGAATGCCACAAGAAAGTAAGCAAAATGATAGACTGCTGCACGGCACAAATGAAAAAGGGCAGAGTTTCTTCGTGGGATACTTTGCGAAATGTGGAGAATTACGCGAGAGAAGTCTTTAAAGAAGAAGGGAGAAGGAGAGCTCAAGAGAGAACACTTATTAAAAATAAAATAGACAAATTAGCATGCAACTCTGCACAGTCAAATTATGAACTTGAGAAAATTCTTGAGTATGAAAACAAAGGGGCTATGATACGATTAAGAAGGAAGATTATTGACCTTAATGTCAAAGGCAAAACATCATTCAAGTACCTGGAAAATTCCTTAAGTTCAAAAAATTGTCTTCTTTAAGATTGGACTCCGGTGAAATCACAGATGACCCTACAAAAATCACTGAAGAAGCAAGAAACTTCTACTCCAAATTATATAGTTGTGGCCACTGCTTAAAAACTAAATTGTGTGATTTCTGTTACAAATGGAGACTCATCAAAGATCCAGCGAGTTGGAAGCCGATATTAAAATTCGAACAGGATGATGAATATAATAGCACAAGTGCAAAAATCAAAGAATTTTTACCGGAATTAGACTCTAAAATCTCCAGGGATGAAATTTTGTCTTTCATAAATAATTATAATAAAAAATATAAAAGTCCAGGTCCCTCCGGTCTTCCGTTTGAATTCTATAAAAAATTTGCTGTCCAATTCTCTTCGATTCTCGAACAAGTCTTCACTGACATCTTCGCGATAGGATTCGTCCCAGATTTCATGAGTTGTGGCCTGTTGACATTGATTCTGAAAAGAGGCAAAAAAGGAGAAAATATAAAAGACTATAGACCCATCTCACTATTAAACACGTCCTTCAAAATACTCACAGGTATTTTAAACCAAAGGATACTAAAAATTCTTCCGATAATTATATCTCCCGATCAGAAAGGTTTTATGCCTCATCGCCATATAGAGGATGTCCCTAGATCCATTCAAGACGCCATTGAGCATTGTCAAACCTCCAAAATTAATTATGCGGCTTTCATGGTCGATTTCGAGAAGGCCTTTGACACGCTCTCCCACAAGTTCATTGTTGAACAATTATACCGTTACGGCCTCTCAGATAGGTTTGTTGGGATGATATCATCGGTGATTAGGAATTCTTCTTCTAAGATCATCATAGGAGGATCACAGGCCAAGTTTGAAATCAACCGAGGAGCGAGACAAGGAGATTTGTTATCCCCGTCTTTATTCATACTGTGCATCAACGACCTGTATGGGAAAATAGTTAAAAATAAAGTTATTGAAGGATTGAGTCTTGAAAAAAAGATTTTGAAATGTATAATGTATGCAGATGATCTTACTATCTTTATGTCCGGATCCGAAAGAAGCATATTAAATTCCATAGAGAGGTCTATTGGCTTGATTGAAAGATTCAAGTATACATCTGGGCTGTCCATAAATGTCCAAAAATCTCAGATCCTTTCCAACTGTAAAGATAGCCTGTCGCAAGCCTTTGATGGAATAAAGTTTGTCCAAAGTGCGGTCATATTGGGTGTAGAAGTATCAAGCGCGGAGGTTGACTCTGAAAAACTCAATCAAATAAAAATTCTAGCCACCTTAGAAAAGAACAGTGCTTTTTATAAAAGTGCCCCTCTTTCAAGGTATGAAAAAATGAGAGCCTGGGATATAAATATTTTCCCAAAAGTTTTTCATATTTTAAGATATATTCCATATTCTACGGACATCTGTATAAAAATTATAAATATAGGGACAACCTGATATGGGGTAATTCAAGACCTTATATATCAAGAAAAAGATTAGAAGCCCCTGTGAGTAAATGGGGACTTGGTCTGATGAATATGGAGCACATGTGGAAGACATTAACCTGACCTGGATGAGGAGATTTCAAACGAATAGTGATTTCTGGTCAGCTAGACTAAAGCACTCCTTCCAAAAGGTTACAGGCCATCAATTTGAGGACCGTATATTTATGGGTCCATCAGAGCTAATAAAAGTGACTAGAAAGTGTGGTCTCTATTGGAAAAGGATGGGACTCTCATGGAATTCTATTATAGAATATGTCCTTCCGCTCCTTGGAGCTTATGAACCCTTGAATTACAACAAGAGATTAAAGAGTGAAGAAGAGCCTTATCAGGATCTCAATATTACTTCCATAGGCCAATTTTCTGTCACTGACGGGGTTATGAAGAATTTCATTTTGGGTATGAGAATACAAAGGATGAAATTCACTTCTTCGAAACTGAACGGTCCACCTACTCCTTTTTTCATTGCACTCACTTACATCAATAACCGAAGGGTTCGTGAATCCCTTATAGGGAACCAAATCGGGACATCTCCTCGGTCCATTATCACAAAGAGACTCAAAAACCTTAAAGAAAATGAAGATATTAGTTTAATTAACCCTAAAACCATCCTACAGAACCCAATTACTGACCCGAGACAAAAATGGTTAAGATACAGACTAGCAACATCCTCCCTCTACACAAATAAATCGAAGGTTTCTCCAGAGGAACAGTCCTGCCATTGGTGCAAAAAAGAAACGGAGACATCTTTCCATTTCTTCTATTTTTGTCCCCGAATCCTCCCTCTTGTTCGTGCGGTGGAAGAAGACATCCAAAAGGTGTACGGAGTAGCATTAGACCCTAGGGATTGGCTGGTCTGTACATCTCCCTCCTATAAGCATGCCTTCGAAATTGAACACATCATCTCAACTGTCCAGGGGATCCTTTATGCCGCTAGAGTTAAGGGAGCTCCTCTTCCCTTGGGGATTGATTGCGTGGTAAGAAGAAGCTTGGAGATCCTCGACGGCGTCCCAATTGTTCATCAGTAGTGCTGGTTCCGGTGGAGGAGATGTTTGTTTACAAATAGAGCCTCACGCCTCATGTTACTCTCTTGACGCCTTCTTCTGTTGTTTTGTTTTTCATCTTTTATTATTATTATATCCTCATTTTAAATATTACTTAAGCACCTTTATTATTAACCTGTCTTATGTTTAATACCTACGACTGCATTATTCTTATTGTATTTTTATAAATGTTTAAATCAACGTCTTAGTTAATTGTATTTGAAATACAAAAAAAAAAAAAAAAAAAAAAATAAATAATGCTTTTTTTCATAATTAATTATTTTTTAAATTATGTATTCTTTATGTCAACATACATGTTAGGAATATAAAATGTTTTGATGTATTATCATAATAGGATTTTTTATATCATAAAATTTGTATTCCTTAATCTACATAGCATGTCCATCATGTAAAAATTGTATTGTTTCAGCTCCTAAGACTAAATTTTAAATTATAATATTTATTTATGTTATGTCTCACGTATTTTCTTAGGGTTTTTTTGATAAATTTACTTTTGCCTGTACATATTTTAAAAATTTGAATTGCTGTCGAAAAAACAATAAATAAAACATATGCCTGAACAATATGTTAAGGAATTTTCAGAAATGATTGCGCTTAAGATAATAAATTAAGAGGTGAATAAGTATCATAGTCAATCGTTAAAAGTTTGGACATTCTTTGCTGGGTTTACGATGTTGAATTCTTTATGTATACAATACCCTCCTAAATGAATAAGAGAGGTTTTTTCAAGAAACTTATATTACTTATTTCTATAGAAATATCCTCATAGACGATTTCTTCTGATTCTTTCGGACGCTGTGATGATGCTTCTCCAGGATCGGTTAGAAACATAGAATCATCCGTGTGATAGATATGTAATCTTTTCTTGAAATGCATTGTGACATAGCAACCCATTTCAAGCACTTTTTTAACTCCTTTGCGTTAGGAGAAGGATTTTCTGCACGGATGCCATGAAAAGAGATTCCCACACAATCGGGGTGAAGCGGCTGCAATACAGGAATCTGAACATGTGGTCATTTAGGAATTTCATTTGTAATATTGCCAATGATGTTGTGCTAGGCACAATTCTGCGCAAAATGGACTTCCATCCTCGACTTTGATTAATGTTCAAATTATCCAAACAAATTCTTAAAAATAATGAAGAAATTTCAATGTTTCATTTAATTTGGCGGCTACACATTTGCTTAAAGCAACCGAGCGTTTTCTCAAAGTTGTAATATCGAACAGCGTACAATTTGATCACAAAACCATGCCGATATCAAATAATGTTGACTGCATTTTGCTGTCGAAACGAGTATCCGAATAGCCGCGCCTGTTTGTCGACTTAAAAGATGTAGCAAGATTAACCTTCATTTTTTTAAACTACCCAGATTAATCGACATCGGAGACAATTGGGGCTGAAGTTTATAGGAAAGTACATCTTGGTACCAAATCAGAGGCTTGAAGGGTTCAAGATCAACAAAGTCACAGGAAGATTATGTTCTTCAACAAATTTTGATGGAATCCTAATGATCTGCCCTCTAATGGTATGGTTACGTAAGCTTTTTATGAAGTGTGAGATATAAGACATCACACATATTATGGATTCGCTTGAAGAGAGGGGACTAGGAAAAGTGTTCATGACTGATATTTTGACACTATTCCAAGCTCCTTCTATATGGCTTGATTACATGGACCCATATCGCTGGTAATAAAAGCCCCTTTGATACCAATTTCGTATGAGGTACAATAATTTGTTTGAAGATAGAAACAATCTTCTCGGGCTCGAAATAATTTATCACTAGGTTTAAGGCTATCACTTGTTTCTATCTCGTCTGCATGCCTACTAGCATGAAATATAATGCATGAGTTGCTGGGACATAGGTGCTGTCAATGGTTGAATAGCCTACAACAGATTGACCATCGAATTCCAACCCAGGTTTAATTGCTATTTCGTCGAACACTAATGAGCAATGGCACTCATTGTCTGGAAATGTCTGAACTCTCACCTAAAAAATGAATTCACACTATAAATCGAATTTTTAAATATAAATGAGTACATTCATCATTTCCATAACATCTTCTAAATGCCAGGTTGAATCTTAGAGACTCCAAAATAATCATTTATCAATAAAAGTCTCTTTACTAATAATGAGTTCACACTTACATAATAAATAAACAGCTTAATAATTTTAGCTGTTGATTGTCCAGACTCTCCTACTCCAAGGCACTGGATGGGATGAATGAGATCCAAAACAACCCTGTATGACGTCATATTTTTTAAATCCAAAGCGACATCTGCTGCGCAAAAATAAATAATCAATTGAAATCTATCCAAGCTACCTGCCTGGATGCGCCGCACTTTCCTTTAAAGCTTTACTATAGAAGATCGGCTTGTTTAGGGACTTTTTTTTCGACAGCAGGCGAACTTGGTGTACAGAAGGAATGGACCAGGAAAGACGGCCTAGACGAAAGGGCCCAAGAAAAATTGACCAGGAAAAAATGACCCAAGAAAAAATAGACTAGGAAGAAATGATTAAAAATAGAAAAGTATAATGATGACTCATGGAAAAAAATGCCCATTTGCATGGCTAGGCAGTATTTCGGTAGATAAAATTAAGTATTGTACATACAAATACTATTTCTAACATAAATTAGCTAAATAATAGCAAAAATAATTCAATTTTAGAAATTACAGATAAACGATTTCCCTTTTTTGTCATTAGACATTTAGGACTTCTTAGATCATTATTTCCTATTATTGGCAAACTCACATATTTTTCAGAATAAGTTCTCTATATTTTTTATCTTTATGATCTCAACGGCATCGATCATGAATCGATAGAAAGAGACGTACAAAAATAAAACGCGGGAACCCTTTATCTCAATTACTATTTTAAAACCCCACTGACGACAGCATATTTGACGACTGCCACGCTAACCGGCTCTCAGATACAATTACTCAAACTTATGTTGCAATAAAATTGTTACAGTAATTTTTAAATGCATTTAATGCATGCCGAGAAGAGAGAAAAGGGAGAAACAAAATAAAATATCGGGGGGTACTACCTCTCAGTAAACTAAGACAATTAAAGTACATATTCTTTTTAAGAGAGAAAGACGCCTAACCAAAATTAATTAATGTGAAGCATGCAACTGGCCGCAGGGGGCAGCACAACAATGGGAAAGTGCCGTGGCTGCTGGGTAAGAAAAAAAAAGAGCCTCGTTTATGAATATTAATACAATTATCATGATTTTTGCCTGCGGAAAAACAAATTAAAGTAGAGTATGGAAAAAAGAGCTCTATTAAAATAATTATAATAATTTTTGAAGCATAGAGTACAAAAATACACTACTAATAATAGAAGAGGAGTTTTTACGTGTTTTTAACAGGCTTGACGCATAGCTAAGGAAACCAAAGTCATATCCTGTTTGGGCTCGGACTACACTTTAAAAGATTAAATCAAACTATAATATTTTTAATGGATTTTTTTATACGCAATTGCTTCAGTTTATGTATATGTATTTTTTATTTATTTTATCGACATAATAAATAATAAAGGAATGCAAAAATATTAAATCAATGACTTATGCTGCAATCAAAAATAATTTATAATGTGATCATACTGGTGAGGAAGAAAAATTCGGTGGATCCAAATTTATTTTCAATGTGTAGTGAAAATTATATTCATGCAATTAAAATATAACTTGGACGCGTCAAAAGAGTTGCGGTGCAAACTGCACCTGCTCCTACGGACCTGTTAGAACGTTATTAATTTAAATATACATTATATATATTTTTATACTAGCTCCACAGACAATTTGAAAGTCGTCGAGTAGTTCTATCTTTCGATATGTTATAATAGGAACTAGTGTTGTATCGGTCCCAATTTATTCGGTCCAGTCCGTCTTAGGACCGGTCCTTGGGATCGGTCCTTAGGACCGTCGGTCCTTGAGATTGTCTTTTGTCAGTCCTTATTTTTTTATAAGATTAGAAAGAGTATTTATTTAATACGTTCTAACTGCTAATATTATATGTACATATAATACTGAGCGTTATTTCAATAGCAACAAAAGGGGTCTATAATATCTAAATTAAAAAAATAGATTTTTCCCCTCATAATATAGGTTATTCAGTGTGTTCATCGTCGGGCATTACTCTTTAAATGTTTCAGTAAAAATAATTCATTCACAACCCTTCCGTTTAAACTCTATAGGCTAAATTTTTAAGTATTGTCATAAACATCGAATATTATTGTTGAAATAATAACCAATACTTAATACTTATTAACAACATAAGTAAAAAATGTTATATTTGCCATCAGCTCATTGAAAATGTTACTTTCCTAATATAAAGATTTTTCCTTTCATAGCATTCAGAGATGTTGACAGCATGACGTAGATTATGTCGTAAAAAACATTTTCCCTTTTCTAAGGACCGACAAAAAGGACAGGACCGAACCGGACTGCAGTCCTAAGTCCTTTATAAGGACCGACACAACACTAGTAGGAACACGTAACTAGAGGCCCATTGACGAGTACTATGAAAATCAAATATATGGAGTCTAATAGCCAAGTGACGATCATGTTGAAAAACCCCCAATATGGTGTCCAGTAATTTCATCGCGCGTAAATTCCTCTTTGACCTTTTATAGCCGTTTAAAAGGAATTTACGCGCGATGAAATTACAGTAAACCCCAACCTATGACACTCGAAACCCAATGTTCCATGGGAGGTAGATTTGACACCTCAAACTGCCAACTGACTTGTACAATCTGTGGGACAATAGTCTTGGCTGGAAATCTCAATTTGCCATAGTTATGGTACGTGACATAGTTGAAGATTAATTGGCGGGTGAGTTTAGACTCTGAATAAACTATAAATGATTTAGGAATCCCTGATGACACATTCATAAATTAGAATATAAATTCACAAAGACTAATTTAATGCTATAATGCTGTTATGTCCTGTCGGATGCAATTCTATCGAACCATATATAGGCAAAAAAAAAAAAAATTCACAATGAACTTTAGCTTTTATTTTGTTGGTCTTATAATGAAAAGCTGGAAGATATAAGAGGATTTACTTAGGGGGTTAATATTCTGTATCACATTTGTAGTGTCTGAACTGAGTCTCTGATAGGACTCTGGTAGAGCTCACAATTGTGGACCATGGAAAATTGAAGAGGAGCAAATAAGCGTTACGCACAAATAGCTTTGGTTTCGAACGCTAAGAGGATTTTTTGCTTTCTTATCTATGGCTTTATCTTATTCACTATTATTATATGATCAATGGGTCACGTGATCTGATAGTGTGCTCTGATAGCTTAAGAAGAAAATATTCTATCATTAGTGGGTAAAACATTGCAATATTTGATGTTACAACATGAACACTGCGCAATTTGCATTGAGTATCGATATTTTTTTTTACACAGATGCATTGCGAATGCAATATGATACCAAATATGGTCATTGATATGATTTTGAGCTTACGTGTGTTCATTTTGTTTAAGATGTAAAATGAAGCTTTATAAAATACTCTGTTATGTAAAAATAATGCCTTATTCAAATGCTCATCTCATCTTATGAAATAATGAGTTTTCATATATTCTTCATATTACGTTTTTTTTTCCTCTTAATGTTATTTTAAAAGTTGGAAAAAATTTATTATTCAATGAGAAATTGAGTAAAAGCAATGGTGTGATACAAATTCAATTGTAGCTGGTTAGCCAAAATATTTTTATATTATTTGCCTATATGTTTCGACAGAATTGTAGTATCCGACTATATATAAATAAGCATACTAGGGTGTTATTAGTCTATAAAACCTAAGAGGATCTTATCAATGAGTTGGACCAAAAATGACCATCCCCTCTCAGGATTCGATCTTGTGCCCCTAACATCGAGAGTTGAACACGCCTTAACACACACAGCTATCGCACTCCCTCTCTTAGTGAAGCAATTTAAAGTTTCAAAGAATTCAGATTTTTTTTTTATAAATTTTTTTTTGTCAAAAGATAAGCTATATATATATGAAGAAAGGCATATAATTAAATATACTGGGAAATATGTGTATAAAGAGCAATTGATTCCAGTGTTTTCCAATTTTGGTATGAATGGAAAGTTTCCATTTGAATAAGGCTTTGATAATTTCTAGTTTATAAATCCTTCTATTATGTTTTGTCATCTTTTAAGTACAAGCATTCTCGAATAATGAGAGTTTTTACCCAAAAAAAATCGTAACACATTTAAATATAAGGCGAACGTCCACTTTGTATTGAGAAAACATGACTGATAATCTCGAACAAGGTCTCTAAATATTGCACTTCTGAATGCTAAGACACCCATAATTGAGACCATCGAATGGAAACGATAACCATCATAGCTGCTGCAAAATACACTGCATTTTCAAATTTTTAAAATACTTAATTTAAAAAAAGTTTTTTTTTGCATTTATCTTTCTTAAATTACTACGAATATTTTTTTATTGGAGTAATAAAAAATTTTTTATTTATGTATGTTTTTACGCAACTGCCTAGTTTAATGTTTTTATTATTATCGTATTGTCTATGTGTATTTTATCTATACTGTTTGTTGATGATGATAAATAAAAAGTCTTAACCGAAATAAATAAAATATCTCATTTTCTATATTGATGAAATAATTTTTTAATGTTTTTAATTATTTATGTTTTATGATATCTATATATATATAGAACTGTGCCTTTCCAAACATTCAAATAATATATATTTTTGTTTATTTATTTAGTTTCCTTTTTTTGTTAGTTATACATTTGCCAGTATTCTGTTGCTAGCAATGTTTATTCGGTATATCTAAGTATCTTAAAACGAAAGTGCTGCACCTGGGGGTTTTCTCTCGAGGTAATAAAAATTGAACTTCCGGTTGGCTGTTGAAGATTTCTCGACGATATATGGTTTTTTTTTTTTCTTCAAAAATAAATTATTCTGTTCTTTTTATTGTCTACGCAAATTTATAGACCGAACATAAAATTTTATCTTTTTACTACCCTTTGCAATTAATTTCAACTCTTTAGCACCCGTTTTTCATAGTTATCTAGCCATTTAAAAATAATTATGCAAAAATCAAAAATGACGTCATCACACAATTTCACA
Organism: Caligus rogercresseyi; assembly: GCA_013387185.1. Taxonomy (NCBI): domain Eukaryota; kingdom Metazoa; phylum Arthropoda; class Copepoda; order Siphonostomatoida; family Caligidae; genus Caligus; species Caligus rogercresseyi. The sequence continues at coordinate 26,851,164 of CP045890.1, forward strand.
ATTGAAGAAGAAGTCTCCTCGTTCGACTATATTTCTTGTAAAATGAGGGCGGCCAAGAATCGTACTTTCGATTTTATCAACAATAAAACTCTCGAAACCCAAGATACTTTCATCAACATCTCCAGGCAATTGGCGAGGGCTTCAAGACTACATAAATGAAACAAAAGTGAAGAAATAGGAAAAGAGATGATAAAAAGAAAAATACGAAAGGAGACTTCTTCCAAACGATAAACTTCGAAAAATAGAAGAAAAAATCAAGTCAAGAGCCTCGAGGATGCATTGGCTTTGGTAAACCATACCAATATCACATTCATTGGCAAATGATATCTCTCTGGAAGGATTGTTCGGAGGAAAGGGGATTTATGGATGGAGGAACACGAGTTGATATTGTTCAAACTATAAAATCAAGTCCTTCGATTCATCCACGAATGAATATACCATTGCCTATTGGTATCCAAACGGTACCTATGAGATGCAACAGACTACCAAATTTCTCCAATTTCCATGTGTGCTGATCTTCTTGTAAGAGACCTGAATATATATATATATATATATATATATATATATATATATATATATATATATAATATATATATATATATCATATGTAATATTTTCAATTAGTAGTCCCAATTTAGTCATTGTCCCCTTTATACGTGTATGGGGAACTTTAATTATGAAAAAAAAACCGATTATATCAAAATATATAAAAGAGGTTGCGTGACAGAATTTAAAAAGTGATTTAATTGAGAGAAGGTATGGTTTATTAAGTCTACGCTAGCAGGAAGTAGAATCAGTTGACTTAAAAATATGCTTCGCTTTTGGAGAAAAAGAGGATTTTTTTCGAGACGAAAAAAGACGATTACGTCCAATCCGTCAAACAAATCTCCGTGATTATCCTCGAAAGTGTTTCATCGACCATTTCTCGACAGTTTGAGCAAAATAAGGTAAGATTATGTTTTTTTTTAATTTTATCTATATACTATATCGATTTTTTGGATAAAATAATAAATAATCTGGGTAAAGCGATGGATGTTTCAATGTATATGTGAAATCACAATTTGGTAAAAAAAAATCAGGGGTTATCTTGAATGTACCATCAATGGCCCATTTCTATTATTCGTCAAATCTGAAGGCCTGAATTCGTCCCAAATATGAGGATTCGACTTGATCCTCCTCTCCAGAGTCATATAATGGAAAATTATCTTCAGAATTTTCTAGAGTTTTGAATCGGGTGGAATTGAGAATCCCATGCGAGATTGTGGAGATGTTGGGAAATTTTCATTGATGGTCTTCCATCCTCTAACACTATTGCAGTATTCGATATGTTGGCAATTGCGCAATTGTAGCTTATCGCTGTTGAATAGCTGTCGAAATCGTTGATCGGGTTGTTTGTTGAGATTTCTTTAGAGATGCTACCTTAAGTTATCTTTGAAAATTTATGGAGTCCACTTCTGCTTCGTCGTTCATGGCAATGTTCTTCACATATTTAACAATTTCAACTTCAGTTGAAGATTTGGTATGAATTTTTGCTCTACATTTTTGCTTTCCTTTCGCAACATTCCAATAAATATTCCACTATTTTGTTCCGATTTTTTTAATACCTATGTTGATATTCATCAACTAGGATCAATTGGTTTCATTCACTTTGATAAATTTTGCCATATCTATTTTGATAGCAAACTGAAATATACTGACTAAAATTCTCCTCTAGAAACAAAATATTAAAAAAGACAAGTTAAAACGCACTAATGCAGATTTGTATATACCAGTAGTTCCCAATGGATTCGGCTCGTGGACCCCTAATGGTCTTCGGGCACTTTCCGTGGATCCCGCCTCAATTTTGTCAAAAACGCGAATTTCAATTTCAATACGAGACATCTGTGAAGTACAATTATATTTTATTTTTGACTTATATCCAGGCTTGTGAGCGTTCAGCTTTTTTGCGTTCAGCGTTAAAAAAAACGTCCCACCCGCTTCTTTTTGTTTCGGCTATCAACGAGCTAACTAGGTTTTTGACAAGTAAATACCTAGGGTTTGGAATCTCTTTTCGGTGGTCGAAGACATCTCATAGACCTCTATGCAGATGATATCACGTTGGTGGAAGCCAACTCGGAAGTCGCAGCTCGCAAAAAGGATGCTATATTTTACTGTCCTTCTTCAAAAAATACGAGGGCAAATCTGCCTTGCAATGAATAGAAGCAAAAACTTTTTTATACTTCCGGTAGGGAAGTGGTTTCCGCATGCTAACTGTAAATACAAGACGTCAGGCATTGCCAATTCTGTCATATTCTCGGCATAGAGTGGACAAGATCTTGGTGTATCAGAACGTA
>CP045890.1:26853596-26864674 GCA_013387185.1 Caligus rogercresseyi
AATATAAGCTTTAAGAATATTTGAGTATTTTGTCTCTTTTTTGACAAGGTTAAATTTAAAGAAATGCGTAACAACCTTTAGAATGGATAATCTGCGAATGCATGAAAATATTTATAATAAAAAACCAAATGCCATATAAAAAAGCTGAAAATGAAGATTGGTCCTGAAATTTGTAACTTTGCTATAAATTTTGCATCATAGGCAAAACTTCTCGCTGATTTCAGTTGATTTTCGGCTCGTATTAGAAGATCCACACGTTCGATTGCTTGTTTGTTATGCATAGATCCATGATTCGTCACCGGTCACGATCTTATAAACGTCTTTTAAAAGCACGTGACGTAATTTTATCAATATTTATACACCAATCGGCACGACCCTTCATGTGAGTCATTGCCAAATTATGCAGGATCCAACGCAAACATCGCCAAACAAAAATGCAAGTCATCAATACATTCTTGTCAGGAAATACACGTCAAAAGCTGTGAAAAATTTCAGTAAAACATGTTAAGGAGATAATCAATTTAAAATAAGCCACAGTGAACAATATAAATGTGATCATAGGTGTCATATAGAATATGTAATAACTGAGAGATTCTCCGAGTTTCGTCTACCTCAAAATAATAATAAATAAAAAGGCATGTCTTAATGTTCAGATAATTAAAATGAGACGCCCGATGAAAACTGGTCTAACTTTTTTCGAATGTCGTTGAATGCTACTATTAATTTGTTTTAGTAAGTCATCAAATCTAGATTAAGGAAGAATGTATGTCCAAGTAGAATGAAGAAATAAGAGATTACTATCAGCTGGAGTTCATTCACCTAGAAATAGTAGGTCATATTTTTATATATAAGCATTGTTTGGTTTTTTTATAATTTTGTCTACCCTTAAATTACCCATTTGTGGCAGGATTTCAGTTTTGACATTAAATTACTTAGTTCTTGTGCACACACATATAATGTATATATATCAGACTTGTTGATTTATGGTTCATTTGTTGTCGTTCGCGAACGATGAACGACAAAGTGTTTGACGAACGATAAGGAAATTCGTTATCGTTCGTCGTTCGTTTTTGGCGCCAAAAAAAGACAACGATTTTTAATTTTCATGGGACAATTCCTTTCTACAAAAAAGTCATCACTTTTTTTCAGAAATTTATTTCTAAAAAAAAATTGTTGTCATTTTTTTCAGTCAGAAAGCGAAACGACAACGAACGATGAACGACGAACGATTCAATATAAATAACAGACAACTTTTAGCGAACGACAAAATAACGACAATTTTCGCGAACGTCAACAAGTCTGATATATATATATAATATATATATAAAGTGCATATTTATATCAATATTTTTTGTAAGCTGCGGCAAAATAAATAAGAACTTATTGATTACAAATCTGAAGGATAATACGTGGACTTATGTGGCATAAGAACACTTTCTGTTTCTTTCCTGCTTCCTCATAAGCAGATTATGATTAAGTATATCGAATAGGAGGTTAGAGAACATAATGGTTGAAAATAGGAGCCGGCGTATAATAGACGTACTCGATTTTATGTTTAAGGTTGATACCTTTTTAAGAATGTTATATAAAACCAAAAGAGAGTGCGATTGCCGTGTGCGTTAAGTGTGTTCAATCTCAATGTGGGGGGGCGCAGGTTCGACCCGAGAGGGGAGTGTCAGTTTTGGTCACCCTCATTGATAAGATCTTAGGTTCGATAGACTAATTTACACGCTATAATACTTATTTATACCCCAGAAATACTGAATTCTATCAAACCAAATAGGCAAAAAAAAAATTCCATTCATCCAAAAACGAATTATTTGTATCAAGACATATCGATATTTGGAATGGCATGTAAAATATTTACTATAAAACTGATTGCTATTTCACGATTTTCGGATATAAAGTGGGGCTCCCACAAGATTTTACCTTAGTCTATAGAGATCATTTTGTGAAAGTTGAGGGAAATCGAATAACGTACTCAAAAGTTATAAGGCAAACCTATGTAATTTTTTAAACCATTATATCGTCTTTATATCCTTTGCAAAAAAAGATTCTTTAATTAAATAATCCATTAAGCTTTATGCATTTTCGATAAATATTCATTCATAAGTATAATAGAATATCTAATATGCTGCAGTAATGATTCTAATAAATGTTTAAATCCATTTTTTTATTTTAAAAGCCCGGTAAAAATATACTTGGGAGGTTGGGCATTCAATTTTTAAACATCATTTCCGTCCGTTAGACGGTGTTTAATATTCTATTATTACAACAGAACTAGCTAGAGAACTTATTCTTGCAATTAAAACAAAATTAATATAAAAAAATACATATAAGCCAGAAACGACCGGTACCCGCCGGGTCTTGGCTGTTTTTTTGAACGTCCCGACCTGGCGCCTAAAAATCCCCGGGCTGGGACTTTAATATTTTCGTTCATTCGGCATTCTGTAGTGGTGACGTTTTTTTAGAAAATATTTTTTAAATTGTTAAAAAAATAATAATTTTTTTTCTAAAAACGTCATCAGTTTTGTTTTAGAAAATGACGAAGGAACTGAAATATACTGAAGTCCCGGCCCGGTTCCCGGCGAAAAAAGTGTCCGGTCGTTTCCTGATATAAATATATTCATGATGCGACTCCTTGGAACACTCTTCTTAATTACTTATTAAGAAGTTCCTTATTAAACGTGTCCTTGTTTGAGAGACATCTATTGCCCTTTCTTTGAACATTAGAGAAGGTATTATTCCTAAGTTTAATCCTCTCTAACACTGTCTTTTGTTTTTACTGTTTGTAGTCGACATCTGAGCCTGAGTGAAAGCAGGTAGACAAGAGATTTTCCTTCATATTATCTATTACATAATTATATTAGTTTAAATCCTTCTTAAGCCATTCTGGCAACAAAGGATAAAGCTTTAATAGTATATTGACATACTCATGTACATAATAAACCAAAGATATGGTTGTATTGATATATACATATAAATGAAAGCTCCTTAATACGCTGAAAGGCGTCGTAGTCCGTATATTTCTCTTATATACGATTTGCTCTCTTTATTTTTTTTTCTCAGTTGTTTCCCCTCTTCTTTAATGAGTGTGTTTCAAATAAGAGCTCTTCTTCTTCTGAGTTGCTCCTATGTGACTTAGCTTATCCTCCTATGATTCCTCCCTGAGTTCCCTTCTTCAATCTTTCTCCCCTAGGACCATGTCAACATCATCCTTAGCAGTTCCGAGGCGGAGTCCGTTTCGGGCCCGAACAAGAGTTCGAACCGGGTGCGGAAACTATGGAAGAACGTCAAAATGAGTTTTCTCAAGCATGGACTCGTTGAAGTGGATGGAGATCATCCTCAATATGTTCTAATGGGTAAGAAAATGCTGACTTTTTATTCTTTGTCATTTTTTATAAGCATTTGAAGTTATAATGTTTTAGAAAACTAAACATATCCTGGGTTTGTACACCTTATAAAATATTTCTCTAGTTATCGGTATTTTCTTGTCCTATTGTCTTATGTTTTACTCCATGTTAAGCTGTTGCAAAAAAAAACATTCCGGTAATCAACTGACTGCTATCTACGACTTGGTTTTAAATATTAAAAAAAATCACTTTTAATGTTAATTTATGGTTTTTTGATAATATTAGACTTATAATATATATATATATATATAATATATATATACATATATTTTGAAGAAATATACGTTTCTTAATCAAAAATATAGCTACGTTTCTTATTTATTCCAAGCCGTGAATAGTTATAAATTCATTCCTGATAATTATCATTTCGTATCAAGCTTAAATGCAGGACAGTCTAAAAAAACTCAATGAAAGCCAGAATAAGTTGAGCCCAATAAATTTTTTGTATGCAACGTATGTGTTTTTAATTTATTTGTGGAAGATAAAACCATCCCCTTAAATACTATTATTTACTTAATTTGCTTAAATTTTTTACATGGGGCTTCACGTCTATGTTGTAACATAAATAAACATAAATGTTTCAATGTGCTTGTTACTTTAGTTTCTATATGTTTTATATGTTCATAACTATACGTTATACATACGTTTTACTTTTCCTGAGCAAAGTTGTTACAAGTTTTTAATTGATTGTATAATGGGGCTTGAGAGAAACAAGGAGCTTTTATAGGATCCGCTAGGTGCCGCCACCAATAAAGGACATAACAAATCAAGTCATTACTACAGTGCTCTATTAATATCAACCATTCTCAGCTACAGATTCAAAATATTATGGTTGGACACTTATACGATTAAAACACAGCCTTTAATTTATTTACTTATTATTATTAATAATATTACCATGAAATTTACAGTATATAAGACAAACATACATTCCGTCCTTACAGTACTGTCTTACTAGAATCGAGTGCTCATTGGAGAATTTGATATACTTAGCAAGTTATAGTATTTACTTGTTATGAATCCGCTTTTTAAAGCCATTTAAAGCAGTAGAGCTTGAAAGTTAATTGCATTAACTTTAACGTTTTTAAAAAGATCTTGAATCATATGGCTTTATTGGTCATTATTACATTCTCTTTTTAATGCAATCAGATTTTTTTATAATTTTCACTACATGATCCTTCATAAACAAGTGAGAATTAAGAAAATACACCCTCATGAACATAATTAATCAAACTCAGACGTTTATTTGATCTCTTTTTACATGCTAAGTCTTCTTGATTAACTGTTGATCATAAAAAGAAGGTAATGCACTAGACATTAACTGAAACTTTAGTTTTTTCCACATCTTTACTTGGAATTATTTTTTATGCAAAGGCTATAGTCCTTAAGGAAATGAAATCTTCATTTTTTGAGCAGCCAGTTACATCACAACACGATATATATATATATATATATATATATATATATATATATATATATATATCTATATATATATATATATATATATATATATATATATATATATATATATATATATATATATATTCCTGTTCATAGGAATTTATATATATAAATTTAGATGCAAAAACAATTAAAATATTTTGTATTAAAAGTTTGTTAAAAGTACTTTTCAAACCTGATATTTTGAGGTAAAAATATTGAAAACATATTTCTCTACTAAAAGTAATTAATTTTTTTGGATAAAGCTTTTGATTGTTTTACACATTTGAAGGAATTAATTCCAAACATTTTGAAGTTCCATACTGATAACGCCTGAAACATAAATGTTGACTTTGTTTGAAGTGGAAGAACAATGTGTTGCTTTTTTACTCTCCACGAACATAGATCATTCTGAATCTTACTACTGAATATTTATGAGAATGATGAATAAGTAAGATCATCCTTCTATAGCACGCATTGTTTCATTTTAAAGGCTAAGTGCCATGTCTGCATAGAGTATGTTTGACCTTTAAATGGAGAATGCAAATATGCAGATTCTGTAACTTGACTTTCACAGATTTATTGAAAAAAAATATTTCTAATTTACATTGAGAGAGGGGTAACTTATATTCAAGAGAGGGATAAAGAGAGGGATAGAAAGAAAGAGAGAGGGAGAGAGAGAAACTTTTTCTTTCTCCTTCTCTTTCCTCTTCTTTCTCTCTCTCTCCCTCTCTCTTTTTCACGGCCAAAAACAGTCATAGAATCTGTAAGCACAAGGGCTAAGCTCCAGATTTCCATTCCTAATCATGTTATGTTATTGTAAAATGTACTTTTGGCAGACGCTTTACAGACATAACAAAAAAATTGAATAACGGTATCGAATTATTACACAAAACGATCTCATTTTATGAAAGAACTCCCTTCTCCCGCTAAAAAAAAATTAATTGCATGCTCCAGATTTCCATTCCTAGTTATAATTATGGCATCTTTGGATTCAAATCCAACACCAATAAGGGTCAGTTATGTGTTCTTACTGTAAGATGTGATCCATATTTACCTCCGCCGAAGGAGGTATTTGTTTTCACTGGCGTTGGTTTGTTGGTTGGTTGGTTGTTTGTCAGCAGGATAACTCAAAAGTGCGCAACGGACTCGGATGAAACTTTGTGGAGCTGTTGGAAATGTCAAAGGAACAAGTGATTAAATTTTGGCATCTCTGAGTGCAGATTTAAGATACAAAATGAGCTAAATACTAATAAATATTTCAAGTTAGCCTACTCTGCCAATAGATATCGCTGTGCTGTGCAATTGGGTGCCGGGAGAGTCTTCCTCTCGGAATTTCCGTCGAGGGGAACCCTCCCCTGTCCCTCTACGCCGCCCCAGTCGTGAAAAATCCGCCTCGGAAGGCTGATAAGGACCCCGTGACGGCGGAGGTTTGCACTCTCTGAGTGTATATATGCCTCTAGTTATTACTGTTATTTGTAACATATGATCTATATTATACATATATTTTTATTTTATTAGATAATTACCTCCGCCGAAGGAGGTATTGTTTTCACTGGTGTTAGTTTTGTTGGTTTGTCAGCAGGATAACTCAAAAAGTACGCAACGGATTCGGATGAAATTTGTGGAGCTGTTGAAAATGCCAAAAGGAACAAGTGATTAATTTTGGCATCTCTGAGTGCAGATTAAGATGCAAAATGAGCTAAATACTAATAAATATTTCAAGTTAGCCTACTCTGCCAATAGATGTCGCTGTGCTGTGAAATTGGGTGCCGGGAGCGTCTTCCTCTCGGAATTTCCGTCGAGGGGAACCCTCCCCCGTCCCTCTACGCCTCCCCAGTCGTGAAAAATTCGCCTCGGAAGGCTCATAAGGACCCCGTGACGGCGGAGGTTTGCACTCTCTGAGTGTATATATGCCTCTAGTTAAACATGTAATATGGTTGCAGATAAACATTTAAACGATATTTTGAATTCTTCAGGTATTCAAACAAATGTTACTCCCACTTTGGCCCTTGACCCTGCCTTGAAGCCATAAATGTAAGGCGCATTTCTTTATGATATTAGCATAATCGTTCTCAAAACATTTAAAAATCCCTCGCCCTAAATGACTATATCATTTGGTTTCCAAATGAAACGGGTGTTTCTATGTGAGTTGCACAAATCAAGTGCCGCAAGCATGACAATGATTTATAGAGCTTATTAGACCCAAATGAGGTCAGTATCCTGGATACAACCCTACATTTAATGCAAAAATATAGATTTCGGTTGACTATGCCATTTATATGAGTATGAAATTATGTATGATCATAAAATATTCATACTGTAATTAATATACAAATACAACAACATTATTTGAGAAAAAATTATACATCCCATTAAGTAATAAAATTGAATAATTCCTTAAGTTTAATCTAAGCAATTGTTGTCCATTAAAAAATAATTAAGTAATTTCTTAATTTGCCACTATGAATCCCTGTTAGATCCATGTTATTTCATGGAATGATATTTCTTTTCTCTTGGAAGTTTCTTTGCAAAATTTCATTCCAGATACATATCTTATAATTCCTTTGTTTGACAGTTTATTTAAAGCTGGGTTCAATACTATAGGGAAACAATCATAAAGCTATTATTGGTTTATTCATACGTTGGTCAAGTCTCATATTACTAGGAGAGTTCGTATTTTTGATATGGGTAACACTGATGATAATTTCCACTCACCCCCTTCCATTTGATTTATTAAATCAGCTTGTGGCCGTTTATAATTGAAAACTAATTCATTCACTACAATAGACAGTAATCCAAGTTTCTGATCATTATTGATTGAGCTGTTCAAAAAGCGTGTTTCGGGGAGTTTAGATTATGTATTAAATAGTAGTTAAGGTATTTAAAAAATCTACACAACACTATCGGAGAATGTGCAATTTATTTAGAAGGAATCCAAATTTTGAAATGGAAAAACGATTCCGCGCTCACTTTTTAATATGCCTAATTCGGTCGACAACATATCATGCAATTGTTAGTTGTAGTCGGTACTTTTATCAAAAAGCAAATTATTTGTGTTTTTGTAGAAAAATAATAAAAAGTTGTTAATACCTTAAATAAGCGATAGTCCAAGCCTTGGAAAATAGGCTCAATCTTTCTCATTATATGACCAATGACCAAACCCAATCAATATAAAATAAACTCTTAATTCGATAAATCAGTACATAGAAGGTGGCATAATATGTTCTGAATTAGAAAATATTTACTTGACAATAGAGGGAAGAGGAACATCCAATGAAGATCTCTTACTGAAAATAATATAACTACATCAACCAATCAGATTGTTTTTGTTCTATATTTTGAGGGCTCTGTAATACCGATAAAATGCAGCGTATTATAGATATAATTATTGATTGAATCCAATAAATTCGAAAAAGTTACGTGTTGTATCGATGAATCGTTATCTCATATTGCTATATCTAATTATGTATATACATTATAGGTCTTTATCTGAAGCAACAAGGATATAATGATGAGGAATTATTTTTAATTAGATATCTAGTAAGGTAAATATCGCATTAATATTAACGCCTTCCATAAGTAGATAACATCAACAAGGGCTTCATTATTAGACCTTGTAAATAGGCGTTTTCAAAAGCATATAATTATATTGTACTTTATTCATATATATGGATTCGAGTCGTTAGAGTGATTAATAATATGATGATGAATTCTCAATTATGGGGAGATTAGTATGGTGTGGAAGATGTATTTCATTAAAAGGGAATTATTTATGACCTTAGTCTTTTTGAGCAAAGAGAAATAAACGTATTTCGCCCCATCTGGCGACGTATTTATGTAAGAAAAGGAGAGAGGGACAGATAGGAGCAGAGAGACGGAGAGAAAGTAAGCAATATATCCATTTATCTGTTCTAAGCTTAGATGTATTTCACTAAAAAAGAATTAGTTATATACAAACATATATATATATATATATATATATATATATAAGATATATATATATATATAGATTATATATATATAATATATATCTGTTTGAGAAAAGAGAAAGAAACATCCGTCGCCCCATCTAGTAATGTATTTATATAAGAAAAGGATGGAAATACAGGAAATATAGGAACAGAGAATAGGAGTAGAGGGTCAGAGAGACGGAGATGGATGTCCACTACATTATCCTTTTTGGTCATAATATATTGGGTAATCGGCCTATCTATTTATCTTATACTTCATACCAAACTTTGGTCTCGATGGAATTTCATATATATATATATATATATATTAAGACCTCCCAAAAAAAAACACTTTTTTAGTTCTTTTACATATACCCAGCAATTCTGGTTCATTTTTTGATGCTGAAAACGAGTATCTAAATAAAAAATTTCTAGCATTGTTAGAAATCGGACGTCACTGGTGTCAAAGGTTTCGTTATGAAGCAAAACTTTTTGGTTATTACTTATTTGAAAAAAATAGTTTTACAAAATTTAGCTATGATTAATTGATGACTTTGTTATTTTTGCAAATTTTCGTCAAATAATATTTAGTGCCAATAAATGAACATAAGTGCTGACGCACCAACCATTTTTTAAATAACAGCTCCTACTAGGGTTCTTTATAGTTTCAAGAAGGAAAAAGAAAAAGAGAGTACTCATGTTGATGTTTTAAGTTATCTTTTTAATACGTTTTTAAGCGACTAATGATAGTAGATTTTCCCCATCGAATCCCAATCTACTCCCTCTGAATCCCTCTCATCAGTATTGATATCAATTCTTTTAATTTTTATTTTTCTCAAAACAGTTTTTCAATGGAAATGTCATTATGGTAATCTCGTGAATTCGGCAACAGACATTTTGTTCAACATATATATTATTATTATAGAAATAAATATATATATATATATTATATATATAAATATATTATATATATATAATATATTATATATATAATATTATATATATGCTCATATTTGACAATCAAAAAATTATGGATGAACTATGAATTCCGTAAATGAATCTAACGGGCGTCATAACCAACGATACCATCAGCTCAATCACAGAGCTGGTAGCGTTGACACGATTGAAACACTTTCGGGTTGCGTGAGGAAACGCACGACGTGAAAGTTCAACAGCCTGAAGAATGTTCTGACGCTGTTTCTCGCTCTTGGTCAGCACTTTCGTAAAGTCAGACCTGAACTTGACGGCCCTCTCTGCCACGTCATTGACAACTTGAAGAGAGGTGACGATGCCGCTTAACTCTATGAATGTTGAATCAGAAGCCCATTGTGTGACCGGGAGCTCCAAGAAGGTTGGATGGATGTTTGTAAGCTGAAGGTAGAAACGCTCCATGAGATATAGGTGGTGGCATTTGTATAAAAATTCTTGTTATTCTTTGGTAAATTAATTATAGCTTATACAATTATTAAAGGAATGTTTAGGCGGCTAAGAGTTTTGTCGGCTTCGATGATGTCCAAAGCACTTTCGGCACTGCCATCGAAACGAGTTTGCAATTCCTTGAGAAAGAGAGCTCCTTCTTCTCTCGGGGTTTTCGCTTCCGTCGCAGTGAATCCACCACCCCACGAAATAGATCATGGAGGCGATGGAGCTTCTTAATTAATTTTTTTTCCTCGCCATGAGTGGCAAATAAGACGGTGCCAGAGACGAAGTAGGGAATCGGCGGTGCTACGGGCAGCTAGCTGCGCGTCCAGTCTACCCAAAGACCAAAGATGAAAGTAAAAGTGCGTATCACCTCTTCGTTTAACGGGAATGGACCTGGTTTAAAATTTCTAGAGTATAACCAATACCCAGTGCCTCGCTTAAGCACTTCTTCAGTGTCCGAGTTTCCATTTTATGTTAAAGGCACTTGACTGATAGATCAAAGAGTGAAATGGAATCTGATACGGTGTTTAAATCACGTGTTTATAAATAAAAACAGGTTTTGATGAAATAAGATTAAATGGTTATTGTATGGTATTTAAAGATAACTTAAAACATCACTTGATACCCTCTTTTTCTTTTTCCTTCCTGAAACTATAAAAACTTAGTAGGAGTGTTATTTAAAAATGGTTTGGTGCGTCAGCACTTATGTTCATTTATTGCACTAAATGTTATTTGACGAAAATTGCAAAAAAATAACAAAGTCATCAATTGATCATAGCTAAATTTTTATAAACTAGTTTTTTCCAAAATAAGTAATCCAAAAAAGTTTTGCTTCATAACGAAACCCTTT
>CP045890.1:26864774-26874790 GCA_013387185.1 Caligus rogercresseyi
GTTTGCTGAATTCAAACGTTGGTCGTGGAGCACGAATGATGATAAACGTTGTGGACACCCAAAAGAGGTACACTAGAAAACATAAAATAATCCCCACAAAATGATTTTAATGACCTTAAGTTAAGTTGATCCCATAGCTAGACTCTGAAGATATCGAAGAGCGCGTTGGACATATCGTGCATGAATATTTGGACATTCGAAGCTCTGTGCAAAGTGGGTGCCGCAAGAGCTCACAATCGCCAAAAACACAATGAATGATGATTCTGAGCAGAATCTGAAAATGTGATTCTGAAATTGAAAAGATCGCAATAATCGCTGTATCGCTCTCGAAGGCACTATGTTGAATATACAATTGATTTTGTCAAGAAAATGTTTTTCTTCTTAGTTATTCTCGGGACTTATCAGCCGACCGGTTATTATAAGTTTGTGTAAATGAGTTCCAGTGATAAATTCTGCTATGTTTGGTAATAAAAGTTTCTATATACTTGACAAATATCCCTTTAAGACACGTCCTTCAATTAGAAAAAGGAGGTTATTGCCGTATACATTGTCAGTTGCTTCCAATACAGAAACGTTTTCCATAAGCAAACTATGTATAAACTTCAAAATGTCCACTAGAAATGATTGCTGAGAAAGAAAAATAGATTTAATTTAAAAATCCACTTTGTGATTCAAAATTAATTATTGGTAAAATCACCCTTTTTGATTTATACTCTTTTGGATGTGCTGCAAACACTTGTCGAACCTATATCTTTCACTCTGATTGAGACACCCTGCTAACAAGGTTTACAAAAGGCTTCAACCGCATGCTTTTGCGATGAAAATCGTTGACATTGCATATCTCATAAATTTTACAATTTGCCGGTCAAAAGGGCACTTGGCTTTTTTGGTTATAGACTTCTAAAATTTTGTATCCAAAAAAGGATAAAAACAACAAATCACATAAAAATATATTTTAGGACAGTATTATTTAAGAAAAAACTGGGTTAAGCCGATGTCTGAGAGCACACTTTGTCAGCTTGAAACATGATTCCGTCGCTTATCTTATATATATATAATGAGACATACAAAAATAAGAAATATGGCAATTATAAAAATATTGTTTTTCAGGAGTTTGCAAGGAGATGCCATTAAAGTGTCTTCAGCTATCTATTGGCTAGGGAATGATATCCGTTTCTGACGTATTACAATTTTTCGCGAGAAGTGCCATTATGCCATAGTGTTCCCCCTTTTATCGAACAATTAATCTATTTTGAATGATTCCTCTCGATGAGCAAGCCTAATTCAACTCCAAGCGAGTGTTAATTGACTTGGAATTAATACAACAATGGACGAGTGATAAATAAAGTACCTCTTTTTTTTAAAAAAAAATTAAACAGAGTTTGGCCAATATAAACAAATATTTCTATCTCTATGATCAACTTACGATGACGTAGTATAAATTACTTTGTTTATATTGGACACAGAATACAGCCGAACGATGTTTCTCTGGTATTGAATGGAATAAGCTGTCTCTATATCTTTATATCTCTATGAGGAAATCACATATTTCTCTGACGTATTACTCTCGTAGATTAATAAACCTTGTTTTCAGAATGTAATCATATATATGCTACACTCTTAATTGGAGTATCTACGAGTTATTCCTTTAACTAAATTAAGCTCTGTAAAATACATTAGCTTCAAGGCCTTAAAATATAATCATCATCAATTATGTGGTATTTTAACATTTCATAAGTGGCGATTTATGGGAACTAATATCTGCTAATTAAGATCAGCCAGAGCACTATACCTTATATAAATACGTTTAAAAGTACATCTTCTGTTACTGTGCACAAACGAAGTCATTAAGGAAATTAGAACTGCTCTAAGTTTATGAAAAAATACGGATGCAAATGCTGGTCAAGATATTAATTCAAATTCTATAAGAAATGACTTGTAATCTTTCAAGATGTTCATGATATAATGATCCGTATTATATTATTGAAACTTTGAGATGAGGGAGAAACATGCTTTTAAGAGGGTTCTTTTATTACCTAATTGCATCTTAATCCTCTCTCGTCGCAAAAGATACATAATATAATTTAAAGCTCATATGCTCGTATTCCACTTGAACATTATATCTATATACCAAAGAAGAGGAATTATCTCGTAAAAACCGATCATTAATAAGCTTAAGGATAACCAAACGAAAATGATTAATAATACCATTTAGGTTATTCCATAAAATTATAGGAGAAGGAGGAGCGCATAGCTCAGTGTATTAGGGCGTGTCAACTCCCATTGTTGAGGGCGCAGGTTTTAACTCCATATAGGTGAAGGTCAGTTTTGGTCAACCTCATTGATAAGATCCTAGGTTCCATAGACTAATTTTAATGATATAATGCTTATTTTTATCCAGACAGATACAGTAATTCTATTCAACCAAATGGACCAAATGAAGCATACAATTCTATTCAAAAGTATATTTCCTGCTAGATATCATTAAAAATATTTATTTAAATAAAGAAATACATTTGGTAGGGTCTATATTATGGTTAAAAAGTTAAATATTAAATTATTATTTTTTGTGAAAGAGCATATAAATGTGCATCACGTTATTATCTGATGGACATGTTACCCCAGTACCTATGATCTAGAGGATGTTATTAAAGAATACTTATTTTTTGAATGATTGGTGATAATGGCTAATATGCAAATAACTTAAAAAATATATATAAACATACAAAACTTCGTTTTCATGTTATTACCATAAAGATATAGAGAGCTTATTCCTTTCAATAGCAGAGAAACATCTTTCAGCTGTCCCTTGTGCCCAATATAAACAAAGTAATCGTACTACGAATTCGTAAGCTGATCATAGAGATAGAAAAATTGTATATATATGGGCACAATATGTATTCCTCTGAAGAATCCAATAAGCCCTCTATGTCTTTATATCTCTATGGTCACTACCACAAAAACCATATCAAAAAAGGTTGCGCGAGTCAAATATTAAAATATTTCCGTAATATTTATTATTTTCATTAAATACTTCAGAGCCCTTTTTGTCAAAGATTTTCCAATATTTTTACTGCAAATATTAATTTTTATGGCATAATTTTAAAAGCCGTTATCCTTTTTATCTTCAGAGAGGCTACATTAGCAAATATTTGTTATGTAACAAACACCAACACAATAACTATTTTATTAATTGTTTTTATCAAGAGGCAGTTCTCAGGAGCCCCTCTATTAACTCCCTTATCATTTCAAATAGCCTGTGCAAACAACTTACCCTAACAACTTCCGAAATAGTATGATTTTATACAATAATTGAAGGACGCTACAACACTTGAAGTTTAAATATTGGATTAATCACTTAGATCAACGAAGAAACTGATGATGAGTACAGAGAGGCTGAGACAGGCCAGCTTATTCATGTATTATAGGCCTGCCCGCATTGCCTATAGGCTATGGCCTTGAAGGCAACACTCACACACAAGTCGTTCGTCCTGGATAAATGTTGCTAAATTAACTTTATGAGGGTAAGTTTATTTTTGGGAAAAATATATTTCTTTTTGCACAAAACGCAGGCAAATGCTGAGACGAAAATATCGACTAGAAACAAGACGAAACAATAATATTCTGTATATTAATAGCGAAAGCTGATTGAAAAATGATACTGTATATCACTCTTTTCGCTGTCAAGGCAAGTTAATTAAAAGGACGTTTTTCGTGGTAGTTCTTGCAAATTTAGCAATTAACATCATTGCTTAACTTGTAAACATAATTTCCTTCCGCTTCTACGTCTTTTAGCCAAAGAGCAAGGATACTTTGATGGGATATCAGCTCTGATTAGTTTGCTTACACAACCTCAAGTGAAGAAATGCCTTATTTAATTACAACAACTGCTTTGTACATTCACGCTCTTTATGCTGCAATCAATCACTCTCTAGAGAAAGGTTTGAGTGAGGATTCCTTACTCAATAACATAGAGCCACAATGAATATATCACTTTGAATAAATTATATTTATACATTTTTTTGTTGCTAAACAATTTATTAAGATTTGAATTTTATTTTACTCTTAAACGAAAAAATAGACCAATTTGACAAACATGGTGTTTTTAATATTATTAATATTGAGACGGTTTTTTTTAAACTTTATTCTTCATTCAAATAAGTATTGATTTCATATTTTTGTCAGTCATTTAATTGTTCCTAGGTATTACCAAATTGGACAAAGAACTATGTTACATATTATTTTCAGCGATTAACTGCCACTTTTGACATGGTTAAATGATCGTTTGTTAGCTTTGTATCTTTTATTCCATTATGTCTTGAATCTGTTTTAATCTGGGATCTTATACTAAAAGAAAAAATACTCTTATTAAATATTTGATCTTCTAGGAGGAAATACTATGAGAGATCCGCTGTTATATTTCATGGGTTTGCGAGTAACCTTTAGATAAAATACATATTTAATATAACTAAAATATATTCAGTTTGTACATTTGGTTAAAAACTGAATCTTTTTCATGATATAATATTTGTGCATGACTAACGAAGATCGTTTTGTATGATACAATGTGAAATTGAAAAGTCCGTCATTCTTAGACTTTTAGGGAACTCATCAAATCACTTCAAAATTATATTCTCAATTTGAAACCTACCTTGTAAGGTTACTATAAAGCGCAAAAATATGTTTATTGTGAAAATGTATATTCTTATATGGATCGCATTATACCCTATTGCCCATAAATATAATGCTTGAAAACCATTTTTAATGTAAAATAAGAAAATGATTATTCATTTTGATCACTTTCGTTTATAATTTTTCCGTACAAGTTAATGTAGATTCTCTTTAATATTTATTTATCCTTATAAATAAATATTAAAAAGTATTAAATTATAGTGAGTTATTGCAAATAAAAACTCCAAAATATCATAAAATTACAATATAATTCTGGTTGTCATTCAAATTAATTATATGTTTTTAAATTTAGTAATTTCTGATGATTTTTTTGCTTTTTAAAGTAATTATTTAAAAGAGCGGATTTGACTCGAATTACGTTATTAATCATGGTTCAGCTGATTGATGTACAAAACCTGCCTTTAATTAAATAAATGTGAAGTTTTAAATTGAGTATCTGTACTTTACATTCTTGAAAGAACTATATTTTTACACTTCTTTTAAATTTTAATTAAAGAAATCCAAATAAATAACCATTTATAAGATTGAGTTCATAAATATAACTATTTGTTAACATTTCGGTTCAATGTTTAAAAAAATATATATGAACAAATATTTTCTTTGGTTTTTGGGATGTTTTTTATGGAAAATATACTTATTTTCAGAAGGTTATTTTAATATTGATTTCACGTGAAACCCATCATAATGTAGACAATTCTGTTGTTAAAGTCCAAAAGTTCATGCATGGGGCTCTCTCTCTCTCTCTCTATCTATATTATATATTATATATATAATATAGATATAGATAGATAGATATACATGTCGGCTGATTAGTCCCGAGACTAACAAGAAGAAAACATTTTTTTGACAAAATTCGATTTTATTATTCAACATAGTTGCCTTCGAGGGCGATACAGCGATTATAGCGATCTTTCAATTTTTTCGATTCCACTTTTATAGTAATCTTTCGTTTTATCCGAAAAATAGGCTTCTGTCTTGGCGATTACTCCATCATTGTCCTAAATTTCTCGCCAGCGAGCATTCTCTTCAGGTCTGCAAACAGGAAATAGTCGCTGGGGGCCAGATCTGGAGAGTACGCTGGATGGGGAAGCAATTTGTAGCCCAATTTATTTAATTTAGCCATTGTTTTCATTGACTTGTGACACGGTGCATTGTCTTGGTGAAACACACTTTTTTTCTTCTTTAAATGGGCCGTTTTTCAACAATTTCATCATTCAAACGCTCCAACAAGGCGATATAATAATCGCTGTTGATTGTTTTCCCCTTTTAAGATAGTCAATAAATATTATACCGTGTGCATCCCAAAATACAGACGCCATAACCTTCCAGCTGACTGTTGCGGTTTTTCCTCGCTTTGGATTCGGTTCATCATATGCAGTCCACTCAGCTGACTGTCGATTGGACTCGGGAGTGAAGTGATGGAGCCATGTTTCATCCATTGTCACATATCGATGCAAAAATTCGGATTGATTACGATTGAACAGCTTCAAACACTGCTCAGAATCATCAATTCGTTGTTGTTTTTGGTCGATTGTGAGCTCTCGCGGCACCCACTTTGCACAGAGCTTTCGCATGTCCAAATATTCATGCACGATATGTCCAACGCGCTCTTTCGATATCTTCAGAGTCTCAGCTATCTGGATCAACTTCACTTTACGGTCATTAAAACATTTTGTGGATTATTATTATGTTTTTTGGTGTAACCACCTCTTTTGGGCGTCCACTGCGTTTTATCATCATTCGTGCTCACACGACGACGTTTGAATTCAGCAAACCATCGACATATGGTTGCTTTCGATGGAGCAGTCTGGATAACATTCTTCAAGCCAAGTTTTAGTTTTGACGGTTTTTTTATATATATTTATGAATATAAATATATATATTTATATACATATCATAAAATGTCTCCTTCAAATGGCAAATTGTATAAGTATAATTACTTTGGCATTAGATAATCTGCATTTTTTGTATTTGCTGTTAGTAAGAAAAGGAAGACATTTTAATGTTGGACAATAGAATTCAACTTTAGAAGTGGAAATATACCAAATATTGTTATTTTTTTCTAATTTGATATGAAATAATTTTTGTAACAATAAATTAAGGAACTGATAAATATATTAAGTTTATATTAAATTTTGGGGATATTTTACATTAACAACGTCATTTTTTAAGATCTAAAGTTTATGCTATCGACCTATATAAGAACTGAATAGACAAAATTACGTCAATTTATAGAGACTGCTTGAAATGGTACAGAGAGTTAAAATTGCTTCTCCACTATGTTTTGAAACAATTAAGTAGTCTTGGGAATAGAAAAAAGGAAATCTAGCATTAATATCCAGTATTTTATTTTAAAAATAGTTTCTTAAATGACGTCACTGGGACTAGACTTTTGTCCTTTCTCCCTTTTTATTCCTTATGACTAAGTATTTTGACTTAGTTTGAAATAAGTGTTGTTTTTATATGTATAACTATCAGAGAAGTACAAATCAGATTAGTCGAAATATTTAATTCTTACATTATTCAATATGGTCCTGCTTAAGTGATAGTTATTTTGTGCGCTTTGGAGATGATTATTATATGACACAATATAATTTATTTGCAGTCATCGAACATAAATAATGATCCATTCTCATGTTTGAGAAAAACATGAACGATACAATTGGCAGATTATATAACTTGTTGATATGATCTAAGAAAGTTATGATCAGTTATTGTTTGTATTTTTTTTAAATAGTGAAAATATTAGGAAATCGAATCCAGTCACATTTGAATGGTTTAACTGTTCGATGGTTAACCAGCAATATTTAGCCTAAATTAATGTTTTCACGTTCCGTTTAGCGAATGAGTTGGAGAAATAAATATATATTTCTGCTTATTACATTGTTTACGATTCAAAGGGATCAAAGTTTCTAACAGAAAATGTGCTAATGTTTCGAATAATTGTTTTGCAAAGCCTTCTACCTCTGCTTTTGATGACACAAATATATATTTTCAAACTATCACTAGGAAACACAGGTTCCACTAAAAAACATGAATTAAGAGATGTTTGTTTTGTAAAACATCAAGAAAAAGGTATTGGCATTTTCCTTGTCGATTGTCGCATAATTGGAGAAATTTGACTAAATTAAAAACAACTTTTTTCTAAAGTTTCTCATATCTTTAAGGCAGAAGATTTGGTTCTACTGTCTTTAGATCTAGATACATCTAGTCACCTCATTCTTGTAATTTATTCTAGGTAATATAACCTTCCTTCCCGCCATTGAAGACTCTTTCAAACCAGAGTTATAAATGTGAATCCTTGTTAATGTATTGATATGTATACGTGATATTTACGTGACTATATGTTTTAATTAACATCAATTAGTGCTTATCTGTACACGAAATAAAATAAAGATCCCATACATTCTCAAAAGGAAAATATTAAACAATATAAATATAAATATAATTTAGATATATATATATATATAATATCTATATATATATATATATATATATTAGGGTTGTTCTTATTTTTCAAATGTTTGAAATGTTAGCGACTGAGCATTTTCTGTTTCTTGGTGATAAAGAAGACGACATACAAAGTTTGAACAAAATCGGTCAACATTACGAGGTCGCGCAACGAGGTCAAAGTTTTAAAAATTTAGTAAAAATATAGTTCCGCAATTTCTTCAAAATGGTGGACGTTACAGACTTCAATAATAATTATTAATTTAAAGAAATCTAATTTACTACCAGACGTATGTTTGATGTTTTTTAATAAAACAAAGTTTTCAGTAAAAACAAAGCAAGAAAGGGAGTGTGTATTGTTAGCTTATTTCATAGCTTTTTTGTATCAATTAACTTCACTCGCCTGTAGAAGATGACTTGTTCGCTTCAGAGTAAAATAGTACTTTTAAGTTTAGTAAAACTTTAGATGATAAATCCAAAAATGACCTTGGTTGCATTCTATCAATTCAGAATTCAGTACAATCTGAGTTTACATCATATGATTCAGAGCCTGTATTGACCTATAAGAAATCGATTATGAAAAAATAAATAATAATGTTTTCTTAGATTTGCGTCAAGGTATCCTCTCAAAATTTTACTTTGTCTCTGACGCATATAATCCATTATATGCGTCATTTTGTACGCGAGATAGGCTTTTTTTAATGTACATATAACTCTCTACTTATTAACTTGCATGATTTAGTATACCAAAATATTAAAGCTGGTTAACCAAGCTTTCATTTGATATATTTGGTGTTCTAAAAATCGCTATACTTAAGAGATATAAGCAAATACGTACTTCCCCCAAAATTGATCTTTTGATATGAGAATATACGATTACCATTTGGTAACGCAGTTAGTGTAACCTGGATAGGAAAAAAAAGAGGGAGAGGAGTGAGGCAAAATACTCCCTCCCTTCTCTTTCTCTTTCTATCCAGGTAACACTAACAGGTTACCAATGGTAATCGTATATTCTCATATCAAAAGATCATTTTTTGGGGAGAGTACGTATTTGCTTATATCTCTTAAAGTATAGCGATTTTTAGAACACCAAACATATCAAATGAAAGCTTGGTTAACCAGCTTTAATATTTTGGTATACTAAATCATGTCAATTTAATAAGTAGAGAGTTATATGTACATTAAAAAAGCCTATCTCGCGTACAAAATGACGCATATATGGATTATAAATGCGTCAGAGACAAAGTAAAATTTTGAGAGGATACCTTGACGCACATCTAAGAAACACATTATTATTTATTTTTTTCATAATCGATTTCTTATAGGTCAATACAGGCTCTGAATCATATGATGTAAACTCAGATTGTACTGAATTCTGAATGATAGAATGCAACCAAGGTCATTTTTGGATTTATCATCTAAAGTTTTACTAAACTTAAAAGTACTATTTTACTCTGAAGCGAACAAGTCATCTTCTACAGGCGAGTGAAGTTAATTGATACAAAAAAGCTATGAAATAAGCTAACAATACTCACTCCCTTTCTTGCTTTGTTTTTACTGAAAACTTTGTTTTATTAAAAAACATCAAACATACGTCTGGTAGTAAATTAGATTTCCTTTAAATTAATAATTATTATTGAAGTCTGTAACGTCCACCATTTTGAAGAAATTTGCGGAAAACTATATTTTTACTAAATTTTTAAAACTTTGACCTCGTTGCGCGACCTCGTAATGTTGACCGATTTTGTTCAAACTTTGTATGTCGTCTTCTTTTATCACCAAGAAACAGAAAATCCTCAAAGTTGCTAACATTTCAAACATTTGAAAAATAAGAACAACCCTAATATATTATATATATATATATCATCTATTAC
>CP045890.1:26874890-26901147 GCA_013387185.1 Caligus rogercresseyi
AAGTAATGATCAACAACATGAGTATTTTGACGTAATAGTTGACTCGCCCTAATAAACATTCTATTTTCTCCTGAATGAAACTTCAAAGCACTTTTTTCGCTTACATTTGTCAGTGCTTTATATGGCAGACATATAGCCTAATTTGAATAATTTGAGCGGTTTTTCATACAAAAGTCTGAGTGTAGATCATAAAGATAGCATATTGCCCACTTTTTATATCCATAAATGGCGTCTTAATATGGCGCCAAAGGATATTTTGGCCTTCCTGTCAAACTAGATTTTCGTCTAGAACAAAGTAGATTATTTAAATAAAAAACAAAGAATCCCTTTATTGCCAAGACTTTTCACTTGCCGTGATTCTTAATGACGTCCCATCGGTAAACGGGAGAAACAGCATTGGTTTCCTTTCGCTATCGTCATCAAAAACATATTGCAACAATATATTTTTGGCTAGGGATTATTTTATACCTGACATGAATAGAAAGAGAAAAATAGTTGTCGATTAGAAAACATAGACACATCTTTCTTGTTTCTCTCTGGCATCTCTTTTATTATAGTATCAAATTAATCCTTCTTTTTTCAATTGTTTTATATCTGCTGCTATTATTAGTTTTGCGTTTTCATCAACAGCTTGAGTTTTTCTATCTTAAGGAGGAATCCGGTATGAAGAATAGAAGGATTGAAGCTGTTTATTATAACGAAATAATAAAAAACAACAACAGCCTTTGGTTTATTTTTTTTAATGTTTTAATCATATAAAAAGGGACAGGTTTGTTCGTCTCGTCCACGAGTCCTGTGGAATAAGTAGTACTCCAACATAGGAGACCTCCGTATCAAAGTTACTTCTTCAGAATAGAAAAAACTTAAGCTGTTTAACGTAATGCAATAATAATGACACCAACAGCATTAATAGAAAAAAGGAAGGTTTTGTGATTGATTTGATAATATAATAAAAAGATGGCAAAGAGATGCCATAAAAATGTCTCTATGTTTCTAATCGACAGCATTCTTTCTTTTTATATATCATGTCGAGTATAAAGTAATCTCTCGCCTACTTTTGATGACGTACAAATAATATTCAGATTACCGACGTTCTTATACAGGAAAAACAACTTTTCTTTTGTTTGCCACTGGATGAGAAGATTGTAATATTTGTTTTCTTCTTAACAGTTCATAATAACCACAATCCATTCTCAGATCACATGTATTTCTTTGCTAAAAAATAACTAAATGGGTGACAGAGAGATAACTCGTTACTCGATTTAATATGGCGTCAAAATGTGAAAAATCTTATTGTTAACGAGTCTTTTAGGCGTGAACGCAGAGTCCACATAGTGCCCTTATTTAATATTTACTTATATACTGGCCTTTATCCGAATAAACATTTACCTAAGAGAGCAATTAACAACAATAAAGGCACATTCTGACGTCAAGCTAAATAGATTCCTGTTAATGTCAATAAGAAAGAGGTGTTGTTTGCTCTAGCTGCCATCTTTAAAACTCTAATATATAATTTGGCCGGCTATTATAATGTCATCCGTTAGTTTTTCAAGCTCACAATCACTGCATAACATCTTGCTTACAAATACAAGTCCTTGGTTTCAAAGAAGGTTTCCGGTTTTATCTTACCCTTTTAAATAGCTTCCTATCTGCTTAACTGAATATAGGGATGCTCTTTGGGAGTCACTCAGTTGTCAATTGAAAAAACACCCTTTTGTGAACTTATCTTTGGGCCCACAAGAATAACAATTTTATTATGATTTCACCGCCATGTTACCAAAGTGTATTCTTGTTGGTCAACTCAATGTTTGTACACCATCAGCCAAATCCTCAGATGTTGATCATAAATTATATTGTTTATTATAATAAATCATTCGGCTCCCTCTGAACTTTTTGTTTATCACAGTTGAATGGGTCCTCTTCCTTTGTTTTCCCGCCTCACTTCAAATACTTTGCCTTCCAGTCCACTCTCCCGCTCAACCAGCGCTGGGAGCTCTTTGTAGACTGCTGCTCCCTGAGGGAGAACTCCCCTTGCTCCATAGTTGACTGACTGTGGCGGCACCACCCCGTGGTGTGGGTTGGCACTCCGGTGCAAAGCATTATTGTTATTGATAGATGGTAGTCGATCCACAACGGCTTGCTGTTGTTGCTGATGTCTCTTTGATGAAGAATATTCGGTATCAAGGCGCTGGATCCCCCCCGAAACAACTCATTAAACTCCCGATCCTCACTTTCGCTTCCACCCCATCGCCGGCTTCCTCTATGATGGACTTCCGCCCAAGGACAATGTTTTTCTGAACGGGTCCACTAGGGAGTCCCTGCGCAGATGCAAAGTAAGGGTAGCGGAGGCTAGAGGAAGCGCTCGGTCTCTTTGCGGGGTTCCATCGGAGCATGTCTGTCATGAGCTCTAGGCTTCCTTGGATGCGTTGGGCACGATTGAGGCCAGGGTGTGGAGCAAAGGCAGGGTATTTAAAGTTCATTTCAGAGGCAAGTTTGTAGCCTTCCGACCAGTCTCGCTTGTCTGGTGTTCCTAAAACGGAGCAGATCTTGAATATTTCGTCGATTTCCGAGTTTCCTGGGAAGAGGGGTCGAAAGGTGTAGAGCTCTGCCATGATGCATCCCACGGCCCAAATGTCGATGGGGGCAGAGTACTGAGTGGATCGGAGGAGGACCTCAGAGCCCTGTACCAGCGAGTGGACACGTAGTCAGTGTAAGGAGGCTGGGAGCGAATCTCACGGGCGAGGCCAAAGTCTGCTATCTTTACTATGTCGGGACCCATGCAAAGGAGGTTCTCTGGCTTCATGTCTCTATGGAAATATCCGTGTTTGTGCATGAATGCAAGACCCTGAAGGACCTGAAAAGTTTGAAATACATGCTTTAATAGAAAAAGAAACTATAATATGAGATCTTGCATACATAGATAGCATAGGGATATAAAGATATAGAGCTGATTCCCTTCAGTAGCAGAGAAACATCCTCGTTCAGCTGTATTCTGTGGCCAATATAAATAAAGTATTTGATCTACGTCATCGTAAGCTGATCATAGAGATAGATTATATTTCTATGATCAGCTTACGATGACGGAGGTCAAATTGCTTTTTTTATTGAACACAAAAATACAGATGAGGGAATAAGCTCTCTTTATATCTTTTTATCTCTATGATAGATAGACATAGATTTCAAACTTAGGAGTAAATCCCTTCTATTATTAAATAAATAACATAAATAAATAGTCTAGAGAATATTAAATGACTTAATTTATAAACTTCAATAAGTAAATAATTCAGTCTTTTAATGAACGTTAAAATACAAAAAGTAATATAACAGGTTTTAACTTTATTCGAAATATAAATGAAATAATGACATATGATGTATTTATAAAAAAGCCCTCTTTATAATGTAAACATATCTTTATTTTTAAGGATACTACTTTTTGGCCCCGGTCAATTATAATCTCGATATATTTTGAAGGAAGCCGACTCTTTTTTAAAACTTCAAATAATATAGAGTTCGGCTTCCTTCAAATATATCGAGATTATATTGACCCGGACCAAAAAGTAGTATCTGTTATATATATTTGAAGGTTTCAGTAAATAAAATAACTTAGTCCGGAGTCAGATTTGAGCATTATAATATAAGATATATAAGAGCGGCTTCCTTCAAAATATATCGAGATTATATTGACCGGGGCCAAAAAGTAGTATCTATATATATATTTGAAGGTTTCAGTAAATAAAATAACTTAGTCCGGAGTCAGATTTGGAGCATTCGAAAATATAATACTTGTCTTTTTATATAGCATTCTCTTCGTTTTCTTGCTTAGATTTATATATATATCTTATTGAGTATATATTATATATATATATATATATATATATATAGATATATATATATATTATATATATATAAACCAGTTTGTTATTCAGTTTTTTACTTAACTATTTATTTTAGACATTCAATCACATCCAACGACTGCATATGACGTGACGTCAGATGAGGATATTTTAAAAATATAACTCGACATCCTGCGAGTGTAAGAAGTGTTACTCATTCCCTGGGTTTAAAGTTTATTTCTTCATTGGCTTATATCAAAATAAACTTACACAAAAACATATATGGCACTAAATAGACAAATATAATGAGATGTCCTATAGTTTTATATTTTATTTTTACAACTGTGATAAAGTAAAAGCTGTAATAACATATTTAATATTATAATTGGCAAACAATGTTGGAATTTGCTTTTGTTTCACTATATTCTTAGCCTTGGCAATGAATTTATAGACTTAAATGTCGAATCCTGAAGCTAGGAGGGAATATACGGGTGTTACTATAAATGGAAAATACAAAAGACTTGACTGTATTTGGTGACGTCAGAGGGGAATAATTTGTCTCTCATTTACCTGTTATGGGTAACTATAACCTATGAGAATCTACATACCTGCTGGAAGAACAGTAGAGGATCAATTTAGCATATTGTGACAAATCTAACATGTCACATTCCATCCGTACGAATTTTTTAGGAGAAAAATACATAAGTACGATTTATGTCAAATTTCAAAAGATTTTATAAAGTTTTAAGAGTATTTTCTCTTAAAAATTCGTAAAGTCAGAATTTGGCGTATTGAATTTGTCACAACATACTTCATTTTTCATCTCCAAGCCTTCCAGCAGAGATTTAATGTCTCATAAATAATGTTATAAGAAATTAATCGCTTCCCTTCTGAATCCCTGGATTAGAGCCTAGTCCTTTTTTCTATTTATAGTAGCACCCTTACATAGTCGCCTTGCCTTGAACCCAATTCTAGTATTGGATTACAATAATATATACTCCTTGAGCCGTATATATATATATATATATATATATGTAATTCAGCCTTTCTCAATCTTGAGGTTCCGACTCGAATTGAGGTAGCGATATGGTTTTTGATGGTCACCAAATCATTGACGAAACATATAAATACACATAATTAATGTAATATCCGACCGACGTCATTTCATAACGATAATTTGTCTCTACTCAATCAATTTTCATATCCATATTAATCTCTTCAAATAAGGACAGAGCTCATTATTAATCCTCTCATAATTACTTGGCTAAAGATTAGATAATAGAAACTACTGTGATCATAAAAATAATCATTGTGAGTTTTGATAGAACATTCTATACTTTTTATGGTTTGAACGAAAAAATATCGAAAAATAATAGGCAATCATAAGAAATTTAATATTATTTTATAACCAAAATTTATGATATTTATAAAATAATGGCTTAAACATCGTACAGCTACATATTAAAAAAACATTATTTATCTTCTGTCAGTTTTTACAATAAAATATTTGAGTTAATATAGGTTTATATTTTTTATTATACTAATACGAATACCTAAGGCATATCACAAATTAAGAATTAATGCTTTAAAATATTATTGTCAAAAATGAGATGGCTCCGCCCCTAATATCGTTGCAACTGATAGCTTAAAACTTTTATACCATTTACTTGATTTAAAAACAACATGGAGGAAACTGAACTCATAATAATAATAACTAAGTTGTAAAAAATATATTCCGTACATACACTTTATATTTCTTACATCGCAATTCTTTGTAACTATCTTCTATCCATAAAACTCGGGATCTGTATAACCAAGTTTAAAGACTATAGCAACGTTCTCAAATGCTTACAAACCATTAGCAATGTAATATGACTTGTATGAAATATTAATTTTAAGGCTTTATTTTAAAAAAAAATACACAATCATATCCCAATTAACTTCAATTTACTTGAAGTTTTATTTGTAAAAAAGTAGGATAGATGGAATTCTTTCAACCATCAGATCTACAGATTATTATGGTTGAATGTTCCAACATTTGGTACTTAGAAGCGTACGAGTATCCGATTGAAAAAATTATCCGTCCGCTATTAAGTTCAGCAATCTATAATTATAATTTTTAATGCTTTCTAAAATGATTCATTGTATTACTATATCTTAAAAAGACGGTTTTTAAATATTTTTAATCACAATACATTACTTTTGATATTTAAGTTCTATAGTTGGCAATTCAGTAAGTGTTTTAAAGAAGAGGTTTTAACACTTTAGTGAATGAATTTATATTTTTCTCCTAAATAATATTTATGAGTTCATAATATGTGTATAAACTAAAAAAAAGGGGGATGAATTATTATGGCAATTAATATAATTACCCCTTTAAGCTGAAGCCTTCTCATAGATCAGGACTGTCCTCAATTAAAAAACGATTAATTGTTTTGATATTTTTAAGGTAGGGGGGGGGGGGGGCTTACTCCGATGAAAAATAAATAAATCTATGTTATGGGAAAATAACATATTTTCTATTTTGGGCAAAATAAATATTATCGTAAAAACTGATAGGTACATAAATTAAAATTCTTTGCCTTAAAAGATTTAACATTAACTCCATTTTAGTAACCCTTGAGCTCCATTTTAGACAAAATATATTTCATCAATTTCAAAATACTATTTCCAACTACCTATTAATGGAAGGTTTAAATTTTTTTAGTGGCTGTTTTTATTTTTGTAAGCTACATTATTGTTTCAAAGTGATTTTTAGATCCATCCCCAACCCGAACATATTAATTTAGCTTCAATCAACATTTCAAAACGGTGAATAGAATTTTCGAATATTATTTTCTACTCATTTTGTATTTTATTTAAGAGTGTATTTTTAGATATCAGTTATGTCTTTATCTATTTCGTATAATTGGTGTCGCTTAAATATATTTTATTGACCATATATATGTATAATATTTTCAGTTAAATTCATAAAATACAGTATTCATTTCAACTATAAATGTTGGTTATTTAGTTCACGCAATTATTTTAGCCTCCTTTAAGCACTGAAATATATAAAAACACAGAGTTTTAAACAAACAAAATTTGTTAAGCTTATTATGAATAAAAATCCATTTTTTTTTTACATTTGAAAATTAAATAATGAACACTGATAAAAGATACATAAGAAGGTGTATTTTTAAAGATGAAAATATATTCATTTTAAGATCACATCTTACACGCATCACAAACGTGATGTTGGTCAATAGGGGGATTTCAATTGCAGTTCTTTTATTTTTACATCTTTGTATATTTAAATCAAAAGGATTGTGTTTAATATTTAATAAAGGTTTTTATGCATTGAGTTAGCCTTAATAAATAATAAATCATTGCGTCTACGTGCATGACATTTATGACATTGTTTGAAATTGGAGAAAAAACCTTACAGCTACCAAATTATTAATTATTTTGCAAGGAACTAAATAGAACTAGAAAATAAAAGAAACGTCGAAAAAGACATCGTTTTACAACTTTTCATTAAGCAATTAATCTTAATATAGGCCTCTTTAATTATTAGGAATAAATTACGATACGATAATAACAGTTCATCTCATCTCAGTTTAGTAATTTGCTTTTATTTACGTATAATAGAACTCAATTTGAATTATTAAAATACATATAATAAATATATATATATATATATATATATATATATATATATATATATATATATATATAGAGAGAGAGAGAGAGAGAGAGAGAGATAGATATAGATAGATAGATAGATAGATAGATAGATAGATAGATAGATAGATAGATAGATAGATAGATAGATAGATAGATAGATAGATAGATAGATAGATAGATAGATAGATAGATAGATAGATAGATAGATAGATAGATAGATATAGATAGATAGATAGATAGATAGATATCAGAAACGACCGGGACACTTTTTTTGCCGGGACTTCAATTTTTCAAGCTGGGCCGGGACATAATATATATTGTCGTTCCTTCGACATTCTGAAGTGACGACGTTTCTTAAGAAAAGTATTTCCCAAAATTAGTGATGACGTTTTTTTAGAAAATAATCTAAAAAAGTGATGACGTTTTTTTAGAAAAGAATATTTCGAAAATCCTTTATAAAAAAGGTCCTCACTTTTTTTTGGAAAATTATTTTCTAAATTAAATTTATGAATGACAAACGAAAGAAAATATTGAAGTCCTGGCCCGGTGTCTAAAAAAATTGGGACTGTCGTTTCTGATATATATATATATATATATATATATATAGATATATTAGTTTCATTACGATGCGTTCAATTGAAACAAAAATGTTTGACGACTTTTGTGTTTAACAGCAGTAAAATTGATTAAACTTTCGGTTGAAAGAGTAATGATTTATGAAATAATTGAAGATTTTAAGAATGTTGGTAATGATATGATTCATGAAAGTAATAAAATTACAAAAACTTATAAAAACCAATAAAACCCGTTATCCAATCTTTTTATTGTATGACATAAATTGATTGCCTTTATGCATGGACAGATTAAATGCTATTTTTAATCTCATCACCCCCCTTCAGTGCCTTAGAGTAGGAGACTGATGAGTCATAACATAAAGATGACAAAAACCCATAACAAACAATTTCATATCATAAATAAATAGGTGTTTGGATTTAATAGCAAATTTAATGTTATTTTTATACATCAAAGGGCATATATTTTATTGAAAAAAGATGGCAATTGAGTTGAATTTGCTATAAATTGCATAATTTTTATGATTTTGCTACTATTTTGAGCAGAAATAGTATTTATATGTTGAATAACAATATTATGCATTATATTCGTAATGTGGGCAGCCCTTCGTCAATCACGAAACCTTTTTGTTTTGTATCTCTGGGATCAATCAACAAATAAGCTTCTTGTAATATTTTACTAACGATATACGCATCAAATGGTCGTTCCGGAGTCCAAAAACACATTGGAAGCATCCCACATACTGCCATTGGAGAAAACTTATATCTTAAGGCAATCCTATCGTACATCACACAATTCAAGAGTAAATGAGGCTACTGCCAATAGTTTCATTCTACTCTTTAAACTGATTGGACTCCGGAACGATCATTTGTTACTTTTATTTTGGGTTAAGTATTACGAGAAACCTATTTTGAGGATTGATCCTAGAGATATAAAACAAAAAAGGTTTCGTGATTGACGAAGGGCTGCCCACATTACGAATAGAATTAGGAATGCAATCATATTGTTATGCAATATATAAATAAATTTTTTGCAATTTATTGCAAATTCAACTCAATTGCTATCTTTTTACACTAAAATATATCCCCTTTGATTTATAAAAATATCATTAAATTTGCTATTATATCCCAACACCTATTAATTTTTGATATGAAATTGTTTGTTATGGGTTATTGTCAGCTTTATGTTATGACTCATCAGTCTTTCGTCCAGACTCTCCTACTCTAAGGCACTACCCCCTTATGCGAATACCAGCTTTGTGATTTCCCCCATTCTCCAGTGAGTCATTGCAATACTTATTTTTATAGGAAATATATAAAATTGTACTCCAGATTGAGCTTTCTTTCATCTGCCACAGAGAATATTATTCGGAAGTACGTAAATAATATTCTGTGCCAAGTTGTACATATATATACTCTATGGACCCAAGATTTCTCAATCTGTGTAATTTTGCTTACTTGTTAACCTCAGAAAAATAGAGGTCGACTATCTTTGTACAATTTTTTTTTCTCCACAGCAAGGCCTTTATTAGTCACATAAAAACATATTGAAGCAACTAAAAGAGTGATAGAAAATTTAAGTTTTACAACAACAATAAACATTATAGTTTATAAAAAAATTCTACTAAAAGGCCAAAATATCTTTACAAATACATACAAATCTAAATAACTAACACAATATTTAAAAAAAACAAAGAATAAAATTACGCGGAAAAAAATATTAAAGGTCAAATTTTTTTTTTTTTTTCCTTGCGGTTTTCATTGTCCTTGGAGTAGATTTTTTTTGTAGAATCGTAGCACCTTTTTCAAAGTATGGAGATGTCGTGCAGATTGAGAAGGGTAGAACTTAGTAACTTCAAAAGCATAATTTCATGAACTGTCCTGAGTTTTGGGGATTCGTAAGCGAAGAGCACAATACCTCGCAGGAGCGAAAATAAAAATTGCCCTCAGATGGTCAACATTTACTGGCGTGTAGCTTGTCAAATTTTTGGCAATATAGGCCTTACAGTTAGAAATTGAAGCATTTATAGCTTTGCCTTCGACTGAGATGGGCTTAGTGTATGGTTGCAAACCAAAAAGTCAAAATCCATTAAGGAAGCTTGGCCTAAATTTTTTGATAAAATCCTGATTCAATATAATAAAAGATTTTAATAAAGCTAAAACTGGACAGTCACTAAAAGCGTGTAAACTGTCATTATAAGTTTTCCTGCAGTCCTTGCAGGGGCGAAAAAATCGAAGCAGCCCAGCAGAGATCTGGAACTGAGAATGAATGTTCTACTGTCAATTAAACCCACCAGAGATCGCATAATCACCTTATCCCATGAGGAAGGAAGAAGAAGGACTTTTTTAAAGCTATTTAGGATCGCCCGAGCATCAAGACATTCATCTGTTTTGGTTACTAATTTGAAACACCAAGGAGTTAAAGGAAGATGATGGGCTGCAGATCTATTCAAAGGAAAAACAAACTTCCAGTATGGAAGATGGAGTCTCTCTTCAGGTCATGCAGTGTAAACACACTTTCACTAATGGCAGTCTTTTCAAGTCTATCCGGACATGGTAGGTTTGTAAAAAAGGGCGCCTTTTGGAAGTTTTGACGAATAATGTCGATGATCCCGCTCGAATCAAAACAAGGTGTTAAAGACCAGACAATTCTCTGAGCTGCCCCCCATTCCTTTGATACTCGGTCTACTGAGTCATTTGATAGAGTAGTGCCGAACATAAGGTGTTTAAAGATACTGGACTGACATATAAAATTTCTCCACTCTACATTGGGTTGGTACAAAATGTCCTTAAAAACTTTTATATTATTTTCGGTAAAATAACTTCTAGCAAGAATAACCCTCCGCCCAACTGAGCGCGAGGCCGCTTCAGCGCCGGAAGATAGCTCTGACTGAATAATAGCCTTAGCCAATTTTGTT
Organism: Caligus rogercresseyi; assembly: GCA_013387185.1. Lineage (NCBI taxonomy): Eukaryota > Metazoa > Arthropoda > Copepoda > Siphonostomatoida > Caligidae > Caligus > Caligus rogercresseyi. Next base: position 26,885,880 of record CP045890.1, read on the forward strand.
CCTCTTTAATCGCTTTTTCGCTACACAATTGTAGTGTCTTTATCTTCTTTTAATTTCTGACTAGTTCAAGGGGCCATCCACACGTGAGACCACTAGAGTGTTAAGGGGGCTTGATAGCTTAGTGGAAGCGACCTCGACTCTCAATATTGAGGAAGCAGGTTCGAATCCCTGGAGGGGAAGGTCAATTTTGGTCAACAGTATTAAAAAGATCTTAGGTTTAATGGACTAGTTTTAACTTTAGAATGCTTATTGATATCATAATAGGTGCAATTTAATCGAACCAAATAGGCAAAGAAGTTTTGTGATTAATCCACCTGGTTCAATATATATTTTGATAGAATTACATCAATGTTTTATTGAGAGAATGACATAATGGCATTAATAGTAATACCCCCCCATCTAGAATCTTCTTGATTCGAAACCTCGTTATATTTTAATGAACTATGAACTTCATTCAAGCATATTTTATTTTACCAACTCACTTGATGGATCATGTTTCGAATCATATACTCTGGGAATATTTTATCTCCATGATCATATCGCTCCTTCATGAGCTGATAGAGGTTTTCCTTCATGTACTCAAAGACAAAGTAAAGCGTATCGTTCTCTCGAATGACCTCCTTGAGCTTGACAACATTATTGTGCTCAATTTCTTCAGGGACTTGACCTCGCGGAGATTCATCGCTTCCTCCCAGGAATAGTATTTTCGCTTCATCCGCTTTATGGCAACCTGCAAACAAATAATATATATATAGTTGTAAAAAGTATTTTTTTTATCTATTTAAAATATGTTTTTATCATAATACTATATTTTTAATTTATTTGTAATAACTAAATAACAAGCTGAATAAAGAAGGAAAAAGAAAAGTTGTATTGTGGATATGTCATTGTATACTTACTATCTCATCACCATACCCTGTAAAGAAAGTTATTACAATGGATTAGAGTCCCCCCTGGCAATAAAATTATTTTTTTCTCAAAACAACAGATATATATATATATATATATTTCGAACCCGTATCGAGCGAGTAGTTGCAACAGAGGGTGGTGACATGGAGTGAAACACAAATTCATCAAGAACAACGACAGGCACAACTCTCAACAAAGTTTTTTATATGTTGATATGTTGTAAAATTGTAAATGGATTTTTACTTTTTGGTTTGCAACCATACACTAGGCCCATCTCAGTCGAAGGCAAAGCTATAAATGCTTCAATTTCTAACTGTAAGGCCTATATTGCCAAAAATTTGACAAGCTACACGCCAGTAAATGTTGACCATCTGAGGGCAATTTTTATTTTCGCTGCTGCGAGGTATTGTGCTCTTCGCTTACGAATCCCAAAACCCAGGACAGTTCATGGAATTATGCATTTGAAGTTACGAAGTTCTACCCTTCTCAATCTGCACGACATCTCCATACTTTGAAAAAGGTGCTACGATTTTACAAAAAAAATCTACTCCAAGGACAATGAAAACCGCAAGGATTTTTTTTTTTAATTGACCTTTAATATTTTGTTTCGCGTAATTTTATTCTTTTTTTTTTAGATATTATGTTAGTTATTTAGATTTGTATGTATTTGTAAAGATATTTTGGCCTTTTAGTAGAAAATTTATTATAAACTATAATGTTTATTGTTGTTGTAAAACTTAAAATTTTTATCACTCTTTTAGTTGCTTTAATATGTTTTTTTATGTGACTAATAAAGGCCTTGCTGCAGAAAAAAAAAATGCATGTAAAATTATATTTAAAATGATTATGAGGCCCAAAAACTTTATTAAACTCACTAATATCTTGGCAGCCATCTTTTTGCTTCCGAAACGGTTTAATGGTTATAAGGTTCACTTTTAATTGCGAACCACTCAGCTCTTTATAATAGCAAAGCTATATGAGTGAAGACTGGATCAAATTTACTAGAGTTGAACTTCAACTCATAATAATTAGATGTATATTATATAACACTGTAGTTATTCAGGCAAATTATTGGGTTGAGTCAGTTTGATCGAATTTCGAACTGCTTTATTCATATAATAATGTTTAGATTATATAAGAATATATTCCTTGAACCTATAATGAAACTTATGATCTACTTATTGATCATCTCTTAGATACTTAAAACGTAAACAGGAATGTATCGATCCCTTTTTTGTTATGTCTATTTTGTTCTATTTTTAACTCAAAATTAATTATTTAGACATGTAGAAACAATAAAAATTTAATGGTTTGAACAAATACACTTAATGTTTTGAGCCTGAGTACAAGTGTTGAAGAGTCAGTTGTCTCCCCAAGCGGCAAAGGTGTTGACGTAACTCTCCTTATATAGCTCTGACATTACCATAGCTCTATGCGTCCAAGGTCAAGGGTTCTATTAACCGGAAGGTTCATAACTAATAATAGAGTTATCCTAGTTCTACCCATTTTTAAATAAACGAGCTACCTTCTATATTTTTGTTGTCTGTAGACCAAAATCAATAAAATATTTCATATACATATCATATATTTTTTATATTTTTTTTTGAAATTAAGACACAGATACAAAGATAAAACTGATGAGTTTGTGATAAATAAATTATTTATTTCAAAAACCTTAGGCATGAAAGATATCCACTTATATTAAATAAATGCACTTCACTTCTTTGCATTAGAAATAAAATTTATCCGGATAGTAATTCATTCCCAAGTTGTTATTGACTTATTCCTTGCTCAGTTATTTACAAATGTCAATAATGATGACCCTAACCCAAATTTCAATATTTGTATAATAATAACTCTTGGTATGGTGCAAAATTCCTTTTTTCTTGAAAGTCCCCAGAATTTTTAGAAAGTCGAATAATTGAATGGATACAACTTACGATTAAAATTTATTGATGAAGTCGCCATAAAACATACGATAAACCTTATTTACATAGCTTTCATTTTTAATATCACAATAATAATGTTAATTTATTATTAACCAGTAGGTTTATATATATATATATATATATATATATATATATATCAAAGCTCATTCAAAAATTAAAAAAGGGGTGCGATAGCCTTGCGTGTTAAGGCGCGTTCAACTCTCATTGTTGAGGGCGCAGGTTCGAATCCCGAGAGGGATGGTCATATTTGATCTACCTCATTGATCCTAGGTTCGATAGACTAATTTTAACGCTATAATGCTTATTTACATCCTTTCGATGCAATTCTATCGAACCATATAGGTAAAAAAAATAAAAAATAATAATAATTCAATTAATTTGATGATCTTAATCTAATTAGAATATGTTCATATTCTGCTTAAAGATGAATGAATGTTACATAATATATTTTTAGCATTTACAAGCTCAAAGGTCATTATAAATTGCATCAATCGGATTCAATTGAGTTTAAGGATAATAATTTATTACAAATAATGTTTCAAATAAGTTGAGTCAAAAGTCGTACCAAGCAATGTGTGTTCAAAAAAACATACATATAACTTGACAAGGCATGATATTGTCAGAGCAAGTCATAATTAGGGGGCTTCGAACCCTCCCTTTCCCCTTTGTGATTACTTTCATGCTGGTCCTAAGTCAACAATTCCTCAGTTTCTTTTGTAAATCCAGCAGACAAACAAAAAGAGGGGGGGGGGGGTAAGTAAAATAAATAAATAAGACTACTGGAAAGCCCCCATTGAATCATGTATATATTTTTTCTCCATTTAAGCACTTTATCTTTTTAGGCAGCGTACTTATCGACTTATAAATTTTAAATTTGAGTTCCAATTGTTAGGAAAAAAAAAAATAAGGTTTTAACAAGTTTTATTTCAATACTTAATTTGAATTTACTATTACAGCAAAAGTTTAATAAATTTTTTGCCTACTTACTTCAATGTAAGTGCGTCCTCATATATATTCATTACTGCATTGAAGTTGTCTAAGATAATAGACTTACTAAATTTTTTGCACCACAATGCGTATTTTTACCCTAAGGGAGTCTGCAATATCACATAGGCAAAAAAATTGTTACTTTGTCGGATAAAAAATAAGGGCTTTTGAAAGATTTAATGGAATAAATGTATATATTAGGCATTGATGGACTTAACTTTATTATACTGGCCTCACATATCATGTTAGAATAATAAGAGTTTTGTATTTGAATAATAAGCACACTATATATATATATGTATATATAGGATTGGTCCAAAAACGAGTATATATTAGCGAAACAACTTTGAATTTTAGTATAAAGACGGGACACGAACTATATGTATTTTAAGTAAAGTATTATTTTAAATGCATACTTATAAATCCAAAATAATATTCATTCATAAAAATAACAAACAAAAATGTAGAATACTTCAAGTAAAAACATCTTCACCCTTTATTCGTCTCTTCAGCTACCTTTATTGCACCTTGCACAATCTCACGAAACGGCACTAGATTATCTTCTATAACAGTGCAAGGAATGACATAATAACATATTTATAAATATATGTTTCCTTTAATATATGTGGTGGTCCAGCAAGAAACCAAGTTTAAATGGATTTTTGTGAAAATGAGTTACCATCACTATAATTTAGTTGGTAAAATTCTCCTTCGTATGTATTAGTAAAATATTTCGATTAGTTGAATAAGGATCCGATAATTGCTTTTATATATTATAATTGATAATACCTATTTTTATATTATAATGATTTTTTTTAATAAATCATTTATTTAAGTTCTCTAAGAATATAATAGTTTATCAGTAAATCGACTAAAACACAGATATGCAATCATATAGATATGTAACCAATGGGGCATAATTATACACAAATATGCGTAAACATACATATCAACTGGAATTTATACAAATGGTATTAAAATTAATCATAAGAAATACAGGGCACGATAGACACGATGATAAGATAGAGAAACTGGTAAAAAAGGTGTGATAAAATCATTATTAAGATCCCCAGTCTTGAGGTGGAGGTTTTTCTTTTTATTCGTTGTCTTGGTCCCCATGAAGGAGAGAGGGCCCGTTTGTTATGAAATTTTCCCTGTGGATAGAGCGCAGAATGTCTAGATTTCTTCGGACGAGGTCTTGGAGACCCATAGGAAGTCCACCTCCGCACGTTCTTGAAGCATAGAGGGTCCTTTGTACAGTGGATATCATGTGATCGATCTTGTAAGCCTCCTCGTAAGTTGGAGATGTTGATACAAGCCAGTCAGTAGAGGTTAATGATACTCCAAGTTCTTTTAACATTATCTCTCCACAGCTTTAATGACTGGGACCACTTTAAGGCAGTGATAGAAGAAGTGGAAAGACGTCTCCTCGACCTCTCCACAACAATAGCATCCCTGTTTCTTTGGATCCACATGGGACTTGCTCATAAATAGAGAAGACGTGGCTAAGCGGTATCGGAACCATTTATGATAGGAGTCCGTAAAGGGGTTTTTCATAATAATTTCCGGACACAGCGGGGGGAAATCCGCCTCATTATGTAGTAGCCTCAATCGTCTCTCGATGCCAGGAAGGGACGTCCAGAGCAAGCAATAGACCTTCGAATAGAACGATTGTCCAATGCCGTAAGGGCTATGTAGAAGGGGATAGGTGGCCCAAGAGGTATATTTCCCGCAGAGATAAGCGAACGAAGTTTTTGTAATCGTAAACTTAGTATATAATTTTTTATCTGTATTTTTCTTTGAAAGAATTCCCAAACGGACGTGAGGTTACCCTCTTTGAAGAACTCCGAGGAACTTCTCCAAGCCCCGATTGAAGTTCAGAGGCTCGTATTATAATTGATAATTGCTAAGGATTAAATATCTCATGGCCTTAAAAAAGGGACTATCTTTGAGGGCTCATATCGAAGGGATCGTTTGGAATTGAACACTATAACAAATATGTCCAATAGAAAGAAAGTCATTCTAATTTATCGGAATAAAATAACATTCATGGGTTAAAATGTGCACACTGGTCTATAAATGCTTCTGAAATATTTGGCCTTTATTATTATGAAGTAAAAAAAAAAAATACGTTATCTCACTTTCATTTAGAATTGCTTTCTTGCTGAACCAACTCATATTTTGGTGACCGATTGTTTTAGTTGTATTGTATAAGTTGATATTTATTCAGATTCTTCATATCTATAAGATTCAAGGTTATTCAAAGGAAAATAGTTTGAAATAAAATGATTTGTTTTATATATTTTAACCCAATTTATAGTTTTTACAATAATTACAATATAGTGTTCAATATATTATCGAATAAAAGTTTCGCTTATGAGAGAAAGAGAAATACAATCAAATCTCTAACCCTCCAAATAGAGCCATGAGTATAAAACGGCTTTCATGCCACTAAGTCTTTCTTTCTCAAAATACTGAAAATGTGTAAAACTTTCTCCTCATATTTGGAACATGTCATTAGTCCAAGTCATATATTTTTAATACTCTTTTCTATAGACTTTCTCCATAATTTACACTCAACTTTGATCCATTGGTTAGATAATATTGACTAAAAATCTCGCTGATGAGAAAAAACTTCCAATCGTAAACGTCCAATTAAATACATGACAGCGGTTTCTGTACAAATTTTTACTTAGTGATAAGTGATATTTTTTTTAAATTTCAGATTAACAATATTGTTTTCCAATTAAGGTTGATTAACGATAAAACAATCAAAAATTCATCCTGCTATAACGGATAAAGGAATAAAACGATAAGCGATATAAAATATTTACTTTCGATGAAGGATACATCTTAGGACCAACATTTTTCTCCAGGCGAATCCTTTTGATTATAGGTTTGAGCTATTTGCTATTGGAAATGTTTTTGCCAATAATAAACAGATGAACACGATGCTGTAAAGGTTGCTTTTTTAAAGACAGTCGCTATTAAAAGAAGCCGCCATTTTGTGTGTATAAATAGATGGAAATCAATCATTGCTTTAATTTGCCCGAAAGCATTATTAATTTCATGCAAATATATAACAATATAAATGTAACAAACAAGGCACAAACAAAGTCAAATACACAACTTTTTAAAAGATCATACAATACCTATACACAAATAAAAATGAGAGAATTGAAAGTTTTATTAGAAAATATTTTATAAAACTTATATATTCCCATATTATATTCAATAACAAGTGTGATTTCCCCCCCCCATCTTAATTCATCATGTAGTATTTAAGTATTGTAATAATTTTATGATACATCACTTTTTTATTCGTCGAGAAATTACAAGGTTCTATAGAAGTTCCAAGAGTCCATTCTTATTTCATTTAAGCATGAAGCAGATAGGGCAAAAATCCTTGCATTCGTATAAAAAAACACTTGCTGTTTCCTCCTCTCATAAACAAAACCAACACCGTTTGTCTTATCTTGAAAGTGAATGCACCTCAAGATTTCGGTTGATAGTATAATTATTAAATCACAATATTATATATCTATTTTTCTCCTTAATAAAATGTAGGCAAGTTCAAAGGGAATTGAATATAATTGTGTAACTTTAATTTTAACTGTGATGTATAAATGTTTTTTAATGTTTGATTTTGTAACCATGCTTTTATTTTGATTCTTTAAAATTAAGTTATAATTGCCTTTTATGTATTTGTATTGTTGTTCTTATGCCATTGATTTAATTTTAGATTATAATATCTATTTATGTATTTAACACAATTACTTTGGTATTTGTTGAGAACTGGAATAAAAAGAGTTCAAAGGGAACGATTATTGGTGCCATTTTTTAAATAAAACATCTCTGTTTTTATGAGGTATCATAAATATTTTTTAGATACAAGGGATAAACTTAGCAATAAACGAAAAAATGTTATAACTCAGAGAAAAATAATACCTTTTATTGCCCATTTTTATAGCACGCTTAAAAATCAATGAAATATTACACAAAGTAAAACTCCCTCCAGTTCTTTGAATCCTTTCTTTTTTTACCAAACCTCAGAATACTGTTTATTATAAAACGTGTCACAACTCGCTCAGTACATTGGACGTCTGTCATTAGTCAAAGTCATACATTAATAATATTCTTGTCAATGGCCCTCCCTCATACTTTACACCCAATAAGATCCACGCTTCCTATTTGTAAACTTAATTTTCAATGATGGTGTACTGACTTATAAAGTGTCAGCCTAGACTCATCCACGTATATTATTAACCCTTCCTCTTGCCACTCTTACAAACATTTGTACCTACAAATTGTCCTCTTCCTTCAACCAAAAAGAAATCCTACTTACGAAACATGCGATTCCGTCATTTTCCCTGGGAGTAATAAACAAAGTAATAATAATAATAGTATGTTTATTTTAAGGTAAACAATCCATCAAAGTGTTAATGAGATTTTACCTCCACATGAACTCAGTTACTGTGTTAGTATTATTAGGCTACGACAAAAAAGTATTTAAGTTCGATTAGTGAAGCCGTCCATTATTATATGCTTTGATTTTGAAGTAATCACATATAATCTATGTATTTAATGTGAAAGCTTATTTTTCTTGCTTTCAAACAATGGATAAGAATTTAAGCAAATTATAGTTATTTGTACATATATATATATATATATATATCAGGAAACGACCGGGTCCCGGCTGTTTTTTTAACCGGCCCGGTGATTTTTAGGACTTTAATATTTTCGTTCATTCGTCATTCTGTAAGTGATGACATTTTTTTAGAAAAATAAATTGAAATTTTTAAAAAAGTATTTAATAATGTTTTGCTTAATCACTTTTTAGGATAATGTTTCTTAAAAAATGTCATCACTTCTTTTTAGAAAGTGTTTTTTTTTAATTTTAGGAAAATTTATTTTCTAAAAAACATCGTCACTTTCAGAATGACGAAGGAACGAAAATATACTGAAGTCCCGGCCCGGTTTTGGCACGGCCCGGCTTGAAAAATTTAAGTCCCGGCCCGGGTTCCAGCGAAAAGTAGTGTCCCGGTCGTTCCTGATATATATACATACATATACATATATATATATATATGCATTACTTTGTAATTTTTATTTTCCAAACTACTCTTAAAACCGACTACTCCTAATGACTCATTAGATTTTGACGGAATTCTCGATTAAAATTTTGAGGGCTCAGGGAGCGTTTTAGGGATAATGGAGGAACATCCCGAAAATTTCTCATCGCCATGTTTATTTTATTCGCCAAATGTTTTTTGTGACTCATAAAAATTTGTGCCAAGTTAAACTTGGCACAAATTTCTGTGGATGACTTTGAGGAGTTCCGTTATGCTTTTGTGTGTTGTTACTTTCCGGGTAATTATTTTTCATATGTTCATTTTATGAGCCAAAAACGTTTTCTTTGATTCTGACGTCTTATATTGAGACAAAATTCCCTGTTGAGGATTTCGGATTGTAAGAATATTTTTGAAACATACTTGTAAAAAAACGATCAGTTTATTTGTATTTCCTTAACACTTAGTTATATATTGATCAACCTTCCATGGTTATAGGTCAAGTGGACATTCCGAAAAATCCCGGCAACGACGGGTAGCGTCCGCTAGTGTTTGATATTTGAAAAGAAAATATTTACAACGATAGTAATTCAATGGTATAGATCAAAATAGATACAATTTAAAAGTAAACCCAAAGATGAGATGTATCACATGTTTTCAAATTGAGTTGGCGAAGTAACTAAAGTGTGTCACTGAACAAAAATAGATTCACTTTAGAGGTCAAAGCAATGCATTTGAAACAACGGCAATCAAGCACCAACTTCCAACGTCCATGGCACATACTTATTTTTAACAAAAAAGGTGAGATCAAGACTAAATTTCTTCTTTAAGAAATTATGATTAAAGACCCTTTCAGCATCGAATACGATCATTATATATCGTACCTAATTCTTAGCAAAAGCAGCGTGCTTTAAGGCTTGAGGATTAGAGAGATTAAAACGACCTAAGTTTCATGATGGTTTTGCATAATTATCAGTTGTGATCCTATATACTACTAAATTATGCTCTTATTGTCTCTGCAAATATATATATCAATGATGAAATAAAATACCCAACTAGTCATCCTGAATTGCATAAAGACAAGGTCTTTATTAAAACAATTATATATACAAAATAGAATAAAAAGGATACTATGTGTAATATAAAAGGAAAATTTTGTTTCATAAAACATAAATAAACAATTAGTTTAAAATTTATTTTCTATTTAAGACATAAAAATTCAAAATCATATTATTCATCTAAAAACATAACGACAAAAACAACAGCTACATTAATATTACAGACATAAAAAATATAACAGACAAATCTAAATTGTCTTACAAGTCTTGAATATCTCGTATTTTTTACAATAAACTCGATATATTTGGCGTAGATAGGCGAGAGGCGTGGTACATATTTAATTACTGCAGCTACAGGGGTCCATTCTTGGCTGTTAACATTGGGGATTTTCAAAGATAATACCAAATATCTGGCAGCCGCTCCAATAAAGATAGCTCTCAGCTTATGTTCTTCAGTTAACTTGTTATCTGAAAGGTTTTGAGCAGTATAGGCCTTGCTGTTCCTCAATGTGGCACTTATTGCACGTTCTTCTACTTGACATTTGTTTCCATGCACTCTAATGCTTGAGAAAATGTATCCTCTTAGGTATTCGGGTTTCAGTTTTAGTTAAATATGTACATTTTTTAATTCTTTATTAGGGCTGGACAGTCACTAAGTGCATAGCTAATGTTGTTGTACATACGTCCACAATCTACAATGTGATTAAATTTGCCGATATTTGTAATTGTGCTGTAGACTTTTTCCATCGTTGATGCCTTTCATGGACATTTCCATTCTTGCATTTTTTTTGGAGAGGGAATAAAAAGTGGCCAGTTTTAAAATGTAGTTATCCCTTAAATCATGCAATGTATAAATGTTCTCCCGAAGCGATGTACTCTCTAATTCTTCAGCCTGACATAGGTTTTAAACAAAAGTTTCCTTGCTCTTGTTTTGTTGAATAATATCCAAAGTGCTGTTATTATTGTATATTGGAAACTATGTCAACATATTGTCTGTGCAAACGCCCAATCTACCAAAAATTAAGATACTACATTATTCAAGATGTCAGTTCCGAAAAAAAGCGTCATTTATACCTCAGAAGAAGCCAAATGTTCTCTCCATTCACCTTTATATATTGATGCTAATTCTACAAATATGTTTCTATAAATTTTGAGTACTCATATAAGGGCACAAAAGTCAATCAATCTCTGGAGTCAGTCTATCATTCTCAAATTACTATTTTTGTATTAATATCAATAGTTTTTCTAAGAACGCAAAATACAATGGGGCCTTTATTACATTTTTCAACTCTCACTTAGTGTTTGTGTTCATAATATTTCAATAAAGGCCAGCATAGAAGGAGGGAGGAGAGGAGGAAGAAATTGTGACAAACCATTTCATTAAAAAAAGATAGGGCCACGAACTGACAAACTTTAATTAATTTATAGTCATGTCAAAGAAGGAAATCCTCCTCTTGAATAAAAGAGTTTACTCTAGTGTAAAACGCCAAATAGGGGATTGAACAGTTGCAGGCATTAAACCCCCCAAAAAAAAAACAAATATATAATATTCATCTGTGATCCCTATGATTCTCCGATCACATCTCATCTTCTATGTCTTGTATCTTTTCGTTATAAACTTTCAAAACTTTTTTTGCCACTTTTATTTTATTAAAAGTATTTTTTCACAAATTTATTATATCATTTTGACTCAATCCCCTGAGACAAAATAATATGCTTGTAGTATATATATTTGACCACTTTAGGCTCGGTCCATTCATGATGCCTTTTATAAGATTTCTTCAATAAACGTAATACCCTTTGGCTCCCATTCAAAGGGAGCTTTTTTACAATTAAAATAGGTAACATGAACTGTAAAGGACTATTTGCGAATAACTTTTAACTACTCAAGACTTCAAATATCTAAAAGCTCTAGTACTTGGAAGAACAAAAAAATAAATTATGTTGAAAGGGAGCGCCATAGCGTTTTAAGGCGTCTTCAACTCTCAATGTTGAGGGCGCAGGTTCGACTCGTCTCGAGAGGGGATGGTCAATTTTGATATGATCCTGGGTTCGATAGACTAATTTACACGCTATAATACATATTTGTATCCAGTCGGATACTGCAATTCAATCAAACCAAATAAACAAATATGATGACAATTTTCTTTATTACTTTTTAAAAATCACGAAACTTATTATTCCACCCTTCAAACAAATGGAACAAAGAATTAGGCAATATGTATGACTTGATTTTTCAGTTAATAAACCGTTGTAAAAAGTAATAAACAATTACCTTTTTGTTCACAAATACAATTGGACAATTTATATTTAGTCTGCTATTGTTTCTACATTATAGCTAGCTGAACAACATTCTACAACTTAGAAAATCAATACAAACTAAATGTCGAGTCAAATACATACGTTCAAAGTAAGTGTTCTCATGAATTCTTAATTGCTCTTATCCATACAAATCAATCATGAAGTTACACAAAATTATTGTAGCCATAGTCTCATACTGTGAGTACTCCTGTCTTTCCAATTTGTTTTCACAAGCAATATAGGCTTTTGTTATATAAATGCGCAAGTAATTGTTTTAACCACAGATAAAAAGGGAAGAAAAATGCTGGACTCATCAACTGATGGGCGCCATTTTATGTCGCTTATGTATAGTATTCTTTAAGTCGATGAAACATCGAAGAGACGGAAGGAATTTTTGTTATCCCTTGAGGAGTCAAAGTCTAAATACCAATTCTTAAGGAATAAAGAAAGGCAAAATTGTCTAGAGTAATTTGATTATTTTTGGGAGAAATCGAAATCATTATTAATATAATATTATTATCATCCAATCGCAGTGGATCACTTTCATATGTTCAGTCTCCCCTATTGAGCAGGCTTGCCTCTTCCTAGATGTTGTTGCCCTAATAGACACAAGACTGGATGATGACATCTCCTACGCAGAGAAGATTGCTCCCAATTCTCACGAAATCTTCATCGCAAAAGCGGTAAAATTGTCATCCCACCCTTCCTGGGAGTTATTGCTCTGGTAAATAATCCTTCATCCGACTTTAGTTGCGACCGATCCAGGAGGAACCCCATCATCCTTGCCGTGGCTGTCATGGCCTTATACCAGTTCTCAGGCAATTAGTTACCAACGCCGTCGTCCTATTTTTTAAGTTTCTTTGGAGATACAATTACTTGGTTTTATTCAGTCTGAATGCATCATTATAATTTATACAATACTAAATAATAATATAATATTTTTGGTGATTAAAACAACTGTATCCATGGTCCTAAGTGCATATACCGCGATGGCCTTCTATGGCACACACAAAAATGTGCAAAAACCATAAAACGATGGATAACAGAAAAGTGAAATACTTTTTGTCTTAAATGAATAAAAACTAACCAAAACCTTGGTTCTTGTTGTTGATGTTGAATTGAGAATCTTGTATTTATTGTATTTAGTCTCAATTGAACATAATTTTTGGTAGCCCATGTATTGGGCAAAAAAAATATGACCAATTAACTTATGAGATTAATAAAAATACAGGAATCCAACATTACAGTACCGAGTTGTTAGGAAATAATTTTTATAAAACAAAACATAGTGTGACATCACCCTATCTCATTATCGGTCATTATTATGTAATTGTCAACTTGTAATTTGGTATGGGAAAAAAAGTGTTGATAGGTTTTGTATTTTAATTATTCATAAATAACCATATTTGTGTCCAAGCGTATTTTCAAAATATACGTAATGCTTTCATTTTTTACCCAGGCCCTAAAAGAGACAGCTGCATTGACCTTTAAACATTTCCATATAAATGGGTTGCATTCAAAATGAAATAAATAATTTACCAGCTGATCTGTTATGGCTACAAAATGATCACTTTTAAACAAATTGGGCGAGATATGAATTATTAAATTGCCATACAAAAGTATTAGAAAAATAAAGTTTGCATTTCAAATGATTTTCTTTCGTAACATTCTGCAAAAGGCTCTTCAAAAATCTTTTTAGACTCTGCAGAAATATATTTATCAGAGACCGCCATTTTGTGTCCTGGTGTGTTTCAAAAACAATTTTAATAAATATTAAAAGTTGTTAATTTCCATCTTAAAATTGAATTTCTACTACTATGGAACTTGAAATAGATACAACTTAACAATAAATATATATAATTCATCAAAGCGATACACAATTAATGAATTTTAAATTTAGAATCGAAACATCAAACAAAGAGTTGTTTCTATAAAAAGGGATTTCAAAGGTATCTGATTTTTTATCATTTTGCTTTCACTTTGTTTGTTAAGCAATTTGAAATAATATTTTGGCATTGTACAAAAAATGATTGTTTTAAATATATCCTTCATCAAACTTAATACCTATTTTACATAGTACGGAAATTGAATGACAACGAAGACCTCTTAAGTTTCAAACACCACTAAACTTTTTGTTTCTAACTCTAATTGAGATCTTAAGTTTTTATATGCATTTAATATTAAATTCATTTTGATCTTTTCTATTTTGTAGGTGATATTTTCATTTTGACAGACTACTGAATATAAAAAATCTATTAGCATCTCCTACTATTTAATGCCTTATACTTATCCGCCATTTGGTCTCAGCTCTTTGTCGTTATTTGCAATATAGTACAACTATAAATTCGATACAGTGATGCTTTGTAACCACATAAACAACTCTCTTGATAAAAATCAGAATTTCAACCACATTTAAATCTTTTTCACAAAGTTAATCTAATAAAAAGCCAAAAGAAGAGGCGATAGCTCAGTGCGTTAAGGCGTGTTCAACTCTCAATGTTGGGGGCGGTGGTTCGACTACTCCCGAGAGGGGATGGCCTTTGGTCTGCTACCTCATTGATAAGATCCTATGTTCGAGTGACTAACTTAATGCTATAATGCTTATTTTTATATCCTCCGAATGTAATTCTATGAACCATATAGGCGAAAAAAAACAAGCCCTAAGTATATTTTTTCTTCATTCAACAAAACCGTTTGTTACTACATTTACTGCTAATGTCCCTGAATAAAAAAAGTCCTTTTCCACAGGGGGGAAAAATAACATTGACTAGGATCAAAATAGACAATCACACGACCTCCCATGAATTATAAATCAAGAGGAGTTGTCATTAGATAAGCCCGGAGCAATAACGAGTCATTCAGTCATTTATACTATTGGACGAGGAAACTAATTATAGGAATGTCATTTGATTAGGGCAATGGGAGGGACCTCTGATAAAAGAAATGCAGCATTAGAGTCGACATTTGCACCTGGTACATGGGTAAAAAAGGGTGG
>CP045890.1:26901247-26914178 GCA_013387185.1 Caligus rogercresseyi
GATTAAATTGTGTCCATTTAAATAAAAGTTCATGAGCCAAAAGATATATATCTCCTATCTGTGCTCTCAGAGGGAAAGCTGCGAGCCATTTCCCACTAAGGAGTTGATTTTGAACTATAATGCATTTTAATATTAAATACAAGTTTGAATAATACTAATAATTTACAACTTTACAAAAATATGGCATTCTTCTCTCTTTGGACGTTGAGCTGTGACATTTACTCGAAAAAAAGTATACAACACTATGACTTATGATTACATTTAGCAAGACATGCCGTTTTAACACATGCAAAACGTAAACGGAACCACTCTAATGGTTATATGATGTCTTTATCCAATACACACAAACACCAAAAACACAATTCCTCAGAGTATATGCCCATTAATGCTGCAACCTCTAAAAATATATATTTATAATGGTTCGGTGATGCATTTCCCTTCTCTCAGTGTGATAAAATTTGAAGCCATAATGCTTGGTTTTGTGTGTATTTGATCACATTCAATTTGTTGAAGAGACCTCCTGGTGAAAAGATTTAGATGATATACCATGGTTTTTTATTTGAAGAACAAAAAAATATTGAAAGTAGGTATTGATTATAGATAAATTATATATATATATATATATATAATATAATATAATATATATTATATGACATTGCGGAAAACGATTAGATACGTACTATTCATAATTACTTTATTTGTGTTGCTACAAATCTTTCCCACAATATTTTTGGTACTTAAATTTTCAAAAAGATGTGGATGCTATGGTCAAAAATCATTTTGCATTAGTATGTATGTCGTGCTATACACATTATGTGCTGTTTATATGTCATAAAAATACTAGTTTCAATCTATTAAGATAATATATATATATATATACTCGTATATAAATTGATAAATGCTTATAAAGAAAAAAAATAAACAAGAAATAAAAAGTAAACCATAGGTATCCCCGTTATTTTCCTCGACTTTGAAAGCTATCTCCCTTGCACTTCTCCTGGAATCCACCCATAGATTTGGCCCTGGCCTAAATCTAAAGTCCTTTCCTTATTTCATCAATGTTAGAAGCTTTATTGCATATATTAATGCACATAATTATCTTGGTTGCGGCCTAAGGGTCCAATATGTGGAAGGGGCCCTTGGATTTGTCAGCCATTTTTAATAGAAAATTAAACATTCTGCAATGGTGCCATATAAATTTCTTTTAGGCAATTAAGTAGTGATAAAACAATTAAAAACGAATTAAGCATAATTGTGTCCCCTGCAATATGGCACTGGATGACATAGTTTTTGTGACGTATTTCTGTATCATTACCTAAAGCTTCGGTCTAGACTGACAATAAAGGGCTGTGAGGTTTTGTATATTATTATATTTAATAAGGATGAGATAGCATGGGTGGAATGAGAGAATTATTGAGTATAAGGGGGCCTTAGAGAAAAACAGGGGTCATGAGTACATAATCTGTCCCATGATGTAGCTAGGGGTGGCAATTTGCCACATCGAAGTCTGATTTCTTGGCCTCTCGTTCTCCTATCTAACGCTCTGAGTAAGTGATGAAGCATTGTACTTGTTGGCTTATATACTATAGCGTGTGTCGATGTAACGTACTGAAGTGCTGAAGTCTGGGGCATTTCTTAGTTCTCCTATGTTGAGGGGAATGGCAGTGACATAATAACTTAAGAGAGAGTGAGACAACGAATATTTATCTTCAGAGATCATTGCACTCCCTATTTCATGGGGAAGAAGGTATACGTATATATCTATATATATATATATATATAGATATATATCTATATATATATATATATATATATATATATATATATATATATATATATTATATATATATATATATATTATATAGATATATATATATATCAGGAGTTATATCTTTTAAAAGGGATGTCGACTTAAATATGAAATTGATATGACGATGTTATTCAAACTATTTTAATGATGTCCGTTTCTTCTCAGATGAGTATCAAATTATTATCAATATATAATACTTAAATACAATGTTAGTAAAACATTGCGTCGCATTTGCTTCCTTGAACACACAAATGAAATCATTTCCCAGAATATCGAATAGGAATTGTAAATGAAATAAATATTTTACAACATCTTAAAATATTACTTTCCATATTTAAGTCGTCGTCTCTCCTAGAAGAGATAAGGATCATACTCTCTACCAAGAGAGTCAAAGATTCTTTGCTGCGATATATAGTATATATATATATAGATATAGTCCTATATTATCCCTACTTTTCTTTTGTTCATTGTGAAGATGTTTTTTTCCTCACAATGACATCTAACAAATGCTCCGATATTCAGCGCTACCATACGTTACTTCTGCACTCTATATTCTTTATGGTTGTAGGCCTTCCACGCAGCTATAAAAGACTGTCTCACTATGACATTATTCATGTCGAGAGCTCAGATCTTCTAGCCAGCTTTTCTTTCTGCCTCAAGAACACCCACCATAATCCGTATCACTCCATGAAGAGGAACCTGAGCTCCCTCATCTACTGATGGAGCTAACGGTTGGTATAATATATTTTAAGGTATCGGTACCCATGCCATCAACTGAACCGGTTCCACGACAAATGCGTGGGTGTTTAACTAAAGTAGAGGGTCCCTCGATATTATTGTTCTGCAACAACCAACAACACTAATACGTAAGTTTATAAACACATTTGCAAATCAGATTTTCAATTTTTAGTTCTTTGAGATGATAGTGCCAAGCAACTCATACCAAATAACATTGCAATATATTGCAGGAAGACTGAGTTCTAAAGCCGTTTCTTGTATTAGAGTGACTGATATTTTTGAAATATCAAAAAAAAATACTACTTTTCTTATGTTTTTACAATTGTGGAATCTCGTCAAGAAAATGTATGGGTTATTAACGGCAGAGTTAGAAAATAGTTATACGCTGGATTGTTAGACAGCAACAGTAATTTTTGGACAAATTAAATTTGCTTCATAAGCTTGGCACTTTTTTTTACCTTTATAAGAATGTCAATAAAATAGCCTACCAATAATGAAGTTTATTTTTATCCATATTTTTTTGTGCATAAAATAGATGTATGAAAGGCAAAGTTCTCCAATATAATATAAACTGCTTGGCATATATTTTTCATAATATAACTAACAGCATTGGAACCTAAGCATTGAAGTTTGTCTATCTTCCCATAGAAAACCTAAACAATCATATATTTCAAGCTAACATCCTTATCCTTGAATAGACAAGTTATCAAAACTCTTTGACAACCATTAATTGGATAAAAGTTCCTTGTCAATTGTAAGTTAACTTATCTTTGCAAGAAATACACAAAACTTTGACAAAAACAGAGTTTCAAAGTCGTAATTTGATGCAGTTCTTGGATGCAATTGATTCAAAAAAGAGTTTCTTTTTGATTGCCGTATAACTTTTTTCTAACATAATAGTTACAATACGCTCAAAGAGACAACTTAGTTTGAATGGAAAATGTATATATGATTGTCTTCATCAAAGAAAAGTTTCCCCCTTCTTTATTATTATAAATTCATAATCAGATTACATGGAAAATATGCTTTTAATCCCTTGTAAATAATTGCAATTATAGCTTTTTATTATTTGTATGAGTAGCTGAGGGCTATATCATGAGAATTAAAAGCGTACTTTAAAAAAATCCCAATGGGAGACATACATTTATTTTATCAGTTAATAAAACTCTTAACAATCAACAAAAAAACACCACAGATTATACAAAAACTAAAAGGAGAAAGACATGTGATAGTGAAATATGGTTAAAAAACACAAGGTTTAAAAAAATTATAATGTATATACATCTTTAAAAATGTTTCCAGAGATATAATATTCTTTAAAGCCACCTCCGCTATCCTTGTAGAAATTTTGTGATTCTTGAACCTGTCCCTCGCCAGAATAGAATGAAGTTTTGCAATGACTTTCGATGCCAGTCTCAGTTTAGGATCCTTGCTTAGAAAGCCATATATGATCTCGATTGGGCTCGGATCCCTACCTATTTTATCCTTTAGACCTTCCCCCACAATTTTCATAATATGGACGAGATCCGTGCAATCTCAGAACTGATGTGCAACAGTTTTGCGGCTTTCATACAAGGAGCAAATCCCCCCCTCATTTTGTTGCAGCCCACTCGTAAAATATACTCCAGAGGAGATTCTGTACTTTAAATACTGTTCCCTCGGAGTTATCATGGGGTCCCATATTCCTGAGATATTGTGAAAACGTACATTATAAAAATATGTTACGAGTAGACTATTAAATGATGTTTTAAAATATGAGGCTTTGATCATCGAGATCTTTCTATCATTGGTAGAAAGTAGACCAGAGCGACCAAGTAGGCACGGATCTTCCCCTCGTGCTCAATCGGTTTAAAAAAGGGATTTACAAAACCTATAATAATAAAGTTAATTAATAAACTTTAATAACTCCATATTAGTTTTTTTCTTTCGGTTATAAAATTCTATATTGTGTTATCTAAAAAACGAGTAAATAAAATACAACAACAGATAACAGTAAAATAAATAAAAAATATTTTAGACAGTTGTGTTTTAGAATAAAACATAATTATAACCTTATATAAATGCCAAAAATTATTTTTTCCATAACAAGCGACGATGTTTTTTTTAAATCCTCTTTAAAGCATTCAGGTGTTCTGCTGCCATTGATGGCACATAACGAATTAAGTCTACAGCTCACTCCCACGAAGAAGATCCCGTGTTGGGAACTCTTAGAGAAAGAGCCGAATAACGTCCCGCTGCCCCAATGATGATTGAGCGTAGGTTGTCGACCCCTAAGTAGGAGTTGGCCGCAATTTGTTTTGCGATTAAAGATTTAATATTACTTAAAGCAAAATTTATGGCTTTTTGATAGGGGGAGAATTTCTTTTTAATTTGAAAGCACCAAAAAGTACAAAAGAACTAAAAGTACTGGGGGGAATCTCTTTACTCTCTCACACATTCATTTCAACAAACTTTTTCACTAACTTGAGCACGGGGCAGTCTACGAAAGCATGAAAAATGTCATTGTATTAACGCCCACAGTTATTTCAAGGTCTAAAAAACTTTATTAATTGTCCTGAAATTTGGAATTGTGCCGTAAACTTTGATGCATCAATTATGCCCTGAGTGGAGTGGAGAATTCTTTGCTACCATGAAGAGGCAGACAAAGGATATTAATATAACTATGTGATATTGACTTGGCACAATCAATTTATTTTTAGGAGTATTCAATTTTAAAAACCAAGGCTTAGCAGGACAATAATTATTAACAGCACGAGAGAGAGGAAAACGAAACCTAGCTACATTTAAAACGGAGTCTACATTCAAATCATGAATGGTAAAAATCTTTTGATAGAGAGAAAATATCTCCAGAATCCTAAGATTAAAGTTTTTAAATTTATAAAAGGACGGTCTAATATTTTAGAAGCATTTATAGACCAGTTGCACACATTTTTACCTATGAATGTCATTTGTATTTCGATACGTTAGAATGATTTTCTTTCTATTGGACTTATTTTTTGTAGGGTTCAATTCCACATGATCCTTCCGATATGATCCCTCAAAGATAGTCTCTTTTTTCATTGACATAAGAGATTTATTCCTTAGCAATTATCAATTATATATATAATTAGCAATATTCGAAGCTTGTATTCATCTAATCGAAATATTTTACTATTACAAGCGAATGAGAATGTTACCAACTATATACAATTGATGGAAATTCATTTTCACAAAAATCCATTTAAACATGGATTCTTGCTGGACACCTCATATATTCTTTATTATGCATATATATTTTTATGAATTTATGAAAAACTAGTTGTAAGTATGAATTAAAAAAAGTGAAAGATAACTTTATACTTATATGTTTTACATGCACCTGTAACTTTATACTCTTCGATATTCGCCTTTGAAATCGTGTTATTTAGTTCTGTACAACATATAATTATAGGAAAGTGTTTTCTCCATACCTGGTATAATGAATAATCAATGCTTAATAATAATAATTTGAAATAAATAATAATGACAAATAAATAATAATAGTTTTCTCCTTCTGTTCGATAACAGTTGATGTAAAATACTATTATTGAAAGTCTTTTTATCCTGTAATTTTTGTAAAATACTTGTGAAACTTTTCAATTGTATCTATAATAATTGAATTTATAGTTGCTATCAGTACTTTTTCTTGAGAGTATTATTATATGCATCCTTGAAAAAGTTATATAAGTTTATTAATGCATCATAAATTGGAAAAGCTACTGAAGTAAGGCCCAAAACCATAATAATAATAACTGGATCTTAAGTTTTAGACAGTTTAATCTCCAAGAGAATTGACCTCTACAATTCTCAAATCGTTCCTGCCGTGTTGTATAAGGCTTCCATCTCTCCTATAATCGCAGAAAAGGCTTTGGTGGAGGAAGATGTTTGGCTCCTCAAACTTTTCCATCGACGTTATCTTCCAACACTAAAAAGACCTAAAAAACAAATTGGAGGAGGTCTCGCTCTTTATCTCAGATTTTACCAAAAAGATATCTTAAAGTTTTTATTGACATCACTAAGAATCCGGATAAGGAATGGAGATGTACTATAACAAACAATGATTTGTATGTTCGTCTACTCTTTGGAACTGATCTTACCAATGCACAAACTGCGAGGCTATCAGAGACTTGGGGGGCCGCGCAACGGATTATTGGAGATGGGTCCCTAACTTTAAAAGCGACTGCACCGTGGATATCATTCGCAAACACACCAAGAAAAAGTTATTTTTCAAAAATCTCGATAGTCCATCAGTATTGGAAGAAAAGGCGATAAGTAATAATATTTTAAGTCTTCATCGTACATCGCCCGATTGTCTATTTCGTGATGGACGTTTTCGTTTTCCTTTGGAAAGAGCAGCCCATTACACCCCCCCCCCCCCTGTCCATGGCACCTCAAAATGTCTTCTTTAAGCTTTTATGAGGGAGCTGAGTCTATTGCCAACGTCCATATAAAAAAGCTTTCCCTTCCAGGGGAATGGAAATCAAGGATATTCTCTCTCTGGAATCTACGACGGAAAAAAGTTCACGGCTCAGTTGCAGATATCTGCTGGCTGTTTATCCTTTGATTTCCATTGCTTTAATTGTGGCAAGTTGTACAACGACGTCGAGCACGCTTTTGTTGACTGTCCGCTTGTCATAATATTAAAAAAGTTTCTGACAGTCAACGTAAGGGATTTAAGGTCACCAACTGCAAATATACGAAATCAACAATCCTCTTCGGTCTTCTAAAGAAAAAAGGTCACAATTCCCATAAAAGTCAAGCTATTGAATTTGCTCTGTCAAACTCCAAAGCATACATAGCGAGTTATTTGACGAAAAAAGAAATAGTAAAACCATCTATTCTTCGATCTGTGATGCTCTCAGCTGCCGCCCGATACACCACCCTCTCCCTCAAGATCCCCTCCGACACTGAGGACTCATGGGTCCATGCAGGGAACGTCATCAAATTTTATCCATCCAAATCAAAAGAATATTTTAAAATTATGCAAAAAGTATTGAAATATTTTAAATAGATACTCGTTTGATATTTGGTTTATTGTTTTACCTCTTGTTTAGAATTTTATTATAAACTATAATGTTTATTTTACTTATATATTATTTTTTTATAATTTTATATAACATCTAAACAATAAAGGAGAGAAAAAAAAACCATACAAAAGTTGTCTGTTCTATTTTCGAGTAAAGGAAAACAAATAAACTATAGTAAATATAATTTGTGGTGACTATATCAAATCATCTACATAGTTTATTATCAAATAAAGCGAATTATATTGATTACTCACATACTGAATCTGTTAACTGTATGAAAAATATTATGACGTCATAAAAGGGAGCAAGGAAAACCCTGTCTTTGCGGTATTAAGGAGTATTATTTGTTTTTTGAGGCTCCCTACCCTCTTTGGGGCCAAAAGGACTAAATTGTCACTGTAAATATGCAGTGTAAATGATATTATTCACCATAACCAGGGCCTTCTTATTATCATTATAAATATGAGTTTGAATTAGAAGGGTCTTTCTTTGCCCGAGTTTGTTATGTTGGTGAAGCCCCCCCCCCCCCCCCAGTGACGTCACGTGAATAAGATCAATACAACGTCAATGTATACATGTATGCATGTTTAGTAAGGTAGGTGAAGGTGCAAAAGGAATAAATAAATTACTATTATTATTATAGTTATTGTATATTCATGATTACTTCTCCGGAAGTGAATATTGATCAAACCCCCTGTAAACCCCTTTCATTTGTATTCGTAAATGAAAAAATATATATAAGAAAGTTGTGTACATAGTGGGTTAAGACCCCCACCCACCCCTAGGATAAATCTGATGCACGTGACGGCTCATCTCAGTCCTACATGCATAAAGAAATATTATTATTCTTAGAAAATAATAATTATAATTATTATAATTAGTAATCAAACAACGCTGTGAGGCTTTCTTCTATGTATAAAGAATATGAATTGCTTTTCAATCACCAATGATGAAGCTTGTAATCAATAGTCAACTTAGATCTTAAAACATATTGAAATTACTTTTAAGAAATAGTCAGTTACGTTTCTCCATATTTTTTATTAACAAATTAAACTATAAAATAAGGCAAATAGAGTTAGTCATAGAATTCTTAGTATGTTCGTCCAAATACTAATGAAGGGGTATTTCTTTAACGTTAAGAGCTGGTTAAATGGAACATATAGGGTGAGGAAAGCCCTTTCAAATCTCGATGTCAGGGCGCAGTAGGCTTGACTACTCCTCAGGGTGGGGGGTAGAAGCTCATATATATATATTGAAAAGAAATTTGATTCAATCAACTAATTTTATGGCTGTAACATTCCGTGGAACCAAATTAGGTAATAAAAAGTGAAAGTTATATTGGTTTATATGATGGATATATTTTGTGCCTCTACATCAATACATAAAGTTCTTGGTGGTGAGGAAAAATCGTACTCGTTAATATAGCTTAGAAACAAATTATAAAAAAACATTTAATTTTTTATATTTTTAATGTTCCACAAGGAAATGCACAAGTGTAGAAATATTACTGTCGCAAGCGCATTAATTCATGATGACCCAATTAGTTTCTTACGCGCCGTTCTCAATCGTAGGGCATCTTTGTGGCATCGTTGTGGCAAATTTGGTAAAAAATATTTTGACCCACACCCGTATAAGGACTGAAGCCGCTCTACCCATTCAAACGTGTGGAATTCGTAAAATGGCTGAGTGAAAATTCAAAAATTATCCTGATTTTTCATCCTAAATCATCTGCGTTGAGGCACATTTTTCCCAGTAGCTTTGCTACAAGCCACATATGCGCTATTAGGCCAGCAAATCTCACAGTTGATTCATGAGACCGTTAACATCCCGAAAAAATACTCTTTTTGTGTGAATTGCATGCCGACGATATCATTGTACATCATTATTGTGAATGGAATCGTTACCGCTCTATGATAACCGTCTTTTTGTGGCATGAATTGAAAGATATAAGCTTGGAGGATATGTTTTTTCAACATTTGAATAAATTCAGTGAAAAACCAACTAATATTTATTTAAAAAACTGTAAAAGTACAAAAAATAATAAAAAGAAAGGACTAAATGGGAACTGTTGTGGATAATCTTCTTGTAACTTCTCTCGCTTCTCTTCTCAGCTTCTAGCAGATCTGAATTCTGGAAAGATATTCCATACTCTTGCCGCCACAGATACAATATCCTTTGTGGGGTTTGATCCGGAAACGTGGCCAGAAGCCCATAACAAGATATCATGACATTATTGGCTGGACATTCTACTATCGACAGCAGGACCATCACTACTATTAAATACTTTGTAGTATTAAATGGATATTGCCTTTCCAAAATTTGGTTAAAGGATATGAGATGAGAGTCTTTTGAAACCCTGAGGTATCCCCCCTCTTTTACCCGGTGATGGATCTTGACACGTAGTTTTGTAACTCATGGACACTTTTTTTGGCCTGCAGCGATAGGACCTTCCTCCCCGTAGTCTCGAAGAAAGGTTATAGTGGCGGATTAAGTCACTTTGCTCATAAAGAGTCTCTTTTGACAGCCGAGAAAGGTATTTCCCCCACCGATTTATAAAAAACAAAGCAAGGATATTACTTTTTCCCTACATGAACAGCCATTTAACATTTTATTATCACTATTACTTTAGAAAACCTTGAACGTGACATAACATAGAATTATAGTGTAAACCTACATACAAAATCATTGTATTTCTCATGAATACATTGAATGGTAAAATGAACAAACTTCAAGTATGCTTTTAATGGTACTGTTTTCTACGAGTGATGATTCAAAATATAACTACATATATTTTCTATGACGTTACCCCTGTAAAGAATGCATTTAAAAGTTGGCGTAAAGTTTCTTTGTAATGAGTTATTCACATAAGTATACGTTTTAATTTCTGAATATGTATTAAAATGAACCCAGTTTTCCTTTCAATCCCAAATTCCCCCCACAAGCGCTTTCATAATAGAAGAAAATAAGTCCGAGAAAGGCACAGCCTCTATAATTATATATATGAAAATCCACGCCATCTCTCCTGTGTCACAACCCCAAGAGAGCCTTCAGGGAACCATTCAGATATGCCCTCCGCATAGCAAGTCTCAGAAGAAAGGTGGGTTGGGGGGGGGGGGATCCAGGACGAGCCATGTAATTTGTTGAGCTTGTTTATGATCTCAGGGTGTACATAATATCATCATATCCATAACCGTATAGAGCACTTTTTTTATTCATAGGAAGAACTACATAAATAAATAAACAGAGCAAACATTTGATTCCAACCCATTCTGGGTAATGCATATAAATATGTGAAGAAAGTAATCGAGGGTTATTAGGGAGAGAAAGCCCCCACTTTATAAGAAATATCTGATCAATAGTAATATATTGCATATGGATAAATAAATGGTCTTGTGAATATATACGAAATCACAAATACATATACATTTTTTATACTATTAGAGGTGGTAGATTTATTTATACTGCTAAGAAAGCCTGAGTTTTTGATTATACATTGTATTATAGTATTATTATATATGTATTCATAAAAAATACTGTAGACATATAGTCATCGAATCAATCAGAATATATAGGACTCACATACCTCTCATATGTTTGTTCGATCTATTGTATTTAAACCATTACGGATGCAGCCAATCAGCTAAATATGTTATTGGTTTAAGAAAATATATGACGTAATAAAGCAATATAAAATAATAGCTTCAGTGCGACAAGGCGACTTCAACTCTCAATGTTGGGGGACAGGTTCGGATCCCGAGTTTGATAAGGTCAATGTTGGTTAACCTCATTGATGAGATAAAAGGTTGGAGTGACTAATTTAAACACTAATATGCTTAGGTCGGATGCAATTCTATCGAACGAAATAGGCAAAAATGTAGAAGCAATAAAATAATGCTAAAAGCTATTTAAATGAATGAAAATAATAATCTTATAAAAAGCAAAGGCTAGAAGGGAGTCTTTCCAATAACCTCTTTAGCATTCCATATTTTTTGTACAGATCTGAGATCTGTGGAGATATTCACTACCCTAGCTGCCACAGATGTAAAAGTTTTTTTGATACATAAACATGGCAGTAGAACGACTTCTGGATATCTTGGCGGAAGTTTGATTGGGGTCCCTCTGGTTCCCGAACTCCGTGATACCTATCGGGCCTGATTGCTATGAAAAATTTACTCAACTGGTTTAAATAACACTTCATCAAAAGTATGGCATTTCTAAGTCAGTAAACTCAAGCATTGCTACATAAAGTTGGAACATAGATGAATCATCGCACTACTTCAAAATTCAGTAAATCCTGCTTGTAACAATTTAATAAATTATTTTTGTTACATCTTTTTTAGGCTTGCTTCGTTTTTTAAGGAAAAATGTATGAATATCCCATTTTTGGTTTTTATTATTGGTATTCGCTGAACACTCAAAATGACATCCATGTTTTTTTACAGCTTAGAATAAAAACAGGGAATACTTTATTTTGAGCCTTTTCATTAATGAATGAGTGAGAATTCATATGTCTAATAATTTTTATCTCTAAGAAATATGGAGTCTCATTTCCAGAGCTGAGATTCGGTACCGCCGATTCGGTATTCGGTAGATTTTTATATATCAACCGAATACTGAATATCGATCGGTGCTGTAGATAAGAAAAAAAGAAAAATTTATTATGTTCTGCTCAGTGACTTCTTCATAGGCATCTAATATCGGACAATTTATAACAAAAGACAATCAAGTATATAATTTGTTATAATTTTTAGAGATTATTTGAAATTTAATACATGTTAGTTTTTATATAAATCAATATGCACTCGGATTTTGAAAGAAATGGAAGGCAATAGCAAACAAATTATTCCTTAACTGTATTTTGTTATACGTTGTCCGACATTAAATGCACTTGTAGCAGCTTCGGAGTTGTTTATTTATTTTGTAAAGTTCAACTTCTTCACACCAGGTAACAACCTTCCAGTTCTAAATACCGATATACATTCGGTAGTCACAGCTCTGTTCATTTCACTTCTTATTTCATGATAAGAAATTGAAGTTTCACTCTCTCTTTAGTTTTTCTGTGTCTGTGTATCCACATCAATAAAGTGCAAATAATACCCCGATATCAGCACTACCAAACGTGACTTCGTCACACTTTATTCTTTATGATCCAACAATATTGTCTACATTGTAATAAATGATACCATGAGGCCACCACACCGAGTGGCGTATCCACTTGGAGGGAGGCGGCTATCTTTGCATGCCACGCAATATCGGTGTGGAACATATTTAAGGCCTTGGTCGCGCCAGGACCGCAGCCAGGGCATTGGACGCAGCGTCCCCACATAATCCATGCTGC
>CP045890.1:26914278-26949645 GCA_013387185.1 Caligus rogercresseyi
CGTTTTTTTTTTTTTTTCAGTTCTAAAAGAATTCCAAAGTAATTACGTTAAAAACAAACATAAATAGACATTGTAGTCTAAAATTATTACTTCGGGGAAGAACAACACCAATTTTAACAATGATTGAACATAATCAATAATAAAAATAACTATAAAAATGCACAGAATATACTTTAAAAACGATAATCAATTATTATAAAAACATCATTTTGAAGTTTAAGAATGCGACGTAAAATCTTTAAATGAGATAGTGAACTTGAGGGGAAAAACTTGATCTCCTCTGAAGCAATGGTCCACGAATCGTTGCGAACAGACGGAATTTTGAGAGAAAATGCAGCATATCTGGCTGCAGCTGATACCAAAATTGCTCTTAGGTCCGTTGGCTTCACGCACTCCCGTTTTGTTAAAGAACTGGCAATCCTTGCTTTGGCGTTCAACAAGGCGTAATCTATAGCCTTGGAGTTATTGGAACGACGTCCTTTCTTTTTGAAGTCCAAAAAGCACAATTGCCTTTATGTATCCCTGCCCACAACTATCCAGACCTCTGACGTTTAAAGAAACGAATTTCTTCAACATAGAGACAGCCTGGCAATCCACGAAGGCATGTAAGGTGTCACTGTATAATCTACCGCAATCCTTGCAATGCTCCGAAAAGATAATGCAATTGGTAGAAATTTGAAGTTGGCTGGTGAATGTTCTCCCGTCATGGATTCCAACTAAGGACTGGTTTATTCTTTGCCTCCATGTTTCAGGAAGTTTTAATAATTGACAAATAAATCAGTCAGCCCCTTAATTTCATCGTTAGAATTGGAAAATACCATTTTAAGGTGCCATGGCCGGGGCATTAAGTGATTTACAGCAGCCCTTCTTAGAGGGAATTTAAACCTTCCGTCATCAAAGGGGTATAGAAAGAGAGCAGAGTGGACGGATAGAACATTGTTGGACAAAGCTTTTTCCTCCAAAACTGCAGAATCTCCCAAATTTTGAAGAAATATGGTCTTGAGTGATTTTTTTCGAATAATGTCCACTGTTGAATCACTGAGATATTTGGGCTCACACTTCCAGATGATTCTCTGAGCTGCCGCCCAAATTGAGGAAATACGTTGGGTGGAGTCGTTTGTGAGATCAGTTCCGAACATTAACCTCATACATAGACTATTGTACGTTACAGTCCTCCTCCATTCCTTGTCTGGGGTTTCAAGAATATTAAATAAATACCTTGATATATATTTTGGGAATTATCCGAGATAGAAGAGCCAGTCCTCCCCAATTAACGTCTTAGGTCTCCTATAGCGGGAAGGTAGTTTTTATGAAAAAGCTTTGACAGCCAAACTTCTTCTTCAGCCATAGCTCTTTTC
Source organism: Caligus rogercresseyi (assembly GCA_013387185.1). Lineage (NCBI taxonomy): Eukaryota > Metazoa > Arthropoda > Copepoda > Siphonostomatoida > Caligidae > Caligus > Caligus rogercresseyi. The sequence goes on from CP045890.1 coordinate 26,915,637, forward strand.
GCTATCTCCGGAGACGCTGTGGCTTTATATAGAACTAGCGGAACGATGTGGAGATTGTACAAGTCTATTCTTTTTGGGGCCCAAACTCCTCCACAAAGTTACCCGACTATTAATTGTTGAGGACATAATGTCCCAGTTACTTCTATGTAGCCCCTCCGGTCCCCATTGAATACCAAGGATAGATACTTTATTTTTGACTGCGCAAATGACCTACAGCAATGCCCTTCTTTGAAAGCCATTCCCCTATCGGCAGAATAAAAGTCTTGGATCGATTTAGTTCCAAACCCGACCTCTCCTTGAATTTTTCGAAAGAACCCAAAAGTATTTCGATTCTCTTTTTTAGCTGCGCTTCCGAATTTGCTTCTACTGTCAATGTAATGTCGTCTGCGTAGAGGTCAATCAGATGTCGGTATCCGGGAAATTGAACACCGAATCCACTGTATTTACGTGACAGTTGAATCACAAGTTCTTCCACAGCAGCGATGAATAAAAGGGGGCTGAAGGGCAGCCCTGTCTACAGCTTCTTTCAAGCAATATAGACTTGCTTTCCAAACCACCCAATGTGATTGTCGAGGATCCATTATAAAGAAGCGCACGAACTGGATTAAAAAAATGGCGAGGGAGAAGTTTTAACAGCCCTAAGAATTTGACTATGTAAAATAGAGTCGAATGCTTTTTTTAAAATCTATCCCAATCACCGCCCCAAATTTTTTCCTATTTTTCACAGATTCAATGGCTGCATGAATATTACGTGACACATCGGATATTTTTCTGTTTTTTAAAATCCTTTTGAGGGATACCAATCTTCTTGTTGAGTATTAACTCCATTTCCTGTGACAAAACTCCAGACAAAATTCGGTAGGATTGGTTAAGAACGGTGATCGGTCTCCAATTGTTAAAATTCAATCCATTCCCCTTTTTTGGGATGAGGACAATTCTTCCTTTAGTGAAAGATTTAGGGAGCTTGCCTCTGATTTCCATGGACTCTCCTATTCGTACAAGGAAGGGCGCTATTTCATTAGGAAGAAGCGAGAAGACTTCTCCAATGATTCCGTCCACACCAGACGCCTTCCGTGCATTAAATTTCTTTTTGATGAAAGATGTAATTTTCTCAACAGTGAAGATTTGTGAGCGGGCTACAAATTTCTTCTTGGGAAACTTAGTCCTATCATGGCAAAATATGTCTTGAAATTTTGAGTAGAAAAAGTCCAATACGTCTTGGGATTTGGTTATCTTTTTACCTTCGGGGATTATTGCTGTAATTGCGGACGCAGAGTGTTCAGTTTTTCTCCGAATGGTTGATAACCGTCTGAGAGGGCTTACTTCCTCAGCCACCTTGTCACTCATTTCAGTCTCGACAACTTCCGCTAATCGAAAAGTGTTGACCACCTCCGAAGTGAACGTTTTAATGAACATGCATTTTTATATCAACAAGATGATTATAGTTTTGTTAGTTAAAGGAGCATCGCAGTAAAATACTTGGTTAAAGAGGGTTTAAACAAAATATGCATTTTATTTTATAACAAAGAAACAAAGGAAATTTAGAAAATGCCAAATAAAATAACTTTATCACAATTCATCTTCAATACCTATGTCTGCAATCTTTGTGTTGGCAATCAACGATTATATCTAAGAATGGACATACTCTTTATTAAGTTAATTTGAGGTGCTATTCCTAATGTGAATTTCAGCTGTTGTTCTCTGTCACTAGATTGAGGAAAACAAAAGATAATGTACTAATTAAAGACATAAAATAGGGACGCGCGTTAGCTCAATGCAAAACTGTGTTCATTTTCTATGAGAGGTCAATTTCATATTTTTTAGCTCCTAGTCTCCAGTCATTATCCCACAGAGTAAACTCAATCAGAATAGAGAGATCCTTTTGCAACATGCAAAAAATATGCAAACAACGCATTAATATGCATAAAAACTTGATGAAATGCATTACTCAGAACCCCTTAAGCTTAACCAACACACCAAAAGGGCCTCACAATCAACACAGAGTGGATTGAACAGATGGCCTTCTCTGAGTATTGTGTGTATGATAATTACTTTAAACATTTATTTGCATAAACTTCCAAGGAATGAATGAAAGATGCGGGGGGGGGGGGTTATGGGTGGGGGGAGGTAGCAAAGGATGATGATGTGAGAAGTATGATTTTCTACTCCTTGGCAATAAAGGCCGCATTAAACAATAAAGGAGAGAGAGAGAAAGGGAAATGACAAATGATACAATGATTTTCATGTTCATGCAGAACTTTCCTCCTCAGGAGCTATGAATATCTAATGAAGCTTATGATGAATGACGAAAAGGAAATAATAATAATATAATATGATTTACGGACTTTAGCCTGACACCAACAGCATATTATTTGCTACACAGAGAGAGAAAGAGTGGGCATTAACAATTACATACCACTTACTTATTTTATTATTTTCGAAAAAACAATTTGTCAAAAGAGGAATGAATTCAGATGATCAATAGTAATAATAATAATAACTGTAACAATATCACCTGTCATTAGCGACACATCGTCCAATGCGGCTACCAAAAAAAAATTCCCTGAAAGTAGAAATATTACTTAAACTTCTGAGCATAACGGCCATCTGTCTTAAGAGGTAGTAGGAAGAAATGTCCGAGGACTATACGGCCAACGAAGAAATGGCTCAAGAAAAAAAGAGGCTCAGGAAGGAATGTGCCCATGATAGAAAAGGAAAATAATGATGCATGAAATAATGGCTCAAATTAATCTAATAACAGCAACAAAAAGGAAAATATATATCTTTATATGCAAAATAAATTATTTTTGCCATTATTCACGCTATTAATATTGAGAATAGTATTGGTACAACACATATTGGTGTTCCAGGACAAATACCTTTATTTGTGCCATTTTTCCATGAGTCATCATTTTCCTTTTCTACTTCTGGCAATTTCTTTTTGGTCCATTTTATTTCTTCCAAGGCTGTATTTTCCTGGGTCATTTCTTCTCAAACACCGTCTCAAAACAGTTACATATTTTTGTGTTCCCTTGAACGAACGCTGTTGACAGGATTGACTGTCTTTTTTATTCATCCATTGATTTCCCTGTAAGCACCGGCCCTTCACCAAGGATCAAAGTGACCAGAAACGGCCCTGTATGCTGTACATACAAAATGTTTAAGGCCAGCACAACGTCTGAGATAAAACAAATGGCCTAACAAATGAAAACAATTAACAATGAGGAGTGCTTCTAGCAATATTCATGGGAAAAACACATAAAGAAAGGCTTTACTCTTTGTAAGCAACATAATAAATGTGCGCCATTTGATAGCTGAATATGAAGCCATTGATTTGTCCGTGGCAAAATTTGATTAAGAGCATACTTAATTTAAATATTAAGTTAAGACGAAATTACTTTTACTTTTTACATTAAGGGGCAATTATGTTTTCATACGTTATAACGCTATCACCTAGGGGAAAAAAACGCCTCTCTTATTTGATTCAAAATATTCATTCTATATTATGAATGCCCTCATGCAAATATCGTTGACATCTTCATTAAGACTTTATAAGCAATATAAATTCAAAATTGCATGCTGATAATGTAAAAAGTTGTTTTAAAAGAAACAAAATTACAAAACTTCACTCACTAAGTATGGAAGAGAGCAGCTTCAAAGTCAAAATAATAATGGTACTAATTAGAGTCAACCTGTGTTAGCAGTCACCTGCTGTAGAGGTCACTTACCAGAAACGGCCACTCTAATTTTACTCATAGAAGAAAAACTTATATCTCCGTTTCTAGTGGTCAATATTTAGGTTATTTTTGAATGTCCGCTATGGATAGGCTTGACTGTATTAAGTATATATTCTTATAAACATTCACATGACAGGCCAAATGGCTACCTTCATCCCCTCCAAAGCACACCATTTATATATTTTAATGAAGAACTTTTTTTAATCCAAAAAATTACACCCTATAAAATTAATTTCATCAAGGGCCGTCTGTCATATGAAAGTTTTTGACACCCTCAAAACCCTCCTAACTATTAAGGGTGAGCCTATGATTAAGTTAAAGGACTTTTTAGTACTAATAATATGTTATATTTTTTACTTCAACACGAAAAGAATTAATTAATGCTTGTCCAGGAGGAAGGTGTGTGTGCTTTCAATCAGGTGAAAAAAATAAAGTTGTGAGTGAAGGATTTTTTGATGAGTGCGTGGGATGGAGTTTACATAAAGGGTTGACCATTAGCTGGACACATTAATATATATTTCATTCTTTTTTTGGTTGTGAGGAATAGACAAATCTTATTCGTGTTTCATGTTCAAGATATCAACTTCATGCTTGGGACTTGAAAGAATTGGAGTCTCGCATGATATAGGATCCAGGCGAAGGAAAAAGAAATCCCAGACTCAAATTTAAATATTGCATTATAAATCTTTATTATATTGTTTTACCATTTTCTTCAGGATTCTGATGTCCTAGTAATTCCAGAGGTTTTTTTTTGGAGATTATCTCTAACGTCAGATACACTGGATGAGGGTACTTCAAAGGCGTTGTTGAAGATGTAGCGTTTAAACATGGAGACGTTAATGGAGATGGCACTAAGCCGAGTCTGGGGGGGAAAATTGCTATGTTCCATCATTTCTCAAGACTTCCTCTACTTGGACCAAACAAGATTTACACCGTAGCAGTTGATCTCGTATAGATTTCCCAACATTATCAACTGTGCTAATGGTATCAAAGTAGTTCTTATGGATCAGGATACTCACCTGCTAGGATCCTATTCCCTCCTAACATTTTCTTTTGTATCTGATAAGTTAAATGGAGTGAAATCAAATAAATAGAAACACCGAACACTTTAAACGTTAGAATTAGATCTAAACATTTGATGTTGCTTTAAAAAAAATCAAATGCAGCTACTTGATAAATAGGAATTATGTTTACGTTAGTGGGTGGTTCCATTCATACAAAAACAAAAGCAAATTAAGCTTTCTGTGGCTTATGAGAATAGAAATATATTTTACTAAGTACACAAAAAGCCCAATGTTAAAAAACATTAATTTTGTTGATTTTTTTAACTATTTTTAAACTAGAAAACTCCGGGTTTTATTGTCTTGTTTTTTATTTACAATACACACCCTGACTCACATCGAAAAAAATGACATAGCAGTTGCAGCAAGGAAAAAACATGTTCTTGTAATTTTTGTTCAACAGCTGAAGATCCTTTTTTTTACATGTAGTTAGTCCTATCTCCCACTTAATCCCAGGTACAATTGTCACATTGCTCTGTCGGATGTTAGTATCTAGAAAGCCACGGCATTTTATGTTTTTGTTGTTGTTGTCATCGTATGAATTGTTTGTGAGGAATGTTGTTATTTTTAGATGATAAGAGATCCTTTAAATGACCTTCATTTCCGGTTGATATGGTGGCTCTTTCTCACTCATAGAGAGAGACTTAAATATTATTAAAAGCAAAAATATACATACAAACGAAACACTAAGTCTAAGGAACTTTGACACGATGAAATGTAGATTGAATAATATGATAATGTAAAAATATATAATTAATATAGTAAGACGCGTGAAGGGAGAGTGTTCCTGACGTGAGTCATCATTGCATTTTGGAGTTAATACTGTAAACATACCGTCACATATTTTTGTATAAATAACTAATATATCAAATTGAGATATTCAAGTTAAATCTTACATCGGTCTTTTATGCTTATATAAGGATATACAGAAGTTTTTTTGAACGTAAATGTCTGACATTAAGTAAAAAATATGATTTTATTGAGCTCTATAATTAGGTGGTCTTAAAATACATCAATAATAAATATTTATTATCCATTAAATGGAAAAAATTATTATTTACGCATCATAACGTTTTAAAATACTTTATTTCATTTGTCACACAAATATTCCCATTTCTTTAATGAAGATGAGAGTTTCCTAATAAATTTGTTAAATTATAAGTATAATAATGCAGTGAATGGTTTAGTGGCGGATTCCTTCAAAGATACCATTTCTCTCAATAAAGGAGAGGCTTTGTTGATTGGCAGTTTTGGGTTTGATACTTATTTATTAGATCAAATCGAGCACACATTTATATGAGTTTTTACCCTTTTAATATTACTTATCATTTGAATATATATTATTATATTTTATTCCATTCTTCTAAGCAAAGCATTTTTCAGAAGTTTCTTTCATATTTTTAACTCTAAGTTATGTTCTTTTATAGGATAATTGAAAGTTGGTTGTATTATAAACATATGAGAATAAAAAGGATACAAGTGAGAGGTTTGGTGGCGGTAAGCCACCAACCTCTTTAGGATTTTAATTCCATGAAGTGATGATATAATCAAATACATATATTTCGATAACCATCATGCACCAAACAAATAATATTTCCAAGGATTAAATTTTATATTGTTATATTAATATTGCTTATTCGAACCATACTCATATGACGTACATAGGTCCTGGTTATACTAGGGCTCTTATTCTATATATATATATATATATCAGGAAACGACCGGGTACCCGGCTGTTTTTAAGCGTCCCGTCCCGGTGTCCGGTGTTTTAGACACCGGGCGGGACTTAAATATATTCTTTCGTTTATCATTCATAAAGTGACGACGTTTTTTTAGAAAGGAATTTTCGAAATATTATTTTCTAAAAACATTTTTTTTTTTTTGAAATTTTTTGTCTAAAAAAAAACGTCGTCACTTCAAAATGTCGATGGAACGAAAACATATATTAAGTCTTGGCTTGAAAACTTTAAGTCCCGGCCCGGGTCTTGGCGAAAAAAGGTTGTCCCGGTCATTTCCTGATATATATATATATATATATATATACATTTTATACATATATTTATACATTTATATATATCAAGATATAAGGAAATATTAAATAAAAACAGTTACTCCAAAAAATAAGATATATAGATAATAAAATATAGATTTGAATAAATAATAAAGATTTCAGAATGTAATAAATCAAATACAGTTTCTATTTGAGCAAGAAAGGTTGAAGTTCCAACTAATTAACAATAATAATATATAAGCCAAGCAAGTGGTCTGGAAGTAGAGCGATAATAATAAATTATGTTAGTAAAAACCATTACTCATTCCAATCCGTCCTTATGTCATTGCAGTTCTTCTTATTCATGTTAACCATAACTTAACTCTGGCATGTCATTAATTTATGGAGATTGCGATAAAATACGTACATGCTAAACAAATAATAATAATAAATGTATTATATTACTGAGCTCTAACACTAACTAGTAAGAAGTAAAAAATGTAACACATTTTTTCGTAAAATAACATTCAACATTTACGAAAGCAAAAAAAAAAAAGAAGAGATCAAATATATAAACTACAGAAGCAGCCAAAGCAACGTATGGTAGCGTGAATACAAGTGTGCCAGTTCAGAAGTCAGAGTCAGAGCAAAAAGTGTTTTTCGCCTGACATTTCATCGGTGAATATTGAGTCAATTTCACTAGTATGGCTGGAGGATCCTCGTGGCTTTAAACAGGCTGATGAGGCATTAAAATTGTATGACAACGAGAGGTCTGTGGAGTCCATTCACACAATTGAGTGTCTCATGGAGGCTTTTATCTTTCTCTCTATGACCCTTTTTGTTTTCTATCTAATAAATATAAGTCTAGGTGAAGAGTGAAACTATTTTTACCATATATTGTGGATGATAAAGACATTTGATTTGGCAAATAAAATATTGGGATAATAGTGTAAAAGAGGGGGGAATGATTCCCTGGCCACTACTTCCTGCCCTTGCTGAATAGCAGGATATTTCTTAACACTCCATTGTTGGGGAAAGACAACGACAGAAAGAAGTAAAAAGAGAGTTAGACTAAATATTTTATATAATGAAATGGATGGAGAGTGAATTGACTCCTTATTTCATGGAAAATTATCACTATAAATTATACTCAGACTGACCTTTTCATCATTTTACCCATTAAAATATAATTAGGAGTTTTAAGAAATAAGAATTTTGCTTCAGCTTTGGTTATTACACATAAACAAAGGCAGAATTGCATTGCCGGTTATTGTCATGTTATTTTTTAGATGGCTTAAGAGGGATAACCCCAATGCCACACCTTGAAAACGGACAGCCATATCTGCAATCTATTATAATATCAACAGCCGATGATTAAATGTGCATAAAATTTTGGTTCATTCTAAATAATTTAAAGAGGCCAGAAAATCCGTCTTTATAGATATTTTTCATGGATTTTATATATAAACCAAGCAGCAACATTTTCTCCAACGAATATACAAGTAAATGAAAGAGCTAGTAACTGGTATGCTGTCTTTCTCTAAACAGGAAGGAAGGAATTATGCCATTTAGTCTTTTTATAATTTTTAATGTATTAATTAAAAGACTTTGGTAACGAATTCAACATTATATTTAAAAAAGACTTGGAATGAAATTAATAATATAATGACAATGCTATGAGGATATACAAGTAATAAGGTAACTGTAAAAAGAAACTGTTTTCAAAAAATATATGACGACTAAACATCAGCAACGTAGGGTTGACTACAAGTGTGCCAGTTCAATTATTTTTCAATACATATTATAAGATGAACTTCTCTTTGGGAATACAAATTTCTTAAAATTATATAAGTTCTTTGTGTAAAGTTTCAATCAGTGTTAAAATATAAATACAAGTAGTGAGGTAATTCTAAAAAGAAATTATTTTCTAAAAAATGTTTGTTGTTTGCTTGTTTGTTTAGCTCCTAGATCAGCCCCACCACACCGGAACTCAATCCGGTATCAGTCGGTAATAAATGTCTAGGAGCTAACCTTTATTACGAAAAAATTAAATTGATACAAAAGCAAATAGGCTGTTAGAATATACTCCTCCATGTGTTTTTTCCTTCTTTGCATCTCCTCGGCCAGTTCGTCCATCTCTATCCTCGTTCGGGGACACGCGCAGATAAGGTGGATAAGGGTTTCATCGTCTTTCTCACACAGTCGCCAAACCGGGGTAGAAGACTTTACCATTTTGTAGAGGTGTGCGTTTAGGCCAATATGTCCGGTAACATAGCAACGATCCTCGAGACATTTTTCCTCTTAAAATGAAAAATCTTCCTTCCATATACGGCTCGGGGACGAAATGCTTCGATTGTCTACAGGAATCCATGGCCAACCATTGGGCTTTCCACCTTGACAAGGATCTGGATATGTATATATATATGTATAAATATATTACACCTATATAATGTACATACAATTTTGTTATTGAAACCAATTTTTTTTCATACGAAATTGAAGTAAAAAATCAATTTCGTAGAAAAGCAAATGACATATTCAACGACAGCATAATTAAATATATTGTTACTGTTGTTTACCATGCGTGTTTAAAATTGAAAGAGTTAAATACATGTAAATATATATGTATAACGTAATGTGATTCAATCCCCCAGGTAAGAAAAAAAGACTCTTTTGCTTTAATATTCATTATTTTTTTTCTATCAAATTGCTTTCATAAAAATATAAATGTTTTATTATTATTACTACTATTATGTAGATTTATATATATATATACTATGGTCTCGTAAGGTGTGTTTAATCAATACGAGACTTTGAACTCCGGGACGCCTGTCTGACAGTTGACTTCCGTTTTTAATATTGTAGAAATGTGAGTGCAGAGTCAAATAACAGAAGCAGTAAAAAAAAATGGGATTTCCAGGAATATTTCAAGCATGTCTCTTTGGTCTCAGGATTTATGATATTGTGTGTGTGGGGTGTTTTCATGAAATTTACTTGTCCTCCATTGACCAATGTGTGTGGGCTCCTTCAGTAACATGCAATGCCACACATAGTAAAGACATAAACATGTCTCGTTGTCTGCGTCAGGATATATGTATAGCAGATGAAGTTGATACTTGATTTCGACGAAAAGGATTTACAACTTGCTATTGGTTCAGTTAAGAGACTGGTTTATTTGAAAATAGGTTGATACTTTGAGTTATTATCTTCTTTAAAACTCTTTTTATAAGAATAAATTCATTTTGAAATATTTCAAGTTTTTTTTTTGCACATATAATTTTCGCAAATATTTTCTGTCTGAACCCAATATTGTTTAAAGAATTAAAGCAAATGTGGTACTATTAATCCAGCATTCTCAGAGAGATTGGTTACTTTTTTGGCATACTGAGGTAGAATAATTAAATAAGTGTTTAAAGTGTTTTTAGGGTGTTATGGACTAAGATAGTTAACTCGATTCCACCTCGAATTAAAGACTGGACCTCCATTCTTACTGAAACAACAATCATAATGATGTTATTATTTACAATGTCTGAAAAAAGGATACTCACTTGATCAATGTAGGCAAAAAAAATATGAAGTCAAATACACCGGGTAATTAATAAAAAATTATAAATTTTTCATCTTTCAAAACACTTTTTTCAACTGCTGTGTCGTTGCACTCATGGTGTGCCTGTGTGATCAAGCATATGGCAGAGTAATCCCCAGGTCACTTGTCCATACGAGTAGGGATGGTCCTTAGAGACATATCACTAATAATTGTAGTTTTTGTTTACTATTTCTGTGGGATTTTTTATATAGAAAGAAACCTTCTTTGGCACACAAAAATGTGGTTGAAACACTATTCTAAATCAACCAAAAGTAGTTATACTATATTTCTGCTAACTTTATTTTCTTTTATATTTCAGACAATCAGTTGCGTACATATATACATAAATAAACATTATAGTATCAATTAAAGTTTGTTGAACATCCAAGACAAAATGGTCAATAAATCTCAATACATATCGACATGAGAGGATACAAAAATAGGTTGTACTTTAAGGCCGTAAAAAAAATTATGAACGAATGAAAATAATTTAAAAGAAACAACACACGTATAAGGTAATTGTGAAGTGAATTGCGAATGTTTCTTTTACCTTTTTTTACTATTCGTTGAAGAAAGATCTTTTGTTGCAGCGCTGTGGATGGAAGATACTTTATGTTGTTGATGGCAGTGAACCAAGTGGCACCATCTTCCCGTAGAATCTTCCATCCAAACGCCGTGTATCTGGCTACTGGGGCTAGTAAAATTGCTCTGAACTCAATTGGTTTATAGGTATATATGAGGAAAGTCTATTAGCGATCAGAGCATTTGAATTGAGAGCCGCGAAGTCATTGCTTCCAACGATGATCGTCTTTTTCTTCCGGAGAGACCGAATGAAATAATGGCTGGAATTATACTTTGAGGGCCGTTTTCCATGCCATGAACGATGATCTTTACATTGTTTTTTGTAATACCAGTAACACCTAGTATTATTTTTAGTGATCTTGATTTTAAAAAAATATTTCTTCTCTTCCCCTTCTAAGGAAGCGAAAATGGACACTTGACGCCAACTACCTAACATCTGTACATCGTCTGATCTACGTATGCAGATCGTATAAAGTATAAAAACAAGTCTAATTATGACCAGAGCACCATAACTGATTCTGTATTAAGTTATGGGCAAGCCTCCTCGCTGAGAGGGAGAAAAACATTTGGCAGCATAGGACTGACGTTCGATGACTACTTGATGGATAATGGGCTATCTAGAATAATAGGAAGAATAGGAGAGGAAAGAGTTCTTTGATCTATCACAACGGATCATCATCACTCATGTTTGTACAGCCATCTTATTGGTACAAAGAATAACAAAAGAAGAAGAAGAAGAAAAAAACGTGACGAATAGAGGTTTTGTAAGCAGGCCGGGTCAAGAAAGGCGTTGATTGCAAGATGAATATGATTCATATGGCCTAAAAGTTTAGATGTGATTGTAGAATGTCAGCTTTATGCCTCCATATCATTTATAATACCTTTATTGGTATTATTTGTTTATAGAAGAATAATTCCTTGGTTTGTTTGTGTTTCTTTTTCTAGTATAAGTATTTGAATATATATTGATTTTAAACAGTATTAAGCCAAGAATATTGTGCGATACTGAACTATTTAGTATTGCCGAATAAATTATTCCTGTTTTATAATACAAAAATAAATACCTTTTTTGCAGGAAACGAACGGGACACCTTTTTCACCGGAACCGGGGCAAAAAACGGACCGGGACATTAAATTTTTCAACTGATGACGTTTTTTTAGAAAAGAATCTCCAAAAAAAATGACGTTTTTTAGAAAATAATCTCCAAGTGATCACTTTCTGAAGTGATGATTTTTAATTTTTTAATGACAAACGAAATATAGAAAAAAAATTGATGTCCGGCCTGGTGTATAAAAAACAGGAAACCGGGCCGGGACGCTCAAAAAACAGCCGGATGCCCGGTCGTTTCCTGCTTTTTTTGCAACAGAAGCTAAATTATTGATAATTGATGTAGTAACTAGCTGAAATCCATGCACAAAAAGTAATCGAATATTTTTCTTTGGCCATAAGGCGATACTTTATTAATTCTATAAAGATTTTATAGACATGACAGAAGAACATTCTACTAGACAGATAAAAAGAGAATCAAATAACAAAAAACCATAAAATATATTAAAAAGTAATCAAAAACACTTTGCAATTGAATAAAAACTTTTTTTGCAAAACACGAAGATGTAAGTTTAAATATTGGAAATGCCAGAAATATCGTGGTCATTGGAGCTTCGTTGGGCATATAAAATTTGCTGGGTTTTAGTGATGATTGCGTTGATGACGGCCTCTATTTGACCAGTGTAAAAGGCTATAAAATGGTCCCTCGTTGGCTTATAAAAGTTGTGTGAAGGCGAAGAAGGAAAAAGCAATAGAATATATTTTTTTATAATACTTAAGGGACATTAAGACGTAGAAACGTTATGAATGACTAGTCTAAAATCATTCGATATATTTTTAATGGTCAGATGAAAATCCATCTGCAGAATGGCGCATAAGTCATATGGAATACTTTTTGTTGTAGTTTGTTTATATGACTGAATAGTACTTGAGAAACCGAAGAAAACACGGTCATTAAGCCTAAACAACTTTTGAATATTATAAAGGACAAATGATGAATGTGTTGTCAAAAAAGACAACCGGCCAAGTGGAAAAATCTGTCAGGAGTTGATGGATCATCATCATAATAAATAAGTTAAGCGCAAAGAAGTCCGCCAAAGGCAGATATATTTATGTACATACAAAATATTTGTCCTAAGTATTTAAAAAATATTTCAATCTGTTTTGTGAATGGGATACATTGACCGTGGATGTAAATAAGGCGATATGTGTGTAGTGAGATGGAAAGATTAACACTGAGCTCATTACTTTGTTTTTTTTTATGTAAAAATACTTTTTATTCCTATATATATATATATATATATATATATTATCACTCTCAATCAATAAAGTATACTTAGAAAATGTTAATAAAGATGAGTCATGTGTAGCGTTAAAAAGGTAATTGAGCCTACGCAGAGTAGATATCATTAAAGAAAGAACCAAAAATATCTTATTTAATTTATGTATTTACATATTGCCTTCATTAATCGAGTATCATTAGCTCTGTCTATGTCTATTTATGTCTTTATACGTGTAGGCGGTGCTGTAAACGGTGTAGAGACCTACTTTGAGTAGGGACTAATGGACCATTTATGATTATTTTAAAGACTCAAAAAACACATAGGAAAAAAATATGACGGCATATTAAAGACAGACGTTATATGTTTAGGAAGACTCTAATAAAATACACAGAGAGTCAAGCTACATCTTGTTGATCACCTAATAAAATACACTAAGGGTCAAGCTACATCTTGTTGATCACAGCATAGTACATGATAGATATTTATAAAATTAACTTCAATCTTATCATCCAAAATAAAATTTTGGTAACGATAATATACGACCTCTATATAAATATATTAGAAAAACTGATAAAAATTATTATATGAAGGCGTAAATCCACCAATATTAAAATATACACTTACAAAATATGCTCTTCCTATAGGTCTGACAATTATGATTCAATATATTAAAAATGGAAAATTCCTTGATCCTTTGTTCATATATAATATAAAACATGTTGTTCTACAGACGAAGCACATTAGTGTATACCTCCACAGTTAATCTAATTACATATAAATGCACCCACCCCTCCTTATTGGTCGAAACTTCAGTAACTTTGTACTTAAAAAATAGGCAATCTTTCAATGACTTTTTTTAATGTATCTCTGTCTTTATCTAACAATGTTCAATTAAAGTCACGTATATATATATATATATATATGTTACGGTCCATTTGAAAAATCGGTCATTATTCATAATGCCCGGGCAATATGAATAATGACCGACTCAGCGGGCATTATTCATATTGCCCGGGCATTATGAATAATGGCCGACGCAGCGGTCCATATGAAAAATATTATTTTTTAGGGTACTGTATGTTATTTTTTAGTATTTGATGTTGAAAAATGATTCTACATATTGTAATTAAGCTATTAAATGCAGTTTATAGTTGTTTAAAATGTCATTAGAGCTATTTTTAGTATGATGAAAAAATCACTGTCCGTTATTATGTGGTGTCCGATAATCAAAGCCATTATTATAATTTTTCGATTTTTCCTTTCACTGTTTGTTTGTGCATTTACTTTTGTCTTTGGTTGAGTCTTAAGAATTATTCATAATGCCCGGGCCATATGAATAATAATTTTGTAATATCGGACACTGCAAACAGTAATAATAAGTTAATAACTGATCGAATTCAAATTTGTATTTATTTTTTCCCGGAAAACTAATTTTGATTTTCTATTTTTTGTAACCAGCTGCAAGTCAGTTTTGCTTATTTCAAAACCTTTCTTATGTCAAAAGTCTGTTGTCTATAAAAATACTTTGTACGGTAATTGAAGCATTAGTATTGATGCTACTTTGTTATCTTTCATTGTTTATTTATCATTTGTTTTTCTTTGCGTCGAGTTCTGAGCCAAGCGTAAATGGGATTGCTTCGGTGATATTGGATTTACAAACCCCAAGAGCACTCCTACTGGACAAACCATGGAGGAGAAGAAGCAGAGAAAGAGGACGTTTTGAAAGAATCGAGGACTTCAATACATCTGTCATATTTCTCCGTGGTTCTTCGTCTGGAAAAGATGTGTTTGATCCCTGGCTGGCTCCTTGTTGAATCAAGTCCATCAATCCAATGTTTTGTCCCCATTCCAAGCTCTTCGATAAGCCCTTATGAAGGATTGCAGGCATACAGATCAAATGCATGGAGTCAGACAATGCTTGGATCTGAGACACAATTGTTAGACGTGTGAAATGATCCAATACTGATAATAGTCGACTTGACCAGGACTGACTTTCTTCCTCACCGTCTTATAACTCAAGCTCTTTAGCCACAGGTGAAAAATCATTAATTTCACTCTCTAGAGTGGAATCAAAGTCAGTCTTCAAAGTTTAGCCCATGGAGGGATCCACCATATATTATGAAACTGAAGCAACTTGCTCGATTACATCTTTAAATAAGATATATTAATTTCTTATCAACACATTTTTTTTCTCTTCTACATATGAGTTGAAATATATTACAGTCATAAAATTAAACTCTCTGGTCACTTACTCATTTATTTATATTACTAAATCAGATACACAAGTAAATACTAAAATCTATTGTTCGTTTTTGCACACAGACACTATTGCAGAGGAGATATTTTTTGTAATTTAATGTTTATTGCTTTTGCTACCCCGTTGGCTTATTCAACCATTTATATGCAGGGGTTGTATATTAACTATTCAAACAGTTAATGATTTCATACACATCACTAAATACATTCAAATCGATTTGTTAAAACTTGCAAGTACCTGATCGCAGTGGATTCAATGATGTCAATAATAATATTGACAAAGGTGCTCAAATGATACTCATTCTTTTCACTCGATGTTTCTTTCCTCTGATGTACTAAAAACTGGTTGATAAAAATATTTTATTTTAAGTTCGAGGCTCTTTTAACAACAAAAAAAACTTTTTTGGGTGGCCCATGGACCATTGATTTGGATCTTAGTAAGTCGATGAAAACAAAGGATTTCAAATACTATGGAAATTTGTGGCAGACATTATAAATGCCATCAACGGATATCGGGATCGCCTACCACTTTGTTTTATTTGATTAAAGTATGCTTAAGCTAAACTGACATAAAGCAATATGGTATTTGCTTCTATGTGTATTACTCTCAGACAAAAATATTTTTTAAAGACACTATTAAGTTTTGTTCATATAACTATTTGTACAAAATTGCAAAGCCTATACATAACATAATATCCATTAAAAATCTAAAATAGATAAATTTCCCAATTATATTTTAATAAATTGAACTTTAAATTATCTTATATTTAAATTGTTTACACATACACTACTATTACACCAAATGCTATGTCACCTTGTATTATTTATAAAGTATGTCTAAGCTACACTCTCAATAATCAGTACGCTTTTTGCTTCCATATGAATTTCCCCAGGATAATTCTCCCCCTTTAGCTCAGTATATCCCCTACCAGTATAAATAAAAATATTTTAAAATATAAAATTATATACATGAAATTATTTATTTAGACACTACTTAGCTGATACAAAACATAATAATCATGAAAATTATAAAATGAAATTTTTTCACAATTACATATATAAATATAATTTTAAATATTTTTGTTGTAACATACATTGCTATCATGGCATTTACTGTTGCAAAGTAGCCCTGCTTTTTTGCAAACACATCTTTTGGTTCTACAATAAGTTGAGTATGTACAATTGCATTTGAAAAAACCTTGTCCATTTCCATTTGACAAAACTGATGCAGTTTCCCGTAGGCAAACCTTTTTTTTGGGTACATCCTCTGTCTCAATAAATCTCTCTTTACATGGATTGAATTGATTTCTTGAATATAGCTGCTTTAAAATACCATTTTTTGTGCCCAACTGGTACGTGCCTTCATTTTTGTCCATTACTATTGCAACCACGCTTCTTGGGTCCGTTTTTCCTCGGTCTACGCTTGGTACGGGAACTCGGACCGACTGCCCTACCTCCGCTGGTTTAAATCTTTTGGATGACAGTTCCAACATTTTTTGAGCTTGTTCCAATTGTTTCAAACGAGCTTCTTTTTGATGGTATTGTCGCATATCGTTGTTGATACAATTTTCACAATTCCTTTGACCATTATCTATAGATGTTTGGCATGTAATACATGTGGCACCAACTTGCACCATATAATTCGGTTCGACAAGTTGTTCCATCTCTGTCGTATCTTGAACCATATTATCTGAGATAAGTGGCTCAGCACTTACAAATTCTTCTTCTTCCTCATTAAGGGTAGATTTTTCACAAAATTGTGATAGTTGCTCTTCTGAGTGAATATTTAAATTACTGGAGAGTGGAAGTCCTTCAAGGCCAACTGTCATTGGGCGACCATACATGGCTTCATATGGGGTTCGCCCGATACCAGAATGAAACCGTCTGTTCTTAGCATATTGAACAAACCAAAGTCCATCCGACCATTTGGTTGTGTTGTTGTCTCTCTGCCACATCATCAAAATGTCCTGGATATCCCTATTGGCTCTCTCAACCGATCCTTGCGACTGAGAGTGTCGAGGTTTTCCATGAACAAGCCTACAATCAGGCCATAGCTCAACTAGTTTGGTAATTACTTGGTTTGCAAATTCTCGACCATTATCGCTTTGCAAAATTTTGGGGGCCCCTTTGTCACTGAATATGTGGATCAAATTTGAAGCCACTTCCTCAGCTCTTTTGTCTTTACGGTCGAAGGCAAACAATTTTGTGAGGTGATCCTGATATACCATGATGTAACGGAACTCTTTGTCAGGATTGCTCTTCATGTCAATCAATTCAACCTGACATCTTGAATTCATATACTCTGATATGATTGGCTTAACGACGATACTTTTTCTCACTTTGTTCTGCTTCAATTGACAGGTTTCACATAATTCCAAGAATGCCATAATGTTTTCTCTTGTAACATTGAAATAATTTCTTTGGAGCTCCTTGAACATATATTACGTCCAGCGTGACCCAATTTTATATGCACCTCGTTGATGATGTCGTAAAATCCCTTTGCAAACAATGATTTGTTGGTGCCGTTTTTTATGATGGTGATGGAGCCGTTAGAGTCGAGGAGTGCATACTTATTCTTCCAATTATATTCTATAACCGAACGGGGCTTGGCAGAAACTCCAAACGTTGAAGGGAAGCTATGATCTTCAAATAAGTACTTTTTCTATAATTGCAGTATTTCTGCCTTTTTCTTGATAGATTCGTCAATTTTCCTAAGATAATCACAACGTTTGTTACGAAGCACTTATTTTCAAAGTAAAAATATATTTTTAGTTCACAAAACTGTTTGGGTATGAACCGAGAATATTGAAATGGAAAAGGAAATTATATTTGATATTCATTGTAACCTATAGTAACCCATTAATGCCGAGAATTATCTGTACAGAAATTGCCCTAATTTTTAAATTATATGAATCAATATAGTGCTATAAACATTTCGAACCAAAAAAAAGTCATATTTAATAAACATTTAAAAAATACGGCCCGGGCACATATGTGCCCACTCGGCATTTAATAATGTATACAGCATAACATATTTTAGTATATATTCTATTGACTACAGCTCTTTTTTTTGATAGTTTACATATATATTTATTTATTGATAATAATTTTTATTTTGTGTGGTAAAGTTCCATGCATTCTGGATGCAAAAGAACATTACATTTTTTGCAGATATGAGGAGTTCCTCCATTGCATTCTAGGCATCTACTTCTCGAATGCACTCCTCTTGCTGTCCAATTATTACCTTCATTTAGTCGAATACTGTTTGTAGCGCTCACCAATGAATACTTAGGTCCTGGACGCTTCTTTGCAACCCCATAAGTTTTTAGGACACATTGGCTAAATTTCTCGAGAAGTCCAAGATACTCAGACGAGGATTGCCCCGTCTACTGAAGCGCCATGCATTGACAACCTGTGCGTTTAGGCTCCAAGCAAAACAAAGGCCACCACCACTTTTTTGACCTTATCCTTACTCTATATGCGGCAACTTGCTGGTCAAAAAGGTCAACGCCTCCCATGTTCCGATTGTACGTACTAATAGAATTTGGCATGTCAACTTCAACATACTTCCTCTTTTTTCGATTCCACCGTCTTGGTTACTGTAGTGGTTGAGCTCTCATTTTATTTTAATCCACACTAACTACCTGGTTATCCTTCCACTTGACAATCGAGACACAACCAGTAAATGCCTCGTCCATGGATCTTCGAGATTTCTTTTTCAATAGTTGTTTTATCAACACTGGAGCGCTACCCAGCCGATCTTCACGAAGAGTTGTGGTGCATGCAATTCCATTCCGTCATAATTCTAAAAGCATGGAATGGACCCGAAATAATTGTCACAGATGACGTGTTGGATTAACTTGGTCTTGTTTACCATTTCTAAAACGACATTTGGACCATGACCAAACCCATGATCAGGAATGTTGGTAAGGATCCACAAAAAGTTCGACATGTAGCAAGGTACCGTCAGCAGCACAAGCTGGCCACAACTTGAAACCAAATCGGACAGGTTTTCCTCGGATGTAGTGTTTATCCCCATGCCGTCCATAATAGGGGACCATTATTTCGTCAACGCTCATAAACTCTCCGTGGAATCTGTTATTTTTCATCACTTTATGCTAGGCACAGCTTCACTTGAATGCCGAATGGGCACATTTGTTCCCACTCTAAATGTTCATGCATTTATTTTTGAAAAAACATTGATAACATATATAAAGTAAATATTTAAAAAGAAGCTATATATTTTAAGAATCGTTTTCTTTAAAAATTATTAATATTCATTCATAAATTTAGCTGTTACATTCCCATTAGAACAATACGATTTCCGCATATTTTCAACGTCCTCAAACACGTACTTTCAAACAGCAACTACCAGTACATTATTATTGTTTTTATTAAATACATGGGCTATCTCATGTAGGTAAAGCTATTAAAATAAAGTTAATCTGTTTGAACTTTGAAATATGCCTTAGTTGTGTTGTAATAACGCTTTTTAAGCTCTGGGAACATATCTTCCCAATCGGCATTAAAACGCTTTTAAAAACATTAACATTGGAAATTCAAGTTAATCTTCAATAGAAATTTTTTTTAAGCACTAAAAGATAGATTCAGAGTTATATGCTACCACTATTCGAACGAACTTATCAGCCACATTTGAGCTCCTTTGTTATATTCTTTTCGACTTCATCCGATACACATCTTTGAGAGTATTAATAGATGGTTTCGAACATATTTTATATTGAGAAAAAAGATACACTACATCAATGGCTAATATAAATGATGAATTTGAAAAAAAAAAAACAGGGCTACTTTAAAACAGCAAACCCATATAGTAATGCATGTCACAAACAAATATATTTCAATTCCAATTTTATTTATATATGTAATTGTGAAAAAATTTCATTTTAATTTTCATGATTATTATGTTTGTATCCGCTAAGTAGTGTCTAAATAAATAGTTCATGTATATATTTTATATTTTAAAATTTTTTATTTATACTGGTAGGGATTACTGAGCTAAAGGGGAGAATTATCCTGGGGAAATTCATATGGAAGCAAAAAGCGTACTGTTATTGAGAGTGTAGCTTAGACATACTTTATAAATCATACAATGTGACATAGCATTTGGTGTAATAGTAGTGTATGTGTAAACAATTTAAATATAAGATAATTTAAAGTTCAATTTATAAATATAATTGGAAATTTATCTATTTTAGATTTTTAATGGATATTATGTTATGTATAGGCTTTGCAATTTTGTACAATAGTTATATGAACAAAACTTTTTTTTTTCTCTGCAGCAAGGCCTTTATTAGTCACATAAAAAACACATTAAAGCAACTAAAAGAGTGATAGAAAATTTAAGTTTTACAACAACAATAAACATTATAGTTTTTAATCAATTTTCTACTAAAAGGCCAAATATCTTTACAAATACATACAAATCTAAATAACTAACAATATCTAAAAAACAAAGAATAAAATTACGCAAAAAAAAACATTAAAGGTCAATTATTATTTTTTTTTTTTTTTCCTTGCGGTTTTCATTGTCCTTGGAGTAGATTTTTTTTGTAAATCGTAGCACCTTTTTCAAAGTATGGAGATGTCGTGCAGATTGAGAAGGGTAGAACTTAGTAACTTCAAAGCATAATTCCATGAACTGTCCTGGGTTTTGGGGATTCGTAAGCGAAGAGCACAATACCTCGCAGCAGCGAAAATAAAAATTGCCCTCAGATGGTCAACATTTACTGGCGTGTAGCTTGTCAAATTTTTGGCAATATAGGCCTTACAGTTAGAAATTGAAGCATTTATAGCTTTGCCTTCGACTGATATGGGCTTAGTGTATGGTTGCAAACCAAAAAGTAAAAATCCATTAAGGAAGCTGGGCCTAAATTTTTGATAAAATCCTGATTCAATGTAATAAAAGATTTTAATAAAGCTAAAACTGGACAGTCACTAAAAGCGTGTACACTGTCATTATAAGTTTTCCCGCAGTCCTTGCAGGGGCGAAAAAATCGAAGCAGCCCAGCAGAGATCTGGAACTGAGAAGTGAATGTTCTACTGTCAATTAAACCACCAGAGATCGCATAATCACCTTATCCCATGAGGAAGGAAGAAGAAGAACTTTTTTAAAGTTATTTAGGATCGCCCGAGCATCAAGACATTCATCTGTTTTGGTTACTAGTTTGAAACACCAAGGAGTTAAAGGAAGATGATGGGCAGCAGATCTATTCAAAGGAAAACAAACTTTCCAGTATGGAAGATGGAGTCTCTCTTCAGGTCATGCAGTGTAAACACACTTTCACTAATGGCAGTCTTTTCAAGTCTATCCGGACATGGTAGGTTTGTAAAAAAGGCGCCTTTTGGAAGTTTTGACGAATAATGTCGATGATCCCGCTCGAATCAAAACAAGGTGTTAAAGACCAGACAATTCTCTGAGCTGCCCCCCATTCCTTTGATACTCGGTCTACTGAGTCATTTGATAGAGTAGTGCCGAACATTAGGTGTTTAAAAATACTGGACTGACATATAAAATTTCTCCACTCTACATTGGGTTTGTACAAAATGTCCTTAAAAACTTTTATATATATTTTCGGTAAAATAACTTCTAGCAAGGATAACCCTCCGCCCAACTGAGCGCGAGGCCGCTTCAGCGCCGGAAGATAGCTCTGACTGAATAATAGCCTTAGCCAATTTTGTTCCTCTTTAATCGCTTTTTCAGCTACTGAAGGTATTGCAGTTGCCACGTATAAAATTTGAGGAATTAACTGGGTGCTGTATAGGAGTATCCTTTTTTTGTAAATTGAGATTTCTCCAGGATTTGCACCATTTTCTAACTTTCGAGAACCGCTGTTCATAATTAGAGACAGATGGCCCATCCCTCTGCCAATCAATGCCCAATATATTGACTTTGTCAACCACACAACACCCACAGATTTGAGTACATTTCATTGGGGACCAAAGACCTATTGGTAGAATTGAAGTCTTCTCTTCATTGATTTCCAATCCAGATGCTTTAGAGAATTTTCCAAAATAAGAGAGCAATATCTCAATCCTTTTATGTAGTTGGGCGTTTGAATTGCCTTCCACCATGAGAGTCACATCATCTGCATAAAAATCCACCAAATGTTTATTCCCTCCAAAACTAACGCCAAAGCCCCATACTCCGAATGAGGGATCTGCAAAACTGTTCCATGGCTGCAGCGAAAAGAAGGGAGAAGCCGGACACCCTTGTCTACAACTTCTACCCAAAACATAGCATCACTATGAACTCCATCGATGCAAAGTTGAAGAGCCATTGAACAACAGAGCTCTCACAGGATTAAAAAACCGTCTGGGAAATACTTTATAACAGCTCGTAAAATAAATTGTGATAAATAGAATCGAAAGCCTTTGTAAAATCTACTGCTATAATTGTCCATAAGTTTTCCTATCCCTAGTCAAATCTATGGCACTTGGATATTTCTTGAAATATCTGAAATATGTCTATTTCGTAAAACACCCTTTTGTTTCATTTTTTAGCTTTCTGTTTAAAATTGGCTCAATGTGTTTAGCCAGGACTCCTGCTAATATACGATAAGTCTCGTTTAAAATTGTCAAAGGTCTCCAATGATTTGTTCGAGAACATCACCCTTTTTTGGAATTAAGACGATCCTACCACGAGTAACTGCAGTATTTATACTGGTAGGGGTATACTGAGCTAAAGGGGGAGAATTATCCTGGGGAAATTCATATGGAAGCAAAAGCGTACTGATTATTGAGAGTGTAGCTTAGACATACTTTATAAATAATACAAGGTGACATAGCATTTGGTGTATAGTAGTGTATGTGTAAACAATTTAAATATAAGATAATTTAAAGTTCAATTTATTAAATATAATTGGGAAATTTATCTATTTTAGATTTTTAATGGATATTATGTTATGTATGGCTTTGCAATTTTGTACAATAGTTATATGAACAAACTTAATAGTGTCTTTAAAAAAATATTTTTGTCTGAGAGTAATACACATAGAAGCAAATACCATATTGCTTTATGTCAGTTTAGCTTAAGCATACTTTAATCAATAAAACAAAGTGGTAGGCGATCCCGATATCCGTTGATGGCATTTATAATGTCTGCCACAAATTTCCATAGTATTTGAAATCCTTTGTTTTCCTCGACTTACTAAGATCCAAATCAATGGTCCATGGGCCACCCAAAAAGTTTTTTTTTGTGGTTAAAAGAGCCTCGAACTTAAAATAAAATATTTTTATCAACCAGTTTTTAGTACATCAGAGGAAAGAACATCGAGTGAAAAGAATGAGTATCATTTGAACACCTTTGTCAATATTATTATTGACATCATTGAATCCACTGCCATCAGGTACTTGCAAGTTTTAACAAATCGATTTGAATGTATTTAGTGATGTGTATGAAATCATTAACTGTTTGAATAGTTAATATACAACCCTGCATATAAATGGTTGAATAAGCCAACGGGGTAAGCAAAAGCAATAACATTAAATTACAAAAAATATCTCCTCTGCAATAGTGTCTGTGTGCAAAAACGAACAATAGATTTTAGTATTTACTTGTGTATCTGATTTAGTAATATAAATAAATGAGTAAGTGACCAGAGAGTTTAATTTTATGACTGTAATATATTTCAACTCATATGTAGAAGAGAAAAAATGTGTTGATTAGAAATTAATATATCTTATTTAAAGATGTAATCGAGCAAGTTGCTTCAGTTTCATAATATATGGTGGATCCCTCCTTGGGCTAAACTTTGAAGACTGACTTTGATTCCACTCTAGAGAGTGAAATTATGATTTTTCACCTGTGGCTAAAGAGCTTGAGTTATAAGACGGTGAGGAAGAAAGTCAGTCCTGGTCAAGTCGACTATTATCAGTATTGGATCATTTCACACGTCTAACAATTGTGTCTCAGATCCAAGCATTGTCTGACTCCATGCATTTGATCTGTATGCCTGCATCCTTCATAAGGCAGGCTTATCGAAGAGCTTGGAATGGGGACAAAACATTGGATTGATGGACTTGATTCAACAAGGAGCCAAGCCAGGGATCAAACACATCTTTTCCAGACGAAGAACCACGGAGAAATATGACAGACAAATGTATTGAAGTCCTCGATTCTTCAAAACGTCCTCTTTCTCTGCTTCTTCTCCTCCCCTCCATGGTTTGTCCAGTAGGAGTGCTCTTGGGTTTGTAAATCCAATATCACCGAAGCAATCCCATTTACGCTTGGCTCAGAACTCGACACAAGAAAAACAATGATAAATAAACAATGAAAGATAACAAGTAGCATCAATACTAATGCTTCAATTACCGTACAAAGTATTTTTATAGACAACAGACTTTTGACATAAGAAAGGTTTTGAAATAAGCAAACTGACTTGCAGCTGGTTACAAAAAATAAAAATTAGTTTGCCGGAAAAAATAAATACAAATTTGAATTCGATCAGTTATTAACTTATTATTACTGTTTGCAGTGTCCGATATTACAAAATTATTATTCATATGGCCCGGGCTTATGAATAATTCTTAAGACTCAACCAAAGACAAAAGTAATGCACAAACAAACAGTGAAAGGGAAAAATCGAAAAATTATAATATGGCTTTGATTATCGGACACCACATAATAACGGACAGTGATTTTTTCATCATACTAAAAATAGCTCTAATGACATTTTAAACAACTATAAACTGCATTTAATAGCTTAATTATAATATGTAGAATCATTTTTCAACATCAAATACTAAAAATAACATACAGTACCCTAAAAAAATAATATTTTTCATATGGACCGCTGCGTCGGCCATTATTCATAATGCCCGGGCAATATGAATAATGCCCGCTCAGTTTTTCAAATGGACCGTAACATATATATATATACATATATATATATACATATATATATATATATATATATATATATATATATATATATATATATATATATATATATATATATATATATATATATATATATATATATATAATATATATATATATATATATACAGGGTGGTAAGATCAAATTCGGCGTTTTTCTTCTCTCAACTTAAAATACACATAAAATCGTTAATTTTCGTTCAATTTTATTTATTTAGACATTAAAATGCTCGTACAGATGTGTAGATTCTACTTATTAAATCCATCCACCTTCTGCGTCGATGACGCACTGGATCCTGGCACGGATAGAGGAGCAGGCTTTGGCCACCAGGGCCCTGTCCAACTTCCTGGCCTGCTTCAATGGAGTTGATCAGGGCGGCCTTAGTGCTGTGAGCCAGTCGGTTTGTGTGTCACTCAGGTAGCCCCAGAAAAAAATAGTCCTTAGGATTCAAATCAGGGAGCTAGGGGGCCACATGTTCTTGTTCTTCTGCGTCAACCCCTGCCAACCTTGAATTTGTAGCTGTGACAACGCAAATCCTCATTCCACAAGGCCAACAAAGTTACGTGAGAAACGTCCAGCTCCTTGGCAACATCCCTGATGGACCTGCTCGGGTCATGCTCGAAGATATCTGACACCGTCATGATGAAGTCGGGGGTCCTGGCCTTGCGGGCGCTGCTGGAGAGCCTGAAGGCCCTGTCGACGACGGCACGAGGGTCCCTGGTATTCTTCAGCTGCAGCCTGAGCTCAGCACCCTTATTCTGTCGATCCCGAGCAGCTCAGAGACCTGGGTGTTGCTGATGGTGTTGCCTTTATACAAATAATCTGGATAACAGCACACCTGCGTTCTTGCTCGTTCCAGATAACAGCTGTAAATTGCCATATACGGTCATGACGAAGATACAATTCAACTGAAATGATCTCTCATATTTTGGCTGTCTGCTAAAAAATCAGCTGCGTGGATCGGATGACGTCATCCTTGTTAAAGGATATCCTGAAACCCGCCGGATTTGATCTTACCACCCTGTTATATATATATATATAGAGAAAGAAAAAAAAAGAAGGGAGAGAAGTGAGGCAAAATACTCACTCCCTTCTTTTTTTCTTTATCTTTCTATCCAGCTAACAGTAACAGCAGTTACCAAGTGGTAATTGTATATTCTCATATCAAAAGATCAATTTTTTGGGAAGGTACGTGCAAAGATGTATTTGCTTATATCTCGTAAAGTATAGCGATTTTTAGAACACCAAACATATCAAATGAAAGTTTGGTAAACCAGCTTTAATTTTTGGTATACTAAATCATGTCAATTTAATAAGTAGAGAGTTATATGTACATTAAAAAAGCATATCTCGCATACAAATGACGCATATAATGGATTATAATGCGTCAGAGACAAAGTAAAATTTTGAGAGGATACCTTGACGCAAATCTAAGAAACACATTATTATTATTTTTTCATAATCGATTTCTTATAGGTCAATACAGGCTCTGAATCATATGATGTAAACTCAGATTGTACTGAATTCTGAATTGATAGAATGCAACCAAGGTCATTTTTGGATTTATCATTCAAAGGTGTACTAAACTTAAAATACTATTTTACTCTGAAGCGAACAAGTCATCTTCTACAGGCGAGTGAAGTTAATTGATACAAAAAAGCTATGAAATAGTATCATTACACACTCCATTTTTTTCTTTGTTTTTTACTGAAAACTTTGTTTTATTAAAAAAACATCAAACATACGTCTGGTAGTAAATTAGATTTCCTTTAAATTAATAATTATTATTGAAGTCTGTAACGTCCACCATTTTGAAGAAATTTGCGGAAAACTATATTTTTACTAAAATTTTTTAAATTTTGACCTCGTTGCGCGACTTCGTAATGTTGACCGATTTTGTTCAAACTTTGTATGTCGTCTTCTTTTATCACCAAGAACAGAAAATCCACAATGTTGCTAACATTTCAAACATTTGAAAAATAAGAACAGCCCTAATATATATATATATATATATATATATATATACATATATATATATATATAGGGCTGTTCTTATTTTTCAAATGTTTGAAATGTAGCAACATTGTGGATTTTCTGTTTCTTGGTGATCAAAATATATATAGATAATATATATAATATATATATATATACTGAGATACGCATCACTTTTTGGAGGTCAGACCTTCTTATCGATGTATTTAAAAATGAATATATTTCCTTCCAATAACCTCTTTTGATCTCCTTCTTTTGCTCAATACTCAAGTAAATCAACTGTAAAGATATAATGACTTCTTTTGTTATAATAACTATTTTATGTAAATAAATTACTTTTATAAGATGATATTGTTATATATATCAATAATTCCATCAACTATTGATAAATACAACAATGTTTTCATTCCTCCTCATTGGTCAAAACTTCCTTATTTATGTAATTCAAAAAGAGATATATCCTTCCCCTATGACCACCTTAATCCATCTTTCTCCATATGTCCCTCAATTATCATTAAAAGTCACATAGTCCATTATATAAGACTATGATTTGCTGTAGATACATATTTATTGTAATTCTCATGGTAAGCTATATGAAATCATGAAAAATACATACTATGGTACGCATCCCTTTTTCATTGGTCAAAAACTTCCTTATCTATGTATTTCAAAATTGGGATCCACTCCTTCAATGACCTCCTTTCATTTCTCTCACGATGCTCATTAAAGTCACAAAATCCAATTGTACAACTGTAATGAGTGGATATAAAATATATATTTCATGCATGCAAAGGCAAAACAAAAATGTCCAAGGAAGGCAGACTTGATTATCCTTGAAGGGTTTATTATGATGAGTTTATTGCTGAGGCACAAACCTAAAGGGATCTAATCCTTTTTTTTTTTTTTTTTTTATGCTTGCAAAGGAAATGATGGATAATCTAAGTAATTTGGTTTCTTCTTTTTATCATATTTTCTTCTTTCTTTCTTCTTTCGACAGGCACACCATTTCCTGTACATAAAGGCAATATCTTTCATAGATAAGATGGCTTCTCAAAAATATATAAGAGATATTAGTGGAAGACAATGACATTAAATGATGAGGGAGATCCCAATTCCTACATTATTTCCTCTATTTTTTATCATAATATACAGAAATCCCTAGGTTGTGTATCAATGGCAGGGAACGGATCAAGCCTCGTTTTTCATTTATGAGTTAATACATTTATTGAAGAGCGCTATGCCTTAAGCATGTATATATAAATATATATATATATATATATACAGACTTGTTGAGTTATCGTTCATTTGTTGTCGTATGTGTTCGCGAACAATGAACACAAGGAAATTTCCTGATCGTTCGTTTCGTCGTTCGTTTTTGGCGCCAAAAAAAGACAAAGATTTTTATTGTTCATCGGACCAATTTTCTTCCTAAAAAACGTCATCACTTTTAGAAATTTATTTGTAAAAAACGTCAATTTTTTCAGAATTACGAACGACAAAACGAACGATGAACGACAAAATTTCGTTTAAAATTAACGATGAACGGCGAACTATAACTTTTGGCAAACGACATTTTTTGCGAACGTCAACATGTCTGATATATAATGATTGTTATCTAAATATAAAAAGAATGGGACTTGAAGCTAATGTCTTTTAATGTTGAGAGGATCAAAAACTAAGAGATTTTTTTGTATATCAAACTATAACATACTTCATTGACGAGGACTATTTTTTTGTAATTTAAAGATGTATGATCTGATTACATACCACACTGTTGGAAAGCTGCAAGATATATTTTTTAAATCAATAAACCTTCTCAAATCTTAGATTTAACATTTGGGCTTTAAAAACGCGAAAGAATACTTATTAAATCAAAACAATGTGTCCAAAGGAATTTCTTCCTATGCCGTATTTTCCTGATTCATCTCTCTGTACACCATTTATTTGATACAAAAGTATTTTTCCTTATCTATGTCATTTTTTCTTAATAGAAATAAGTATAACATTTATATGATCCTATACCCATTGCTATTCATTACCTCCGCCGAAGGAGGTATTGTTTTCACTGGCGTTTGTTGGTTGTTAGTTTGTTGGTTTGTTAGTTTGTTGTTTGTTGGTTTGTAAGCAGATAACTCAAAAAGTACAAAACGATTTAGATGAAATTTTGTGGAGTTGTTGAAAGTGTCAAAAGGAAGAAGTGATTAAATTTTGGCATCTCTGAGTGCAGAATTAAGGCCCAATGAGCTAAATACTACTAAATTTTTCAAGTTAGCCTACTCTGCCAATAGATGTCGCTGTGCTGTGAAATTGGGTGCCGGGAGCGTCTTCCTCTCGGAATTTTCGTCTAGGGGAACCCTCCCCCGTCTCTCTACGCCTCCCAGTCGTGAAAATCCGCCTCGGAAGGCTCATGACGGCGGAGGTTTGCACTCTCTGAGTGTATATGCCTCTAGTTAATCCTTGTTATTGACACCAATTTTAGAACATCCAAAACTATTCAAACATTATTCCATATATAAACCGAACAATTTCATCAACAACAATACACTACAGTCATTAGCAATATATACTCTAAACAAAAGTTTACGTACACCAGCCAACCCATATATTAATCAAAGAATGATTTAATGCCCTCGCATCGCGTGTTAAAGGGAGAAAGACCCATATAGAGTTCAAAAGCCATAAATTAAATATTCAAAGTAAACAATAAATTATTATTATTATTATGGATATTTTAATTTACATATGAATAAAAATAGCTTTATATAAAATGATAAATGATTATATTTATTTTATTATCTCTTTGAGCAAAAAAAAAAAACATACATATATTGATTATTCACTATTATAGCATAATTAGGAAAACGAGAGAGACGCAGGCTTCACCTGCGGATGAAGGAAGCATTAAAGGACTGCTTGCCATATTATATATATAGATATATATGTCTCAGCAGAGATGGAGTTCAGTAGAATCGTTGACTCTCCTGGTAGAGATTACGATTCTTATCTCTTCTAGAGAGACGACGACGTAAATATGAAGATAATTTTTACGATGTTGTGCAAACGATTTATTTCATTTGCAATTTATATCCTTGTTTTGGTTGGAAATATTATTTCATTTTTTTGTGTTCAAGGAAGCATTTGACGCAATGGTTACTAACCTGTACCTTATCACCGAACCTACCTATAGTTTGTTTTGATTTTATTATTCTATCATCCACGATAGACATACACACGAAAACGCACATATAACACTAAAGTAGAGAACACAACCACACTACGGGGTATCTGTGTTACACCATAATAATAATGATAATAATACCTATGTACATATACTTATTCCTACTTAATACTAAATTATATTTCAATAATATTTTTCATTATTTTACATTGCATAAATTTGATTATTCTAATGTTTTCGTCCTCCTCTTGAGAAACTTCATGCCTCTCATAGGACAGAGCGGGACATCTGTTTATGAGGTGATCTGCAGTCTGCGGTTCTTCCGTGCAGAGATCGCAAATTGGACTGATGTTCTTCCATTTACTCAAGTGCGAGAGAAAAGGTCCATGGCCAGTGACTGCTTGAACAAGCAGTTTCATATTCTCTCGTCGAAATTTGATCGTATTTTGTTGAGGAGTTTTCAACATTAGACGAGTGTGTTTCATATTTACGCTGTTTTTGTGACGGCAGCTCCACCTTTGATAAAACAAACCATCTACTGCCTTCTTTACGTAGCTCGGCGGTACTCCGTGCATATTTGATTTTGACTCTCACAGCCACTTTTTGCAAGATAATCGGCAAATTCATTTCCAGTTATGTCACTGTGACCTTTACACCATTCAAGGTATATGTTTTTCTCCTTTTTTGCTCTTATCAAAGTTTCTTTACATTCTTTGACTATGCAGCTCTTCGTGAGTGGATTGAGGAGAGCCGCAATTGCCGATTGAGAGTCGGATCGTACAACAATATTCCTAGTAGGTTTTTCCAGTTTCAGAAGGTCTTCCACAGATCTTGAAATGGCGAGGACCTCAGCCTGAAATACTGATGCCTCGATTTTTAATGACGCCAGTGAATGATGTAGAGTCATGTCACCCCTAGTGATAGCCCATCCTGCGCCCGTATTTCCGTCTTGGTCTTTAGAACCGTCAGTATAGATTATTGTATCCGGACATTCTATACGATTATTATTGATCAGACTAGGTCACCTTTTATGTAATCACTAGGCCCATTTATATTTGCTTCACAAAGCAGTTTATCACTAGAAAAGCGGTGTCCACGCCGTCGTGGGAGGTTGCCAATGCCATCCCAAGTATCTTGTGTAAAATGCTTTGTTCTCCATCTGGACTTTGTTGCCTGTGCTTGTACATATAGGTCGAGTGGAATAATACCTAAAGCTGACTCCATGCCTGCGGTAGGTGTTGACCTTAGTGTTTGAGTGATTGATAAAAGTGCTTTCCTTTGTACACTGGTTAGTATTTTGATTCCACTTTTTTTGGATGCAATAGTATGGCCCCATACAAGACAACCATAACATATGATTGGTTTAATCATTGATTCGTAGAGCCAGATAACTTTATCAGTCCCCACTTTTGACCTATGATTGCTTTTGCCATGTTCCATAAGCGAGAGCACTTGGCAGCTTTTTCCTTCAGATGTTCTGTCCAGGTGAGTCCTTGATCAAATACCAAACCTAAGTATTTCAAGCGTGTTGAATACTCAATCTCCTGTCCATCCATTTGTAACCGTGGAAATATTTTGACCTCAGTTTATACGCCTTTGAGAATACTATAGCACTAGATTTTGTTGGATTAAAGGTCAAGCCATTTGATCTTCCCCAGTCCAGTACATATTTATTGCATCTTGCATTTACTGACAAGTGTTTGTGGGTGTTTTCCACTTATTAATAAGATAATGTCATCTGCATAGCCAATTGCTTTGATTGCACCTTTGTGAACTTTGTAAGTAGAGTGTCCATCACGGCATTCCAGATCACAGGCGAAAGTACTCCTCCTTGAGGACTTCCACGCGTTGGGGTGATGCAGACCCTTTCTCCTTTTATTTCTGCCTTCACCATCCTAGTTTTGATGAGGTCTTTATACCAGATGTGATGCTCACTGGAATTCCAAGTTTCGACATTGCTTTGTTGGCAGAATGAAATTGAATATATCAATGCCGGTACAATCAAACTGACAGCAAGTGTACACTGATGCTGATATATCGATTTTTCGATAATATCAGTTACTTGTGATAGTGCCGTCTCTGTAGAAAAGCCTTTTGTGTAGGCATGTTGAGAATGAAAAGATGGAATTACTTTTTCTACTTTCCATTGTACTATTCTTTCTAAGCCTTTGAGGATGTAATTGGAAAGGCTGATAGGTCTAAAAGATTTAGCGGAGCTGTAATCATCTTTGCCTGGTTTAGGCAAAAATACAACCTTCATTTCACGCCTTTCTTCGGTGTATATCCAGTGCTAAGAATAACTTTATAAAGATCAGTAATGTAGCAGGTCGTATATTTTCTCCTAGGTGTTGTAATATTATTGTTTAAGTCCGTCGGGTCCTGGACTTTTATGTGCTCCGAAGGAGTTCAAAGCTTCCCTCACTTTGTCATAGTTCAAATAATCAATCCCGAAATATTAGTTGTGATGGTCTTTCAAAAGTTACGCCGATTTTGCAGTCAGGGAGTGAGTTTCCATGAAATTTTTAGAGATTCAGCAGTGACTGTGCATAACCACGATCCGTTTTTAAGAGACCAATTGAGTTGTCTATTGGTTTTTGAACCCTGATTAATCTTGCAATGTCTTTGGGACCTTCACATTACTACAGAATTTTCTCCAAGAATCTTTTTGTTCATTTCTAAGAGCCGTCCGATATCACTTTTAGCAAGTAAATATTTTCTCTATGGGAAGCTTGCATCCGTTTGGGTTCCAATTTTCTGATTTGTGCCTCAAAGTAGCAAGATGCTTTGTCCACCAAGGTACTGACTTAGATTTTATCGTGCTTCTTAAAGGACAAGCAATTTGTATCGCTTATTTTATGACCTCATATAATGATTCTGCACATTGGTCAATGATACTAGGGGGGAAGTATTTTAGGTAGAGTTGCCGCATCTGTGTGGTTCCTAAACATTCCCAGTTAGTTTTCTCAAGTTTCTTGATTTTTCGGTGATAGGTTTATATCTACCAAAGTTGAAAACTATATCTATGGTCTGACATAGATGGTCTAAGGTCTACATGCCATCCTGAGACTTCAAATTTTTTAAAGGCATGATGATTAACATAGTATGTCTATGGTTGAACTTGCTCGTTGGGTGAAATTTTGGTTCATTTCCTTCGTAAATAAAAAAGGTATTTTCATCTATGATTTTCTCTAGATTTTTCTCCCCTTGTGTCAGTAGGCTTACTACCCCATAGCGAATTATGAGCATTAGAGTCCCATAGTGAGTAAAAGTGGTACTTGTTTACTTTCACAGTGCTTATGAGATTAATCATGTTTCATTTTCTACAGGTAGTTGTTGATCAGATAACAACACTACTATATGTTCCGGACATCCGTCTATTTTTTATACATATTGTACAA